>JASDDO010000018.1:349206022-349741160 GCA_030015575.1 Agapanthus africanus
GATGGGGATTTAACCCTTCAGATATAGCAACCAAAGTCCATACTTTGTTGGTGTATAAGGATTCCATCTCAGATCACTAAGCATCCAGCCATTCTTACAGAGTCCCTACTCTCGATGGCCTGCTCGAAACTGGTTGGGTCATCATCTCATGATGCAATCCTCGCTCCCACTGTCATCGAAAAACCGAGGTATCTCTTAGGCAGGCGAGGAACCCTACTAGATCGGCGGAGAGGCTGAGGTTCGTCGGGAACTATTGAATTCTTTGGTTCTGTCAAATCATCAGCTGCAGTTTTGTATAGCTGGAACCTTTCCAGTTCTACACAACTGACTTTACCTCGATCTTGTCCGGATTTTGCTTTTGACATAGGCCAGACAACCCCAAATCTTAACTAACTTAATATATGGGCTCTTCCCTTTCCATATCACATATGAAGTGGTAGGCAGTGATTTGATCCGAACCCTATTCAATAGGTATGCAGCTTCTCAAGCGCATAACTCCCAAAAAGGAAACAGGTAACTCAGTAGTACTCATCATAGAGCACACCTTATCATATAGGGTGTGATTGCTCCGTCCCGATATACCATCGTGCTATGGTTTATACGGAGGAGTAATGCTGAGAGAGAATCTCATTTTCTTTTAGAATAGTCCAGGAATGCCATGCACAAGTATTCTCCTCCCTGATCTCATCATAGGACATAATACTTATACCCTCATTTGGTTCTCTACTTCTAACTTATATTCCGTGAATATCTCAAAAGGTTCGGACTTGTGTTTCAACAGGAACATAGGTCTGAATCTCGAAAGATCATCAGAGAATGTAATGAAGTACAAAGAACCAGTCTTGGTATGTGTAGACAGGGGACCTACATACATCAACATGTATCATCCCAAGAGTTTACTTAACTCTTTCTCTGTTTCCAATAAATGGAGCTATGGTCATTTTATCTTTGTGACATGACTGGCGAGTTTCACAAGATGTAAATTCAAACTAATTTAAATATGCATCTTTATGTAACTCTAGCTAGTCGGGTCACATTGATCTGACCTAGTCTATAATACCTCAAGAAGGAATCGTTCATTCTGAACTCTTCCTCTTGTGTGTGTTCAGTATACTAAAGTACTGTAGTTTGATTTAGAACATCAATGCTTTTAGATAACGTGCCTGAACCAATCAACTTTTGATATAGGAAATGTTCAAAGCATTATCCAACAATACAAAATTATATCCTTTCTTTACTAATAAAGAGAGAGATATGATTTTGTATATCAGGTTCGGTATCTAATAACATTCGTTCAGAATCAATGTATTTGGAATACAGGGTGACAGTGACCAACAGAGTTGGCTGCAACTCTTGCCCCGTTTTCTGCCTCATGAAACTTATCACCCTTTCTCAGTTCTCTACCTTCCTGTAGCCTTATATAACATATTACATATGCGGGATCCTGATCCGGTATCATATACCCAGGACGTAAAGGACACTGAGAAAAAGTTCTGCATAATGAACACACCCGAAGATGATGCATCAGCATGCACTTTCTTCGTTTGGGCGGCAAGGGAATTCTGGTAATCCCCAATTTCCTGCTCTGTCTTATAACAATTATAAGTTGGAGCGGGACCAACGTTCCCCAGCTCAGTATAACAAGCGGGTTCGGTCAATATTCCGTATTATTATCTTGATTAAGGCGTGATATGGTCGCTACCTGGAGAGAGAGAGAAGAAAACACTCAGCGTGCGCTCTTGCAAGAATAGATTGGTTATTATTTTATCTAATCAGGATGGCTCCCACTGCTTTTTATCAAATCTTCCTTCAAACCCTAAAAGGAAAGACTAGCCGGGATTAATTACACACTACAAGTACGCCAATCTTTCAGCCAGGCCAGTGTCGGTACTTTGAGGGAGGTCCCCCGTGCTTTCGCACGAACCTAATTAATGTAAACCTCGTTTTCCCAGAGACGTAACCCCGTTGACACCTTTCTAGACACCTACTTAATCGGCTAATTGTAATGTGTAAAACTCTCCCAGGAGTAACTCTTACTCGCAGTGGGTATCGGGATCCAACTATCACATAGAAGGTATGCAATCTTATTGCAAATTTCAACACTTGAAACTCCCGATAAAGATTTTTACCCCTAGCACCTATGACCTTAACTATGGTCAACAAATCATAAGTACTAGTCAAGTTCTACCCGTCATTTCGTGATTAATTAGACCCACCCACATGACCCTTAACTAAGGTCAACAAAGTCATGCGACTGTCCTAACTAATCGCATCATATGCGATGTAGGAAGACATCACTTAGCTACCGTACACTGTGCCTTGACTATGGTCAACAAACACAGCACGAATACTAAGTACTCTACTTCCTAAAATGACGGACGGTTGCGAATGGTTTTTTGTGAAAACCTTTAACGCTTTGAACTTGATCTCGTTGCGGAATCAAATGGTTTTTAAATGGAATGTTTTTGAGGCTTTTCTAGTTTTGCTAAAGGGGTCACTCCCGGTGAAGGGATCGTCGGCCCTTTCCTCGTCGAATGAGGTGCGGGATATATCATATATATCACTGTGCAAAGCGAAAACTATAGAAGCGATCAAAGACAAACCGAGTGTGTAGCATCTGCCAGTTATTGCTAAAGGAGTCACTCCCGGTGAAGGGATCTCGGTCCTTTCCTCATCGAATAAGGTGCAGGATGTTCTATATGTAAGTGCACGGCGGCGCCCCGGCCGTCAATCCGACGGCCAAATGCGGAAGCGGTGATAAACTTTAATTTTCTTGAACTGGCAAACCGCCGCGCACTAATACCCGGATCGAACCATTAATTAGTCCTAGCTAACTATAAGATGGGAAAGAGATATACCGACGATCCAAGTCCTCCGGTCTTCTCGTCATCGTCCCGATCTCCTGCGGAATGTCCCGTCTCCTCCTCGTCGCCGGGAGTGCACCACATCGCCTACTTCTTTTACGGGCTTCCACCTCAATGCCGAGGCAACTCGGGCACGAAGCCGGCTACTCGACGTGCCCAAGATTCGCTGTAGAATATGTAGTCCTCAAGTCTCACTTTGGGGTTGTAGGAATTGCCTTTTGGTGGAGGAAATGATATGAGAACAATGTGGAGGGACTTGTGGGATTTTACAAAAGCAAAAGAGCAAAAATCCCACATGCAAAAATTTGGACAGCCCCTAATGCTTTGGCCGGCCATGGCTTGGTGAGAGGAGAGAATGGAGTGAGAGTGGGAGAGCAAATCAAAAAGGAGCCATTCTCATCTAATACCAAAAAGAGAGAGAGAGGAAAGCTATCATGCAAAAGAAATGATAGCAACAAATCCAACACTCCAAGGCAATCATCTCATGCATGATGGCTTCAAAAAGTCAAGCCATCATGAGAAGAAGAAGTCAAGGTAGGGTGCTCATCATGAAAACCATCATGATGTAACAAGATGCAAAGAACCCCCTCCACTAATGCCTATTTGCAACAATGCAAATAAACCCTCCTCCACCAATCTTCGGCCAATGAACGGAACAATGGAAATTGGCCGAAACGGAAAGCAAACTGGCAACTCCAGAAAACTGGTCCCGTAATAAATTACAGGAAAACCCCGATACTGTGCATACACACCCGTATCTGTATTTTGACTGAAATACAAATGCAATGAGACAAAATCTACACTGTACTATACTAGGATCCGGCTTATACCAAAGCCGGCTAGTAATATCTGTTCGATCCTGATCCGTGCAATACCGCACGTATCTGATCGAACCCTGCCATATATCCATACGGCCCATAGTACAAACTGTCCGATCCTGATCCGTGCAATACCGCACGTATCTGATCGGACCTTGCCATATCTCCATACGGCCTCTACAACCTTTCGCCCGAAAGCTGAGTAACTGAATGTGGGGGACTCTAAAGACTCATCAACACCTTGGTTGTGGATTTAACCACTAGCACGTCAGAGGTATAAGCCAATACGTAACGGGCTACCAGGTACTGACTAAAAGGGACGTCTGTGAGCGAACTCAGCCTGACACCCTACTGAGCCTGTCAGTGACAATATCCGTACAGTCCGGTCCGTTCGTCTATGAGCATCGCATGGCGGGCCTAGGGGGTTGGTAAAAGTCAGACCCCCAAAAGCGGTACAAGTCGTGTCGGAGTGTAGCCCAGAACACCCTGAGATACTACTGGAATACCTACCAGTAAATCTCCTTGCCTCGGCCGAGGGCTTCGTGTAATGGCTCTCCTAGACACAGCACGACCTCACCCCCAATACCGGGAGAGACGAACCCCTGAAGATACGCTCACTGCCTCCATGTAGCTCGGGACTGTACCCAACTAAAACCTGTTTGCACGACTCCTTTGAGCCGTGGTAGGGTAGTAATCAAAGTACAGTGGGAACTCACACGAGACAAATGACGATCCCCAGGTCGATGAACTAACCTGCACACATGTCACCAGGGAACTGCCATCTGACGTCTGGTATATGACCAACTAGCATGTTCCCGGCGAGTCCTGTCCGGTGTACTCATAACCCAATGAGCACCTGTATACATCTTAGGTGATCCAACTGACACCAATGGCTTGTGAGACCGGCCACCGTCCCTCGTCGGGGTCTCGACTGTATACACTAGTCTACTCTGGAGTATCGATGCCCTGTCTCGAAACTCACACGACTAGGGACCATTTAAGGATATGCTTATAGACCCCCAGCTCCCACTTATATGATCGCCCTCATACTGCTGGTGGTCAAGCAAGAATCCTAGGGGCTCTATCAACGTGTAATAGCGACGTGTCAGGTCACTTAAAACAGTACACGATGATAAAGGTAAACCAGATAGCATATTATCATCTCGAGTAAGACTGCCCTACCGGGATAGGTCCTCCATCAATCATTGCAATCACGTACCTGTGACCTAATAATTGACTCTGAGGGCACTATCTCCAACACTATAATGAACACCGCGATGCAAAGCAAGAACTGTAGCTACCTGTTTTTATTTTGAAATTCGATTTCACAACATCAATTAGGTTTATTTTCTTTCATTAATCTCATTAATGAATATCCCATCAATTAAGTCCACCTAATCATCACAGATAAATATAACGTACGCTTATGCCATCCGCATTCGCCTCGATGTCCCGTCTGCACCGTTAGGTTAGGTAACTAACGCCAGAGCGAGGCAGGGCTAGCGCGGGTGTAAAACATAAGCAACGTTTATATAATATATCATATATACTATATATAATATCTGTCACAGAACATCACATGATCACATCACAGATAAATCACAGCAGAAGAAACATATGAAATATTGGATATACTAGGACGTCCGTGTTTTCAATACGAGCCAGTATAAAACACGGATTCCACGGTCGTGATGAATAGCCAATCCCACACCCCTAGACCCCTACGAGAGCGGCAAGTAACCCTACCAATTCCAGGGTTAGGAGACCCGGACTCGACTCCTCGAGTTGGTCTCCCACTGGACCCCAGAACCCGGTTACTTGTGCTCCCCTCCTTGGGTCTATCCTAGTGCAGAAAAGTAAATAATATACAAATGGTGACAACATCCGCAACCTGGAAGTGCCCCAATAAAAGAATATTACAAACAAATTTTTACATGAATGAAAATGAATAACACTCATCTCACATAAAAACCCCCGGCTATTCAAACACGACGATCCAATATAACATATCCAGCAACACATAACATCACATGTCATCAACGTAAGTAAATATGCGCATCCCAATTGTCGTTGACATATAGCAACGAAACCGGCGATATCACATATTACACTTACGGTCACAGAAAAGAAAGTGTAAAACTACAACAGTTGGAATCCGCAACCTCCTCAGACATCGCATGCCTGACTAAATGAAATACTTAGACATCGCATGCCTAACAATTATAAACCCCGCATTTTAGTCTCATTATCGAAAACTCTTTCCAATATCAAGTCGGGCAATTCAACAAGATTCCCGAAAAACTGATCGAATGCTCGTCGCAAACTTTAGTAGGCGGCCGCACCCCCGACGCCGTCGACGAAGTGCACCAAGGCGGAACACCGCCACCGCGAGCACCCGAATGGATGCTTTCGGCGACGGGGTTCTCCTACAGTCACTTGGTCGGGACTATGGAGTGAGGCTGTCTATTAAGTTTACCCGGCGAGTATCCGCGTACGCTACGTGATTGCAACGGACTTTTGATCACATCAAAACTCCGTGGCAACCGATCAAGGGAGACTAAACTGCTATGTTTATAACATTCATTCCGTTATCTCATAACTACTTGAGAATTCCAATTATTGTATCACATTCCGGATAAACAGAAAATGTTAAACTTTCCGATCGAACATTCGAACACCCAAGTTTTCCCGATACGGCTCAACACATGAAATAAGTCTAACAGCATTCAGTTCGTGCCTCAGTACCAACGGTCCAGCCGTAGAAGGGTCAAGCCAACGCCTCACATGTGGCACGCCGTACTGCCCCAAACCCGAAGGTTCAAAGGGCAGTTCAAGACGGTCACATAATCGAGTTAAGGTTTGTTGTCTTCTAGAGGGTCCATCGCGTTACTTGCACTACTTAGAACGTCGTTAAACTACGGAAAAATCCAACAATTGGAAATTTCCCGGCAGGGGAAAAAGTGGGTATTTATATCCGGTCGAACTTTTTAACATATTCTAAAATTTATCCGGAAAAACACACTGACAAAATTAGACAATCCGATCGATACACTGAGTCCTCAATACAACCCAGAAAATGAAACTCTGGAAAAAATTATTAAAAATCCCCAGGAAAACCAACACAGACAACTAAGGATTACTGTGCAAAATTGGATGCATAAAACGACAAACTGGCCGCGGAACCGCTGCATGAGCATGCTCATGCCGCGGATCCGCGGCGCCTTTATGGAATCAGGTCCTCGAATTTTACTGTAATCCTTAGATCTTCCTGCTGATTTTTCTGAATATTTTTAATCTACAAAAATCCACATTTTACAAAAAAGTCCAGAGAGCATTTCAAAGTCGGGGTTTCGGGTCGATCGGACTTCTAACTCCGTCGGGGCTTCGCCTAAGGCTCTAGTTAGGCTCTGATACCACTGTAGGGTTCCTAGGCACACTAATGAAGTCTCACAAGTGATCAAACATGCACAAATCAAAAATTCCTTGTGCCTACAAACCCTAATACGGATCGTTAACAAGATATATAGGCGAAGCAAGCATGTAATCGAATTAAATGCTGAGGGAAAGTGACTACAACCTTTGTAGATCCGGTCCACCACTTCCTAAGCTCCGCGATGATCTCCCTCCGCTGTCCAAATCGAACCCTTGACTCTAGCATTGGCATCATCGAAGAATGGGCGGGCTTGATCGTCGGTTCGATGCCGAAGATGATCTACGTCGAGGCATCACAAGAACAAGCTCCAACTTCACCATGCCTTGAAAACATGTGAAGGAAACACCCTATACAACTTGGCAAGAGGTAGAGGATGAAGAAATAGGATGTGGGTTCACTTAAGAATTGGATTTCTCACTAGTTTTCATCACTTGCCATTGGAGTAGCAAGCTTTCTTCATGGAGGAAGAAGAAGAAGAAGAAGAAGAAGATATGATAAGTTAATAAAAATAGAAAAGAAAATATAATACTTATCATATCATTAACCTTAGTTAGGTCTAGAGAATTGACTAAGGTTAGTTTGAAGGGTTAGGGTTAAGAAAGAAGACAAAATGGTCACTTAGTCAAAGTTTCAAGAAACTTCAACTACAAACAAAATAAGCTACCATTTCATTTTCTTTATCATTTTCTTTTTCCAAAATAAACAAAAAGAATAAATAAAAGAATAAGTAAATAAAATGAAACCCTAACCATTCATATAACCATGGTCAATTCTTTACACAAACCCAAGCTTTCATGTATCATCAAACATGATACAATCATGTGCACAAATGTTTATCACATATACAACTTGCACAATTCAAGTGAGAAAATCCATTTAAAGTGAACCAATACTAGTTAATGCAAAGTAATATATCAAATATATAATTCTACATTAAATTATTAAATCAACACTTGATTTAACGATCCGGTCATATCGCATATAACCGACTAGTATCCTATGTATCGGCTTATCGAATCAATCCTTGATTCGATAGCTAGGTTATATCGCATACAACCATTCGACACATTCATCGCGAGAATGAAATACGGTATCACATACATGCATTATTCTCGGTCCCGTACATATCTCATATGCGCTCCTATTTCGTTTCGCTTGAGCCAGGAAACCTCTGTGTAGGACTCTAAAGACTCGTCAATACGCCGGCAGCAGGTGATGATCATATCAAACACCCACAAGCCGCAAGCGGTCTGCTAAACGTAACGGCCACCCGGGTATTGAGCGATCAGAAGATCGACGAGCAAGCCCGCTCACACTCTTGTGAATCCAACCAGTAACACTTACCGTACAGTCCGGTCTGTTCGTCTGATATGCCGCATATCTCGCCTAGGGGTGGTAAACGTCAGACCCCAGTAGCTCGATAAGTCATGCCGACTTGAGGTCCATAACATTCATGAAACCACTGATAACTCTTACCAGTATATCACTGCAACCCTGGCCAGGGATTTCCTGTTATGGCCAGTCGAGCATAGCACAACATCAACCCCCAATACCGGGAGAGACGAATCCCCTCCTATCGCTCATTGCCTCCATGTGAATCGGGACTGTACCCAAAAACCATCTGTTTGCACGACTCAGTAGAGCCGTGGTAGGGTGGAAATCAAAGCACAGTGGGAGACACACAAGACTCTATGACGATCTCGGGTCAACAGACTAAGCTGTACCAGTGTCACCAGAGAACTGCCATCTGACGTGAGGTATAATACCATCTGGGAGTTCTCGGCGAGTCCGTTCAGTGTACCCAGTCTGCACTGAGCACCCGCATACCATCTCCGATGTCAAACACCAATGGATATGGGATCATCCATCGCCCATCACATGGGTCGAGAAGATATACGCTAGTCTACTCTGGAATATCGATGCCCCGTCTCGATATTCCCACGACTAGGAACAATGAAGGATGTACTCATTGACTACCCAGGCCCTACTAGTATGATCTGCATCATAGTCCTGAAAGTCGAGTACTCATCCTAAGGGCTTTATCAACATGTAATCAGAGAGACAGGAAGTATACATGTTAAGATAAAGAGCAACCAGATAGCGTACTATCATGTTGAGCAAGAAAGTCCTACCTATATATGTCCCAGCATCCACTACAATATACATCCAATGTACAGTAATGGCCTCTAGGGCATACATATAACTAACAAGTTTTACACATTGCAATTAGCTGATCAAGTAGGTGTCTAGAAAGGTGTCAACGGGGTTACGCCTATGGGAAAACGAGGTTTACATTAATTAGGTTCGTGCGAAAGCACGGGGGACCTCCCTCAAAGTACCGACACTGGCCTTGCTGAAAGATTGGCGAACTTGTAGTGTGTAATTAATCCCGGCTAGTCTTTCCTTTTAAGGTTTGAAGGAAGATTTGATAAAAACCAGTGGGAGCCATCCTGATTAGATAAGATAATAACCAATCTGATCTTGCAAGAGCATACGCTAAAGTGTTTTCCTCTCTCTCTCTCTCCAGGTAGCGACCATGTCATGCCCTAATAAAGATAATAATATGGATGTATTGACCGAACTCGCATGTTATACTGTGCTGGGGAACGTTGGTTCCGTTCTTTCTTATAAGAGTTATAGGACTGAACAGGATATAGGGGAATACCAGGATTCCCATGCCACCCGACTGAAGAAAGTACATGTTGATGCATTTTCTTCAGGTGTGTTCGTTACAGAGAACTGTTTCTCCATTTGCTCTTCGTCCTGGGTATTAGATACCGGGTCAGGATCCCATATATGTAATCAGTTACATGGGCTTAGGAAAGGTAGAGAACTTGGAGAAGGTGATAAAGACATTAGAGTTGGAAATTGTGCAATTGTTGCAGCTAAGACTGTCGGGGAATATCACCTTGTATTACCAACTGGTAATACATTGGTTCTGAACGAATGCTATTACATGCCGAACCTGATATGCAACATTATATAGGTTTCTTTTTGAGCAAAGAGGGATATAATTTTGTATTACAGGACAATGTTATGAACATTTTCCGTAACCAAAAGTTGGTTGGATCAGGCACGATGTGCAATGGCATTTATGTTCTAAATCAATCAACAGTTCTGAGCATAACAAACACATACAAGAGGAAGAGTTCAGAACTGAACGAATCCTACTTGTGGCATTGTAGACTGGGTCACATCAATGCGACACGACTGGCTAAGTTGCATATGGATGGATATTTGAAACCATTCGAATTTTCATCTTATGACACTTGCCAGTCATGTCTCAAAGGCAAGATGACCAAAACTCCGTTTACGGGACACGGAGAAAGAGTTACCGAACTCTTGGGACTAATACATAGTGATGTATGCGGTCCCATGTCTACACATGCCAGGGATGGTTCTTCGTACTTCATTACATTCACTGACGATCTCTCAAGATACGGACATGTGTACTTGATAAGACACAAGTCTGAAGCTTTTGAGAAATTTAGAGAATATAAACAAGAAGTCGAGAACCAAACCGGAAAAAGTATTAAAATCCTTCGATCTGATCGAGGAGGTGAGTACTTGAGCAATGAATTCCTGGACTTCCTAAAAGAGAATGGGATTCTCTCTCAGCTGACTCCTCCATATACACCACAGCACAATGGTGTATCAGAACGGAGGAACCGCATCCTATTAGATATGGTGCGCTCTATGATGATCACAGCTGAGTTACCTATTTCCTTCTGGGGGTATGCGCTTGAGACTGCCATACATCTATTGAATATGGTCCCCACCAAATCTGTGCCTACAACTCCATATGAGATATGGAAAGGAAAGAGACCATGTCTTAACTATGTTAAGCTATGGGGTTGTCCAGCCTATGTCAAACGAAAAAATCCGGACAAACTCGAGGCACGGTCTGTTTTATGCAAATTTATAGGATATACCAAGAATTCACAAGGGTATATCTTCTACCACCCTGAGGAACAAAGAGTGTTTGTTTCTCGGCATGCCACCTTTTTAGAAAAGGAATTTCTTGAAAAAGAGATTAGTGGTCATGAGGTAGAACTGGAAGAGGTTCCAGCTAAAAAAGCTACAACAGAAGATCTGGTGGAACCAGAGGATTCCGTAGTTCCCGATGAACCCCAGCCACTCCGCCGATCTAGTAGGGTTCCTCACCCACCTAAGAGATACTACGGTTTTCTCATGGATGGTGGGAGCGAGGATTGCATCATGGAGGATGATGACCCAACTAGATTCGAGCAGGCCATCACGAGTAGGGACTCAGTGAAATGGCTGGATGCTATGCGGTCCGAGATGGAATCCATGTACACCAACAAAGTATGGACTTTAGAAGTTGCTCCTGAAGGGGTAAAACCCATTGGGAGCAAGTGGATCTTCAAGAAGAAACTTGGTGTAGATGGGAAAGTGGAGACTTTCAAAGCTAGACTTGTTGCAAAGGGCTTTCGTCAAAGACCAGGTGTGGATTATGACGAAACCTTTTCTCCAGTGGCTATGCTTAAATCCATCCGGATCATGCTTTCCATCGCTGCATATCATGACTACGAAATCTGGCAAATGGATGTTAAGACCGCCTTTCTAAATGGTGATTTAGAAGAGTGCGTGTACATGACTCAGCCAGAGGGCTTCGTAGACAGTGGGAGCAGCGGGAAAGTGTGCAAGCTGCTTAAATCCATTTATGGATTAAAGCAAGCATCGCGGAGTTGGAACATCTGCTTTGATGTCGTTATCAAAGAGTTTGATTTCGTCAAAAACCCAGATGAACCTTGTATCTACAAGAAGGTGGCAGAGAGTAAGGTTGTCTTCCTCGTATTGTACGTGGACGACATACTCTTGATAGGAAATGATATTCCTATGCTGCAATCGGTCAAACTCTTCTTATCACAAAGATTCTCAATGAAAGATCATGGTGATGCCTCCTGCATATTGGGAATTAGGATCTATAGAGATAGATCGAAATGGATATTGGGATTGTCCCAATCCAAGTACATTGACCCCATACTAAACAGGTTTAGTATGGAAGAATCCAAGCGTGGGAACTTGCCGACGATCTCTGGAGTCACTCTCTCCAAAGAGATGTCTCCCAAGACTGATTTGGAGAGAGCTCGCATGCAAGGGATACCCTATGCTTCGGCTGTAGGCTCTATCATGTACGCGATGCTATGTACCAGACCCGTTGTTGCATACTCACTAAGTGTAGTGAGCAGGTATTAAGCTGATCCTGGAGAGAGTCACTGGACAGCTGTGAAGAGCATTCTCAAGTACTTGCGAAGGACTAAAGAGATACTCTTGGTGTATGGTAACGGAGAACTCCAAGTGGAGTCCTTTACCGATTCGAGCTTCCAGAGTGATAAGGACGACTCTAAGTCGCAGTCGGGATTTGTCTTTACCCTTTACAGAGGAGCGGTTAGCTGGAAGAGTTCCAAGCAGGAAACCGTGGTAGACTCGACGATGGAGGCTGAATACATCGCTGCCAACGATGCTGCCAAAGAGGCTGTCTGGATCAAGAAGTTCATTAATGAACTTGGAGTGGTTCCATCCATTGAGCATCCAATACCTTTGTATTGCGATAACAATGGAGCGGTGGCTTTGGCCAAGGAACCCAGGTCCCATCAGCGATCCAGGAATATTCTGAGGCGGTATCACCTGATCCGGGAGATAGTTGATCGCCGGGAGATCGAGGTCTGGAGGGTTGACACGAAGAACAACACGGCGGATCCACTCACGAAGGCCATTCCCCAGATACAGTTTGAGAGACTTTTCGGGATGCTCGGTATGCGATACTACAGCAGCTGGCCCTAGTGCAAGTGGGAGATTGTTAGTTGTATGTATGCCCTAGAGGCCAGTATTGTACAGATGATGTATATTATATTGGATACTTGGACATATATAGAGATGACTTTCTTGCTTGATATGGTAGTATGCTATCTGGTTGCTCTTTATCTTAACATGTTTACTAGTCTCTTTAAACTGTCTTATAGTTACATGTTGATAAAGCCCTTAGGATGTGTACTTGACTACCTGGACTATGATGCAGATCATACGAGTGGGGACATGGTAGTCCATAAGTACATCCTTCAAGGTCCCTAGTCGTGGGTGTATCGAGACAGGGCATCGATATACCAGTGTAGACTAGCGTATACGCCTCTCGACCCATGAGATGGGCGATGGATGATCCCATATCCATTGGTGTTTGACATCAGAGATGGTATACGGGTGCTCAGTGGAGACTGGGTACACTGGACGGATTCACCGAGAACTCCCAGATGGTATTATACCTCACGTCAGATGGCAGTTCTCAGGTGACACTTGTGCAGGTTAGTCTGTAGACCCGAGATCGTCATAGAGTCTTGTGTGATTCCCACTGTGCTTTGATCTCCACCTTACCACGTCCATGAGGGAGTGCAAAACGGTGGTTTTTGGGTGCAGTCCCGAGTCACATGGAGGCAATGAGCGATAGGAGGGGTTTCGTCTCTCCCGGTATTGGGGGTTGATGTTGCGCTGTGCTCGATTGGCCGTAACAGGGAAGTCCCTGGCCAGGGCTGATCAGAGATTTGCTGGTAAGTGTTACCAGTAGTTTCTCGACCCGTTATGAGCCTCACATTGGCACGACTTATCGGTTATTGGGGTCTGACGTTTACCACCCCTACACTTGATATGCGACATATCAGACAAACAGACCGGACTGTATGGTAAGTGTTACTGGTTGGATTCACAGGAGTGTGAGCGAGCTAGCTCGTCAATCTTCTGATCGCTCAATACCCGGGTGGCCGTTACGTTTAGCAGACCGCTTGCGGCTTGTGGGTGATTGATATGATCATCATCTGCTGCCGGCGTATTGACGAGTCTTTAGAGTCCTACACAGAGGTTTCCTGGCTCAAGCGAAACGAAATAGAGGCGCTTATGAGATATATGCGGGACCGAGAATGATGTGTGTATGTGATACCGTATTTCATTCTCGCGATGAATGTTTCGATTGGTTATATGCGATATAACCTAGTTATCGAATTAAAGATTGATTCGATAAGTCGATTCATTGGATACTAGTCGGTTATGTGCGACATGACCGGATCATTGAATCAAGTGTTGATTTAATGATTTAATGTATAATTATATATTTGATATATTACTTTGCATTAACTAGTATTGGTTCACTTTAAAAGGATTTTCTCACTTGAAGTTCACAAGTTGTATATGTGATATACTTTTGTGCACTTGATTGTATCATGATTGATGATACATATATACTTGGATTTGTGTAAAGACTTAAACCATGTTTATGAATGGTTAGGGTTTCATATTTTCACTTAATTATCTATCTTTTCTTTTTTGAGAAATAGATAAAAGAAAACAAAATGGTTTCTTTTTATCATGAAGCTTGTTGAAGCTTCATGAAGCTTTGACTAAAGTGACCATTTTGTCTTCATGCTTAACCCTAACCATTTCCACTAACCATGGTCTATTCTCTACACCTAATCAAGGTTAGAAGATGATAAGTATTCATTTTAGTATTCTTTTGAGATAACACTTATCATATTCTATCTTCTTCTTCATCTTCTTCTTCAAGAAAAAGCTTGCTACCATTAATGACATCTTGAGCAAAAGTGTGAGAAATCCAATTCTAAAGTGAACCCACCTCCTATTTCTTCACCCTCTACCTCTTGCCAAGTAGTATAGGGTGTTTTCTTCACAAGTTTCACAACTTGGTGAAGTTGAAGGTTGATCTTGTGTAACCTCGACGTAGATCATCTTCGGCATCGTAGCCGACGACTTGTCCACTCATTTCTCCGATGAAGCCGATGCAAGATTCCGAGATCCGACTAGGACAGCGAGAGGACGTCTACGTAGAGCTAAGGAAGTGGAGAACCGGATCTACAAAGGTTGTAGCTTCACACTTTTAGTTAAAATGTTAACTAGCTTAATGTTTCGCCTAAAATTCTAGTTAACGATCCGTATTAGGGTTTCTCGGCGCCGGAAAAATTTGAAATTGGCATGGTTGATGCCTTGTGAGACTTCATTAGCGTGCCTAGGAACCCTAAAGTGATCAAATTAGAGTTTTGTGTATTTGGATCATGATTTGTGTGTTTTAATTTGAGATCTTAGGTCATGTAAGGAAAAGCTAGTTACTAGTTGCTATTTGTTAGTTTAAAATTTTGCTAATTGTGTTAATTTTGTTAAATAGGTTTTGGGAATTTAATTAATCAATTGGGATAAAAATCTAATTAGGGTATTCATGGTATTATTAACATTTTAAATTGTATTTTAATATTTTAGATCATGCAAATCCAAGCTAAATTGTTGTTTATGCATTTTTGCTAAAATGATTGAAATTTGGGTAAAATTGCAAACTAGTTTTTTTGAACGTATATAGTTTTGTGAAATTAAATTGTAGAAATGGTTTGTATGGCTTATTTAAATTATTTAGTAAATGTTATGGCCATTAGTTTTGTTTAAATATCAAGATTTGTATTAAAACGGTTAACGACCGCTGACTAGATTTTTGGGAAATAAAACGATTTGTTTACTTTTATGGTTGTGATGAATTAAAACCTATTTCTTATATAATTAGTGAGTTTTGAAACCACAATTGGTGCGTTTGATTTTTTCGTGATCACTCGGCGTTTGTACGCCGATGTCGAGGATTTTGGGTTGATTTGTGAAAGCAAACCATAAGTTTTGACCTATGTGGGATTCGTGTGTCGTTTTGGTCATGAGTCGGATTTTAATGCGATACGGTGTGTTATGATATGTAGACACCCCATGTGGACTTCGAGACGACAAGCAAGCGCGTGGCGACGTCGGCACCGGCGAGCGAGGACCAGGTGTGTAGATTTATATCTACGGGGAGAAGTCGGGTGGATGGCGTATAGCACCCCCGCAGTTCGTGGTGATGTATACGAATACGTATACACACATATATATTGATTATATATTGTTGAGTTTATTGATGATAAAGATAGATTTTAGGTGTGATTGGATAGGTCTAGTGTTGCGAAACCCTAGAGTAGTGGTTGCACCACACATACACACACATCCATACTTGCATACATTCTTCTTTCATTTGTGCTTATATAGGAATATGTATTTTTGTGTTCATATGGGTATGGGACTTTGTGTTCACATATTGGATTTGAGGATAGTATTTGGGATTTGAGGTGAGTCGATGAGATTGATTTGAGACCGTGAGATCGGTGATATAGCAGGATTCGTATTTGAGATACGTCATGATGTCATAGCGGATCTTTGGACGACGATACCATGTGAATAGTGATAATAATGAAATGATCGACATGTGATCGTGTTATGAGATATGATATGTTAGGATGTTTACGATAGGCCGCATTGGGCGATGTATACTTCTTTATGATGATATGTGCTGATGATATCGGTTTGTACGAGATTGTCGATCAGTGATCAGATCATGATTATATTAATGATATTAGTATCGTACTAGACGTAAATCAGTATCCGGATTATGATCTTGGATAAAGAGGATACCATATGAATAATGTGATGAATGTGATATTGACCCGTACTCGGATTTGGGATGCCATACGACGGATTTACGTACGAGCTATATATTGATGTTTGATCTGCACTCTTGACTTGGGAATATTTGATTATAGATATGGTATCGGATGTGATATTATCGAGGCGGGATCACCGACTATATATATAAATATATAAATATATATATATATGTATGTATCGACTCAGATGTTAGGCGGTTTCCTTACCTTTAGTTTACCTTGTTTGCTCGGCCGTATAGTTTAGTGTAGTTGTTAGACTAGATTTATATTAAATGTAGATTTGTTATCATTGTGTCTAGTATTTAGCTCCCGCTCATTATTGTTATTCGCTCCGCATCGCATACTTATATTGTGATTTCATATTGCTTTGTTGATATCATGCTGTTAGGATACCAGCACCATTACAGATGATGCGTATGTTCCACGCACACTTGCTTGCCGGCTCACACACATCTTTATCGGTAATTGCCATGTCACGAACACTTTAGAAAATACTATTTCATTGACGTAGTTTGTTAGCTAATAGTTTAGACATGATATTAGTGTACTTGCCTTACATGCTAGTTTAGACATGGTAGTTATTACTTGCTACTTCATGCATGTTATTATTCACTGTTATGCCGCATTCATGGATTTTGTGCCTATATTCACTGTTTACATGCTATTGATGATTTGGATTCGGATTTCATGAGATTTCCTGGATTTGGGGGAAAACCGCAAAAACATTTACAAACTTCTTTTCTCTCTCTTTTTAAATGAAAAGCGCGGTTTTCCCATAATGTATGAGTCGTCCACCATGAGTTTGCTGATGGATTTTGAAGCCCGATTCAAGGAGTTGGATGAACCGTTTCGGGTACATGGTGGACCCGGTAAGGTACGCCGGGGCAAGAAGCTCGTGGTGATGACGATGAGCCTGGCAGGGGAAGACTACCTACCGGTGATTTTACCCGACGCGTCGGATATCCAGAGAATACCATCGTAGTCTTGAGATTGATGGTAGGGGCCGGTCCGGACTGACGGCGCCCTAGATAGTGAGATTGAGAAATTGAGATTTTAAGACATCGAGGTACTGCGATTGATGATCCAGGCCAGTTCGGATAGCCGGAGCCTGAGATATTGAGATATTGGGATTTATCTTTTGTGTCGATGCTAGACACTGTTTATGCTGATTTCATTTATGATACCTCGTTTTTAAAAAGATACAGAAATCTCACTAATTTATGAAAGCAGTTTTCTTCAGTACATGCATTCATACATCATCCATATGATAATTGCTACCTGAGGCACTGACACGGGCACGTGGGATAACACTTGGGATAGATATTTACCCTAGCCATTGTTATTGGCTGTTGGTTATATATTCGAGGATATATTATGATCATATGACCTAGGATTGCGTTGTTCATGCGATTTCTGTTCGTAGATGTCTTTCTACTCACGAGTTGGCAACTCACCCCCGTTGTGCCCTAGTTTCTTGCAGGTTTTGCCGTACAGGTTTCATTACGGCTTGCTGGCACTATTTCTATTCCGGGTGATTTGCTAGTAAGTGGGTTTATTTGTATCGTACCCATCATTATACCTTGTATATTTCTATTCTGTTGTATCTAGAAGTTCCATCAACCAAACATGTATTTATTTCAGAGATAGAGACCAGTGATGTTTATTCTTTCGACCTTATAGTCGCGCGTTGTATTTCTATAGATTTCTTGCTGTTTTGAGTTTCCTTTTGAGTTTTGATCCTCGCCCTTGGCGTTGTTTATTATATTGCTTGCGTTGTTGTGACCATCGATTGACGAAGAGCTAGCTCCCGCTTGGGGATGCCTTTTTATTGATTTCGTATACTATTCATGTTATATCCCGTTTGGGGGCCAGTAATTACAAAGGAGACTCTGCCAAAATTTTCAGAAAATACTTGATGTTTTTTTTTAAATCGCAAAATTCGGCTTATGCTATTAAAACTACTTGCTTTAGTTGGTTTTCCTTCACTCTACTGTTTTTTGGGTTTTCGGCTAACTTAGATTACGTACTCCTCGAGACGTTTCGTAATCTAAGTGTCGGTCATGTTCCGTACTTTCGGGTCGTGGCATGCACGCCCGTTGCACTTGACAGATGTTTTTGGTGCACACCCATTGCACTCAGTTTTGTTCCTTTGCATAGTCATGGCATCTGTATTTGATTTCGAATTTCGTGCGCACCCGACGCACGTGGTACCTTGTGTACTGTATTTGAGATTGATTTCATTTTGAGCAGTACGTTTTTATGATATTTACTATTTGGTGTAGTAACTGAGCAGGACTGTTCTGAGAACAGTACCTGAATATGTTTTTGCATGCATTGATAATTACCCAAGGGATTTCCAAAAGGAGGTATAGTCTCTATATTTTTCCTATGTGTCTGAGATGACACGAAATATTTTATAAGAAAATCCTTCTAAATGTATTTTCAAAAATGGCGGAACGTGTATGTTAAATAATAGATATATATGTATAGATATTTTCCTTAAAATGAACGTCTGCTATTTGTGCCGTGATACGCGCATCGCACGGTGACTTGGAAAAGAGATGTTGCATGCCTTTCTATTCGGATGTTTCGAAGATTTTACTACGATGCGCACTATATACAACTTATAGCTTGAGTATGTCATATTGGTTTTTCGTATTGGATTTTGGCATTGTATTTTCACCTTAACTCCGATGATTGCATACCACTTAATGGAGTTTTGATTTTGAGTATTTATTCTCGTTTTTCATGCGCATGCATTGCGCTAAGATATGTGTTATGTAATTATGATTTCGGAGCCCCAACGACTTGATCTTCTACTGAAATGTTTTAAGTATATGGGGGGTTTCAAATTAAATTAGGGGACCGAATTTTTTTAAGGGGGAAAGATTGTAACATTTCAGAAAAATAAAATATTATTTTTGGGAGCTTATATAATTAAATAATAAATATTATGAATATCTTAATGATACGGTATAATTAAATACAGATAAATGGGGAAATATTTGGGAAATTATAGGAATTACTGAAATGAGCGTGTTTTATATGATTTAAGCAAATTATAAATTCTTTAGGATTAATTATATTACAGTTTAATGCTGATCGCGATTAAATATCACTAATCGTGCATTAAGCTTACTACATGCACATGACTTGCACTATGTCTTTTTTCACATTTGCTACTTTTCTACCATGGCTTTTTCTTTTTTTTTTCCTAAAGTTTGCATGGCTTTGTTTTTATAAATGAGAAGACAAAAGAATAGAAAATGAAAAGAACAAAAGGAAAGAAAGATGAAGAGAGTGAGAGAGAACTCTAGAAAATTCTGAGTCCTTTGACATTGGCTCGCTTGTCTTCACTCCATCCTCTTCATCATTTTCTCTCATCTCCCTCACCATGGCTACCCTCACTCCTCCCTCTCTTCTACCTCTTCACTTCACCATTAAATCCACTCCAAAAACATGCACCCTCTTCACAAAAATTAATGCCTAGCTCACTACAAGCTTGAGGGTGTAATCAAGTCAAGACTTTGGGGATCTTAGGCAACTCAAGAAAATTCTTGAGTTGGAAAATGAGCTAATTTCATAACCATTAGAGTAGTTTTTCATTCTATTAGCTTCTATTGTTAGTTTAGAATCGATATATCGAGATTTAGTGAACTTTGAAAATTTCAAGTTAAGCTTTTGAGGAAATTTTGAGTTGTGAAGTGAAATTGAGGCTTAGTAATGATACAAAACCTGATAGTTAACCCCCAATTTACAAACTTAGAAACTCTGACATCGAAAAATTTATGAGAATTGTGATGGTATTTAGGAATCTGGAGTGACTCGGGGACCTGAAAAATTATTTAGCGAAGACTGAGAGATGTCCAGGTGATATGGATCATTCCCTGAAGACCCGAGCCTCTAACCCCAAGCCAAGGCCGCAATTTTATTCTTCCTGGCCGCAATTTGCGGACAGGGTGTGGTAGAATCCCTCCATGTTTGGTCTAGGGCTGTTATTTCATTAAACTAGACCCTTACCATATGCAAAATTGGCTAATTTCACCTTAGGCAAAATCTGGAGTATGTTTTCTGAGATTCTATTTTGATTTCGTGAATGTTTATTATAACTTGAACTTTGGTAATTGTATTTTTAACTCGATGGTCTGATGTTTGTACATCGACATCGAGAATTGGTTTGGCTTTTCTTGCATGCGAGGACCATAGGTTCTAACCTATGTGTGTTCCGTGTGTCGTTTTGGTTTTCATTGTGATTTCGATTTACGATACCATATGTTTATATGTAGCTAACCCCGTGTGAAATTCGAGACGATGGGAAGAGCATGGCGACATTGACTTCAGCAAGCAAAGATGCAGGTGAGTAGATGTATATCTACGGGGGAAGTCGGGTGGATGGCGTATAGCACCCCCGCAAACGTAATATAAGGTTATAACGTATTATTATTATGAGTCGGACGTGACCTCGGATTCTTGACTAGTAGGGTTTCTATTGAAGACCCAAAGTAAGATTAGATTGATTTAGAAAGACATAACTCGAGGATGATTGTCTTGGAGACAATTCATAGGTTTCATGTAGACACACACACACGCATACGCATATACACTGGACTTGGTGTATATGTATATATATATATATGAATATGTGTAGGTTTCTATACACACACACACACACACACACACACACACGTGATATGAAGATGTTATATGATACATGGGGATGAGTCGATATGACTGGGCATGATGCCGTGAGATAGTGGATATATGATCGAGTTATGATATGAGATGTTTTATGATATTAGCGGATCGTTGGGCAATGAGAATATATAATATATTTATATACAAACGATAAAATGTATTGATGACATTGAAATGTATGAGACTCTAGAATAGAACCAAGACTGTAATATGTGACTTAATCACAGTATGATATATGACATGATATTTTAATGGATCATTTGACGATGTATATTCACACAGATGATATATGTTTGATGATATTAGAATGTATGCGATCGTAGTATAGTACCCTTGACCATGATGGTTTTTGATGATGATACTATACGAATGATGATGTATATATGATAGTTGACCATACCCCGATTTTGAGATGCCGTAGAATGGATTTTACCGTACGAGGTATAGATGTGATGATTGATCCGCACTCATGACTCGAGTAGGTCGTACTATATATGTGACTCTATTGAGGCTTGATCGTCGACTACTTGAGACATTGACTCAGACTTTAGGTGGATTCTTCTTACCTTTCGACTAGTCTCTTTAGTTATTTCCTCAGTTGGTTAGGTAAATATTAGTTTAGGCTCGAGTCATACTTCTTTTCAAAACTAACGAATCATGCGCATTTTTAAAGACAGCCTGAAGGATACTATGGATTTTTCAAAAGACGTATCTTTTCTTAAAAACCCCGTAGCCCCTACTTTTCTAAAAACCGCGATTCGTGCTTTTTCAAACAGCAAACTGTATGACTCGTAATTAGTATGTTTACTCTAATTGTTCTTTTACTACATACTCACCGTTAAATTCATATTTATCGCATTGCTTGCTCATATATATGTTTCTTTAGTCAATATGAAACCCTGCTTGTTAGGACACCAGCACCATTACCGATGATATGCATGCTCCACGTACACTTATTTGCCGGCTCACACACATCATCATCGGTAATTGCCAGGTCACGTATACTTTAGAACATATTATTTTTATTGACATAATCAGCTAAATACTTGTCCAACATAATATTGTGTGATTACTCTCATGTGCCAGTTTAGACATTGCATTTATTACTTAGACACTTCGTGCATTTACATATGCATACTATCATGCAGTATTATGGGGCTTATGCCGATAGTTATTATTTATTTACTCATGATTCTTGGGATTTCGGATTTTCAGTGAGATTTCTGGATTTTGGGGAAAACCGCAACAATTTCATAACTTATTATTATTTTAAAAAACAAAACTGTGGTTTTCTCATGATGTTGATGTGTATGCTGTCCACCATGTGTTTTCTCGGTTCTTGAGCAGTATCATATACCCGATTCGAGGAGGGGGATGCACCGTCTGCGAGTACATGGTGGGCCCGGTATGGTACCTCGGGGCAAGAAGATCGCAGATGATGGCGTTGAGCCTGGCAGGGGAGCACTACCTACCGGTTATTTGTGACGCGGCGGATATCCGGAGGATATCGACCGTAGTCGTGTGATTTGATGATATGGGTCTATCCGGACGGCCGGAGCCCGAGATATTAAGATTTGAGATACAGAGATATGAGATTTGAGATATTTAGATACGAGATTGAGATACAGAGATATGAGATATCGAGACTTTGAG
This sequence comes from Agapanthus africanus, assembly GCA_030015575.1. Classification (NCBI taxonomy): domain Eukaryota; kingdom Viridiplantae; phylum Streptophyta; class Magnoliopsida; order Asparagales; family Amaryllidaceae; genus Agapanthus; species Agapanthus africanus. Next base: position 349,229,022 of record JASDDO010000018.1, read on the forward strand.
ATTTATATGCTTTGTGTCGATGCTTGACACGGATTTCCATGGATTTCATTGATGATACTTCAGTTATTTCAGAAGAATTTCACTGAGATAAAAATACATATTTTCTTAAATCAAATTATCCAGATTTCTTAGTGGATTGTTTCATTTATGATGCATTCATACATCATATACATACATGACATTTTGCTACTTAGTGACACTAACACAAGCACCGAGTACTACACGTATGCATAGCTTATTACCCTATCACTACTAGATGTCTAGGATTATGTTGAGTATACTATATGACCTAGGAGAGCGTCGTGCATGTGATTTATATCCGCAGATGTCTTCTACTCACGAGTTGGCAAGTCACCCCCTTTGTGCCAAATTTTCTTTCAGGTTCAGATGTACAGGTTTCCTTGGCGGCTTGTTGGCACATCACTTCATTCAGGGTGATTTCTTGGTAGGATGGTTCACTTGTATCATGACCGCCGTTGTACTTTTATTTATTTCAGTTGTATCTAGTAAGCTCCATCAACCAGACTTGTATTATTTGATAGAATTAGAAGACCAGTTGTTTATTCTTTTGACCTTAGAGTCACGCTTGTATTATGATGGTTTTCTGGTGGATTCTGTTTTTTTTTTTTTAGTTTTGATCCTCACCTTTCGGCGTTGTATATTATTTTGCTTGCGTGGTTATGACCGCCAATTGGCGAAGAGCTAGCTCCCGCTTGGGGATGCCTTTATTATTCTTTTTGTATATATTTCTTGTTTGTACCCGGTTGGGGCCAGTTTTTATAAAGGAGACTCTGCCGAAATTTTTGAAAAAATTTGATGTTGCTGTTTAAACATGTTTTCCTACATTTCTTCTTTTAAATGGTTTAGATTTATGGGCTTCGACTTACTTAGATTATGTTGCGCCTCTAGACGTCTCGTAATTTAAGTGCCGGTCACGTTTCGTACCCTCGAGTCGTGACAGGGAGCTAGCTCTTCGCCAATTAGCAGTTACAACCACGCAAGAAATAATATACAACGCCGAAGGGCGAGGAACAAAACTCGAAGAAAACCATCAAAACCACCAGAAAACCATAATAGTAAAAGCGAGACTCTAAGGTCAAAAGAATAAACAACTGGTCTTCTAAATTTATTAAGTAATATAAGTCTGGTTGATGGAGTTTACTAGATACAAATGAAATAAAAAAGTACAACGGCGGTCCCGATACATATGAACCAACCTACCAAGCAATCACCCTGAATGAAGTGTTGTGCCAGCAAGTCGCTAAGGAAACCTGTACATCTGAACCTGTAAGAAAAAATTTGGCATAACGGGGGTGAGTTGCCAACTCGTGAGTAGAAGACATCTGCGGTTAGAAATCGCATGCACGACGCTCTCCTAGATCATATAATATACTTAACATAACACTAGACAAGTAGTAGTGATAGAGTGATAGGCTATGCATAAGTGTAATGCTCAGTGCTCGAGTCAGTATCACTAAGTGGCAACATATCATGTATGTATGTGATGTATAAATGCATCATGAATGAATCAATCAAACATGAAATTTGGACATATCTGTATAAGAAAATTTTTAACTTTTATCATAGTAAAATTTGTATGGTAATCATCAATGAAATCCATAGAAATCCATGTCAAGCATCGATACAAAACATATATATCTCAACGTCTCAATATCTTAAAGTCTCAATATCTTGAAATCTCAATATCTCGGGCTCCATCAGTCCGGATCGGCCCATATCATCAAATCTCACGAAAACGGTCGGTATCCTCCAGATATCCGCCACGCCAGACATCACCGGTAGGTAGTCTTCCTCTGCCAGGCTCATCGTCTACAACTCGAGCTTTTTGCCCCGGGGTACCATACCGGGCCCACCATGTACCCGAGATGGTTCATCCACTCCTCGAATCGGGTCTCGAAATCCAACAGAAAACATGAAATCTCATGGTGGACGACATATACATCATGAGAAAACTGGAACTTGCATTTTTAGAAATGATGATACTAAGCTTTTATTAAATTCTTGCGGTTTTCCCCCAAAATCCAGAAATCTCATAGAAATCCAAAATCCCAAAATCATGAGTAAGTAAATAATGAGTATCGGCATAAACCCCACAATACTGCATGATAATATGAATATGTGAATACATGAAGTTTCTAAGTAATAAATGCAATGTCTAAACTAGCAAATGAGAGTAATCACACAATATTATATTGGACTAGCATTTAGCTGATTATATCAATAAAAAGATAATATGTTCTAAAGTGTACGTGACATGGCAATTACCGATGATGATGTGTGTGAGCCGGCAATTAAGTGTACGTGGAACATGCGCATCATCGGTAATGGTGGTGCTGTCCTAACAGGCAGAGTTTCATATTAGCTAAACAAACATATGTATGAACATGCAATGCGATGAATACAACATGAATATAACGGTGAATGTGTAGTAACGCACAACTAGAGAATACATACTAATTACGAGTCATACAGTTTGTTGTTTGAAAAAGCACGAATCGTGGTTTTTAGAAAATTAGGGGCTACGGGGTTTTTAAGAAAAGATATGTCCTTTGAAAAATCCGTAGTATCCCTCAGGCTGTCTTTTTAAAAATGCGCACGATTTGTTAGTTTTAAAAATAAGTATGACTCGAGCCTAAACTAATATCTACCTAACCAGTTAAGGGACTAACTAAAGAAACTAGTCGAAAGGAAAGAAGAATCCTCCTAAAGTCTGAATCGATATCTCTAGTAGTCAGCGATCCAGCCTCAATAGCGTCACGTACGTAGTACGACTTTCTCGAGTCAGAGTGCCGATCAATCATCATATCTATGCCTCGTACGGTAAAATCCATTGTACGGCATCCCAAAATTGGGGTACGGGTCAACTATCACATATATATACATCATCGTTCGTATAGTATCATCATAAAAAAATATCATGATCAAGGGTACTGTACTATAATCGCATACATTTTAATATCATCAAACATATATCATCGTCTGTGTAAATATACATCGTCAAATGATCCATTAAAATATCATGTCCTATATCATATCGTGATTAAGTCACATATTACGATTTGGGTTTTATTCTAGAGTCTCGTTCATTCCAATGTCACCTACACATATTATCGTTTATATATATTTCTTTTTCTATTACCCAACGATCCGCTAATATCATAAAAAATTTCATATCATATCTCGATCATATATCCAATATCTCACGGCATCATGCCCGATCATATCTACTCATCCCCAAGCATCATATAATATCCTCATATCACATGTATATGTTGTGTGTGTGTGTATACCTATACACATTCCTATACACACACACACACACACACACAAAGTCAAGTTTGTGTGTGCGTGTGTGTGTGTGTCTACATGAAACCTACGAATTCCCTCCAAGGCAATCATCCTCTGGTTAAGTCTTTCTAAATCAGTCTAATCCAACTTAAAGTCTTCAATAGTACCCTACACGCCAAGAATCTAAGGTTACGTCCAAGTTCCTAATAATAGTACATAATATCCTTATTCTACATTTGCGGGGGTGCTATACGCCATCCACCCGATTCCCCCCGTAGATATACATCTACGCACCTGGTCCTCGCTTGCCGAAGTCGATGCCGCCATCCTTTTCTTCATCATCCGAAGTCCACGTGATGGGTACCTATTCGCAAACATATATAATATCATAAACTGAAATCGTGGACAAAAGCCAAAACGGCGCACGAAACGCACATAGGTTAAAACCTATGACCCGCTCATGCAAAATAACCAAATAACCCTCGTCATCGGCGTACAAACGCCGATTGATCGAGAAAAACCCAAAAACACCAATCGTGGTTTCATAAATCACTAATTATAATATGAAATAGATTTTAACTCATCAAAAGCTTTAAAAAAATCAAATCGACTTATTTTCGAAAACCTAGAAAGCACTTAATTATCGTTTTAATTCGAAACTTGATGTTTTAACAAAACTAATGGCCATAATATTCACTAAATATCATAAATAAGTCATACAAACCATCACCATAATTTAATCTCAACAATTTTTATTAAACCCAAAATTCTAGTTTGCAATTTTATCCAATTTTAACAATTTCAAAGTAAAAATGCACAAAACAACCACTAATTAAGCTTGGTTTTGCATGATCTAAAGTATTAAACTACAATTTATAATGTTAATAATGTCATGAAACCCTAATTATATTTTAATCTCAACCATTTAATCAATTTCCAAAAACCTAGTTTGCAAAATTAGTATAATTAGCAAAATTTTAAAGTAACAATTTGCAAACTAGTAACTATATTAGGTTTGCATTCCATTAACATGTTAAACTACTCATTAAAACCATAACCTAATGATAAAAACCCTAATTTTATTTAAAACCCCTTTCTTGAATTTTGGATCATAAAATTAAAACCATAATTAAACTTCTAATTAAGCTAGACTAAAGTAATTTAGCAACAATTTGAACATGGTTTAGGATTATACCTCCAACTTGAGATCCAAACATGCAAACGTGTCTCCAAAATGATCTCTTTGCTCCAAGGATTCAAGCAAGATTGATCAAAGAATAATGGGTAGGATTTAAATTAGAAATTCGTGGGATTTTTCATGGATTTTTTTTGATGATTTTTTAAAGGAAATGAGCTTGGGAAAAATTGGGACTGCCACCATGAAGGGTTCGGCCATGGCATGGAGGAAAATAAATAGAGAGAAAATTAGTGTAGAAACATGTAGAAACCTCTCAAATAAATCACCTCCTTTAAGTCTTTTCAATAATTATTAAATTTTATTTATTTTCTTTATTCAATTTATCCTAGAAAAGTCTGGAACCATGGAAAAGTTTGAGAAGGAATTTTGCATGTTACACACTTGATTATAAAATGTTATAGTTCACTTTTGTAAAATTTGTTAGTTATATGTATGCCCTAGAGACCATTACTATACATAGGATGTATATTGTAGTGGATGCTTGGATATATATAGGGATGACTTTCTTGCTCGATATGATAGTATGCTGTCTGGTTACTCTTTACCTTAACGTGTACAATGATTGTCTCTCTGTTACATGTTGGTAAAGCCCTTAGGATGTGTACTTAACTACCTAGACTATGATGCGGATCATACTAGTGGGGACATAGTAGTCCATAAGTACATCCTTCAAGGTCCCTAGTCGTGGGTGTATCGAGACGGGGCATCGATATACCAGAGTAGACTAGCGTATACCTTCTCGACCCATACAGATGGGCGATGGATGATCCCATATCCATTGGTGTTTGACATCAGAGATGATATACGGGTGCTCAGTGGAGACTGGGTACACTGGACGGACTCGTCGAGAACTCCCAGATGGTATTATACCTTACGTCAGATGGCAGTTCTCTGCTGACACTGGTACAGGTTAGTCTGTAGACCCGAGATCGTCATAGAGTCTTGTGTGATTCCCAATGTGCTTTGATTTCCACCTTACCACGTCCAAGAGGGCGTGCAAAACGGTGGTTTTTGGGTACAGTCCCGAATCACATGGAGGCAATGAGTGATAGGAGGGGATTCGTCTCTCCCGGTATAGGGAGTTGATGTTGCACTGTGTTCGATTGGCTATAACCGGAAATCCCTGGCCAGGGTTGCTGAGATTTACTGGTAAGTGTTACCAGTAGTTTCTCGAACTGTTATAGACCTCATATCGACACGACTTATCGAGCTATTGGGGTCTGACGTTTACCACCCCTAGGCAAGATATGCGACATATCAGACGACAAGACCGGACTGTACGGTATGTGTTACTGGTTGGATTCACAGGAGTATGAGCAGGCTTGCTCGTCGATCTTCTGATCGCTCAATACCCGGGTGGCCCTTACGTTTAGCAGACCGCTTGCGGCTTGTGGGTGTTTGATATGATCATCACCTGCTGCCGGCGTATTGACGAGTCTTTAGAGTCCTACACAGATGTTTCCTGGCTCAAGCGAAACGAAATAGGAGCACATATGAGATATGTGCGGGATAGAGAATAATACCAGTATGTGATACTGTATTCGATTCTCGCGATTTGTGACATTGATCGGTTATATGCGATATAGCCGGGTTATCGGATCAAGTGTTGATTCGATAAGTTGTTACTATTGATATTAGTCGGTTATATGTGATATGACCGGATCGTTAAATCAAGTATTGATTTAATGATTTAATGTATAATTATATATTAGATATATTACTTTACATTGACTAATATTGTTCACTTTAGATTGATTTTCTCACTTGATGTACACAAGTTGTATATGTGATATACTTTTGTGCACAAGATTGTATCATGTTTGATGATACATGCAAGTTTTGGTGTATGTTTAGTTTAAACCATGTTTAAGTGAATGGTTAGGGTTTTATTATCTTCTCTTGATTATTTAGTTTATTTATTTATTCTTTATTTTAGGAAAAGAAAAGAAATGGTTTCTTATTTTGTTTGTTTTGTTGAAACTTCAAGAAGCTTTGACCATTCTTGTTCTTTTCCTAAACCTAACCATTCACCTAACCTTAGTTCATTCTCTACACTTAACCATGGTTGCTATTATGATAAGAATGAATGGGATTTTCTTTTTAAAAAATGATTTTTATTCTATCATATTCTTTTCTTCTTCGTCTTCTTCAAGATGAAAAAAATGCTTGCTACCAACAATGGCAACATGAGAAAAAGAGTGAGAAATCCAATTCTAAAGTGAACCCACTTCCTATTTCTTCATCCTCTACCACTTGCCAAGTAGTATAGGGTGTTTTCTTCACAAGTTTCATGGCTTGGTGAAGTTGGAGCTTGATCTTGTGTTGCCTCGACGTTGATCATCTTCGGCATCGAAGTCGACGACTTAGCCCGCCCATTTCTCCGATGAAGCCGACGCTAGAGCCCGGGATCCGATGATCGCAGCGAGGGGACTTCATCACGGAGCAATGGAGGTGGAGGACCGGATCTACAAAGGTTGTATTTCCGTTCACTTTTAGAGTAAAGTCATTTGCTCGCATTTGTTTTCGCCTATTCTCTAGTTAATGATCCGTATTAGGGTTTGTAGGCACATGAAAATTTTGAATTTGGCATGGTTGATGCCTTGTGAGACCTCATTAGCGTGCCTAGGAACCCTACAGTGGTATCAGAGCAGGAAATTGGGGAATACCAGATTTCCCGTACCGCCCAAACGAAGAAAGTGTATGTTGATGCATCATCTTCGGGTGTGTTCGTTACAAAAAACTGTTTCTCAGTATCCTTTACGTCCTGGGTATGAGATTCCGGATCAGGATCCCGCATATGTAATCTGTTACATGGGCTAAAGAAAGGTAGAGAACTGAGAACGGGTGATATGTTTCATGAGGCAGAAAACAGGGCAAGTGTTGCAGCCAAGTCTGTTGGTCACTGTCACCTTGTATTACAAATACATTGATTCTGAACGGATGTTATTAGATACCGAACCTGGTATACAAAATCATATCAGTCTCTTTATAAGTAAAGAAATGATAAAATTTTGTATTGTTGGATAATGTTTTGAACATTTCCTATATCAAAAGTTGATCGGTTCAGGCACGTTATCTAAAAGTATTGATGTTCTAAATCAAACTACAGTTCTTAGTATACGGAACACATACAAGAGGAAGAGTTCAGAAATGAATGAATTCTTCTTGAGGTATTGTAGATTAGGTCATATCAATGCGACCCGACTAGCTGAAGTTACATATAGATGAATATTTAAATCAGTTTGAATTTACATCTTGTGAAACTTGCCAGTCATGTCACAAAGATAAGATGACCATAGCTCCGTTTACTGGAAACAGAGAAAGAGTTAGTGAACTCTTGGGATGATACATGTTGATGTATGAAGGTCCCCTGTCTACACATGCCAAGACCAGTTCTTTATACTTCATTACATGGAACATATGTCTGAATCTTGAGAGATCATCAGAGAATATAAGTTAGAAGTAGAGAACCAAAATGAGGGTATAAGTATTATGTCCTTTGATGCGATCAGGGAGGACAATACTTGAGCACGGAATTCCTGGACTATTCTAAAGTAGAATGAGATTCTCTCTCAGCATTACTCCTCCGTATACACCATAGCACGATGGTATATCGGGATGGAGCAATAGCACCCTATGTGAAATGGTGCGCTCTATGATGAGTACTACTGAGTTTCCTATTTCCTTTTTGGGAGTTATGCGCTTATGAAGTTTCTTACCTATTGAATAGGGTTCCGATCAAATCAGTTGCTTACCACTTCATATGTGATATGGAAAAGGAAGAGCCCATATCTTAAGTTAGTTAAGATTTGGGGTTGTCCGGCCAATGTCTAAAAGCAAAATCCGGACAAGCTCGAGGCAAGGTCTGTTATGTAGAACTGGAAATGTTCCAGCTATACAAACTGCAGCTGATGATTTGAAAGAACCAAAGGATTCAATAGTTACCAACGAACCTCAGCCTCTCCGCCGATCTAGTAAGGTTCCTCACCCGCCTGAGAGATACTTCGGTTTCTCTATGACAGTGGGAGCGAGGATTGCATCATAAGATGATGACCCAACTAGTTTTGAGCTGGCCATCAGGAGTGGGACTCTGTAAAAATGGCTGGATGCTTAGCGATCAGAGATGGAATCCTTATACACCAACAAAGTATGGACTTTGGTTGCTTTATCTGAAGGGTTAAATCCCCATCAGGAGCAAGTATATCTTGAGAAGATTACTTGGTGTAGATGGAAAAGTTGAGACTTTCAAAGCTTGACTTGTTAAAGGTTTTCGTCATCGACCAGGCGTGGATAATGATGAAACCTTTTCCAGTGGCTATGCTTAAGTCCATCCGGATCCTACTTGCCACGGCTACATACCATGACTACGATATCTGATGGTTGGGTGTCATGACTGCTTTTCTAAATGATGTTTTAGAAGAGAACGTCTGTAAGTACAGAGCCAGAGGGCTTCGTAGACAGTGGGAGCAGCGGAAACGTGTGCAAGTTGCTTTATAGGATAAAGCAGACATCGCGGAGTTGTAACGTCTGTTTTGATGTAGTTGTCAAAAAGTTTGACTTCATCAAAATGGTAGATGAACCTTGTGTTGCGCCACGGCAGCGCCCCGGCCGTCTATCCGAGGCCAAAATGCGGAATCAAAATTTTTCCTTACTTGGAAACCGGCGCTACCGCGGACAATGAAAACCCGGATCGTAACCATTAACCTAATGCTAGCTAACAAGAGATGGGAAGAGAAGTATACCGAGTGATCCGAGTCCTCCGGTCTTCTCGTCATCGTCCCGATCTCCCGCGGAAAGTCTTGTCTCCACATCGTCGCCTCCTCGCCGGAAGGGCACCACATCGCCTGCGTCTTTTACGGGCTCCCGCCTCAATACCGAGGCAACTCGGGCATGAAGCCGGCAACTCGACATGCTCAAGATATGCTGTAGAATGTAGTGTAGAAACTTTTGTCTCTTGGAGTTTATGTAGTTGCCATTGATGGATGGAGGAAGAGGTAAAGAAAAATGGTGCTTTCAATTTTCTAGCAAGAAGAAGATGAAGATGAACTCTCTCATTCTTTTTCTCTCAAGTGAAGCCTCTCTCATTCTAGTGAGAATGGTGGAGGAATCAATATGAAAACCATAACAAGAAGGGAGGTTAGTGTAGGAAAAGCAAGTGGTGACCATAGCCAAAAACATCATGATAACAAAGCTCACATCAACCTCAAATCCTTTCTAATCTCACAAAAGCAAGAAATGATGAAGGAAAAGAATGGTATCTAAAGATGCTATCATAATAAATATATTTGCAAGAAAACCCTCCACAATGTGTTATTTGCAAACTTGCAAATAACACCCTCCATCGGAAAAGTCCGGCCGGGAAAGAACAAAGGAAAACCGGCCGGAACGGAATGCAAACTGGCAACTCCAGAAAACTGGTCCCGTAATAAATTACAGGAAAACCCCGATACTGTGCATACACACCCGCATCTGTATTTCGACCGGATACAAATGCAAAGAGACAAAATCTACACTGTACTATACTAGGATCCGGCTTAAACCAAAGCCGGCTAGTAATATCCGTTCGATCCTGATCCGTGCAATACCGCACGTATCTGATCGAACTCTGCCATATATCCATACGGCCACTAGTACAAACCGTCCGATCCTGATCCGTGCAATACCGCACGTATCTGATCGGACCCTGCCATATCTCCATACGGCCTTTACAGCGTTTCGCCCGAAAGCTTGAGTAACTGTAAGTGTGGTGGACTCTAAAGACTCGTCAATACTATGGCTGTGGATTTAACCACTAGCACGTCAGAGGTATTAGCCAATACGTGACGGGCCACCAGCTATTGACCAAAAGGGACGTCGATAAGCGAACTCATCCTGACACCCTACTGAGCCTGTCAGTGAGAATATCCGTACAGTCCGGTCCGTTCGTCTATGAGTATCGCATGGCGGGCCTAGGTGGTTGGTAAAAGTCAGACCCCCAAAAGCGGTACAAGTCGTGTCGGAGTGTAGCCCAGAACGCCCTGAGATACTACTGGAATACCTACCAGTAAATCTCCTGCCTCGGCCGAGGGCTTTGCGTAATGGCTCTCCTAGACACAGCGCGACCTCACCCCCAATACCGGGAGAGACGAACCCCTGCAGATCCGCTCACTGCCTCCATGTGGCTCGGGACTGTACCCAACTAAAACCTGTTTGCACGACTCCTTTGAGCCGTGGTAGGGTAGTAATCAAAGCACAGTGGGAACTCACACGAGACAAATGACGATCTCAGGTCGATGAACTAACATGTACACATGTCACCTGGGAACTGCTATCTGACGTATGGTATAATCCCAACTAGCAGGTTCCCGGCGAGTCCTGTCCGGTGTACTCATAACCCAATGAGCACCTGTATACATCTTAGGTGAACCAACTGACACCAGTGGCTTGTGAGACCGGCCACCGCCCCTCGTCGGGGTCTCGACTGTATACACTAGTCTACTAATGGAGTATCGATGCCCTGTCTCGAAACTCCTACGACTAGGGACCTTTTAAGGATGTGCTTATAGACTACCAGCTCCCACGTATATGATCGCCATCATACTGCTGGTAGTCAAGCAAGAATCCTAGGGGCTCTATCAACGTGTAATAGCGACATGTCAGGTCACCTAAAGCAGTACACGATGATAAAGATGAACCAGATAGCATACTATCATCTCGAGTAAGACTGTCCTACCGGGATAGGTCCTCCCTCAATCATTGCAATCACGTGCCTGTGATCCAATAATTGACTCTGAGGACACTATCTCCAACAATCTCCCACTTGCACTCAAGGCTAATTATTGCGATGTCGCATACTCACAGCCCGTGTGATACCGAACACCCAACTCCTCTACTAGTCAGTCTCACAAAGCTCGTTTGCGAAACTATTGCGTTCGAGGAATAGCCTCAGTGAGTGGATCCGCTGTGATGTTTCTTTCTATGTCTCTCTATATCTCAAGTTCGCAGAGAAAACCATCTCCCGAAATGAGCAATACCTGTCTTAGAATATGTCTGGATATCTGATGGGACCTAGCTCATAAATGAACTCCAAATCCAAACTTCTTAGACTGTATCGTCAACTGAACTTAATCAGTATCCTGCGCCATGCCTCCCTCAGTATTGCCTTGGATCACCTGTCCAAAATACTGCCCCTCGTCAGAAGGAAAACTATAACTCTGACAACCTCCTTGTCGTCCATGTCACCTTGGAAGCCTGGAGTGATAACCGTCTCCTAAAGGAGGCAGCCGTTATCATATCCCTAGAACATTCACTTATGTTCTAAAACTGCTTCCGACTGTTCCTCCAGGATTGGATCAATATCAATTTATTGCATCTACTGCAAGAACAACATCTGGTGTGGTACTTGACATCTCATGATTGACTCAATTGCCTAAGCAAGTGATCTGCCAATCATGCACATCCCTCTCTACTTTAGTCTATAAGACACCTTTAGAGAGGGTGACTCCATTACCTGCAGGTACACTACCATGCCAGGAGTCGACCATTCTAAATACTCTTAGAATGCTGTCAAAGTACCCTGATTGGGAAACCACCCAAATCTAGATCTAAGACCATAGATCTAGTAACCAGTATGTCTGATATAATGTCCAAGTCCCATGTGGAGAAAACACTGTGTGACGACCAAAGTTTAACCGATCGTAGTATAGGAACATCACTTCCTACTACCTTCTCAACAGATCCATCCCCTATTCTGATGATGTCAAAACTATGACTGTCACATTAGAAATATATGATCTATCTCCGCTATATCTGCTTTAGTCTATAGACATAAGCCTGATGTCCACCAATGCTTCCGCTGCTCCCACTGACTATGACAACCCTCTGGCAGAGTCATATAGACGTGCACTTCTAAAGCTAGTTTAGAACGACGCTATACTCATCCTTCTGCCGGGTCTCGCAGCCTGGAACAACAACAATGGCAAGTGTGGGTAAACAAGAACTTCCCTGTCACCGTCCTTGAGGCTACCGGAGTACCTCTCGGGTGCCTGAAGTTACCCACCTTATCTGCGGAGTGGCCAATGGAATGTCAAATCAGATTGAATCTTTAGGTTCCTTATCAAATCTTTAGTAATCGTTTGCGGTTCTGGAATCACTTCCAGTTCTACCATACTCCCACTACTGTTTTCTGAAAAATAACCATTTCATTTTAAAATGTGGCGAGTTAAGAACAATATCACTATTGATCTTCCAGATGGTAGAAAATCAACCCTCGTCATAGCCTGGGTCAACCCACAAACAGCCATTACAGAAACCTGCCTTGAGTTGTCCAGTGTCTGGTTTTAATCATAAGCCGGACAACTCCCCGTACCTTAACATCGTTAAGATATGAACTGTTCTATATCCAATATAGAACCAGAGGCACTGATTTAAATGAACCAGATTCAAATCATGCAGCTATCTCCAGTGCATGTCAACTAAATGGAAGGAGGCCGATCAGCGTTACTCAACTTAGGAATGCTTCCAATTATGAGTAACCTGAAAGTGAAACAAGTTTTCTTAACCATTACTATCAACTGAATACCATACACAAGTATCTACATCTTCGATCACTTTGAAGAATCCCGACACTTGCAATACCTGGTTCTCTACTTTATTCGAATACCTATAACTTCTCAAAATTCGGACCCTGTGTTTCCACGAAACACCTGTCTAAAAACTAGAGAAGTCATAAGTAAACCGAAAATAGTACGAGCACCAACCCCTCTGTCCTGATGGACCTTGGACGACATACAATACTCTGTATAAGTCCCTTGAGTCTGATAACTCATTCATTGTGTGTCGTAGGTTGAAAACTGTACTTATGGTTAAGAAGAATTACACCGTTGTTCAATACTCCTTACCTAACCATCCACTGATATAGGTAAATGTCAAAGACATAATTTCAAAAAGTATATCTCACTCTATAAAAATAGACGTACAGATATATCAATTTGAAATTGGTGCATAACGACGGATATTCAAAACCAAATATTTGCCAACCGGCAAACAACCCAGGTGACTTCCTCAAATATCACCGATTACAACGAATCCCGATATAATGAGGATGGTCACCTAATTCCCAACAATTTACTCCCACTCATCATCTGTAAAACCATACAGATGTGAGAATCATACCTGGTAAATACATACTCTGGAGTAAGTATCTAATCGGGAAATCAGTTTTCTTTTAACATTACACAGTGAAACTGAAACATTGAAATGTTTCGGTGGGGTATCCTGGTATTCCTAGTAATGCCTCTTCCATTATCCAGATTCACAACTATAACCGTATAATTCTTTGCCACCTCTCCAAATCCCTTTATATGTCTTTAGTCATTACCTTCTGTACACCCCTTTAGGCCAATTGGTTTTCTTCCCTCCCTACCGTTCGGCACCAGCCTATGGTTTGGAAGAAGACTATCCAAAAAGCATAAAGGGTGTACTGTCCTAATCCTAGGAGCACTCGCAACGCGAGAGAAGGTGAAGATAAAAGACACCTGAATGTACTTTATTCCTATTTCTCCTGAACTAGGATCCATCCACGAACTGGAACAAGTTCCTTTCGAGTTCGTATATAACCATACGATGGATTATCCAATAAACTGGGATCTTCGTAGTAATACGGAGTGTCCTGGAGAAATACAAAGGTGATTTAGGATTGGCGAAGAAATACTTGGTTTGGTCGTGAATATCAGTCGCAATTTACTTTGCCCTCCTACTAATCCCTTGCTTTGTCTTAACTTAATACCTTCTGCACACCATCGTTATGCTAATTGGTTTTCTTCATTCCCCACCGTTCGGCACCTGCCTAAGGTTTGGAAGAAGACTATCCAATTTGCGTAATAGGTGTACTATCTCCAAAACCAAGGAGTACTCGCAATGAGAGAAGGTGAAAAGAAAAGACAACTGAATAATCCTATTCGTTTTCTCCAGAACCGGAAACCATCCTCGAATAAATTCCTTCGAGTTCGTATATAACCATACGATGGTTTTGTCCAATGGAAGTGGACGTTCGTAGTAATACGGGGTGTCCTGGAGAAAAGGGTAAAAGTAGGAGTGGCAATGAGGTTTGCAACTCTGACAATCCAAAAGCCAGTGTTAAGAAGGTTCGGTCAACTTGGTCACTGAGTCATAGTCTTAGGGTCGGGTCAATGGTCGCTGCCAAAGAGAGAGAGAAAAGAAACACTCAGCGTGCACTCTAACCTAGATCAGAATGGTTATCACTTTGTCTAATCTGGAAACCTCCCACTGTACCTCAAATTCTCCTCCAAACCTGAAAGAAGAATTAGTCGGGGTCACCCGAGGAGTAAACTAACTCATCAGTGGGAATCGGGATCCAACTATCATCGTATGATAATTTGACGGAATCCACTCAAGTCACCACACTCCAGAAGGTATGCGCATATCTGGCAAGTTTCAGTTCTTTTGAAACTCCCGATGTGATTTTTACCCCAAGCGGTTTATGACCTTGACTAGGTCAACAAACCATAAACCGCCAGTCAAGTTCAACCCGTCATTATTCTGGATTGCATTAAACCCACCCGTACGTGCCCTTAACTAGGTCAACAAGGCCGCACGACTGTCTTAACCAATCCCACTTATGCAACAAATAAGTACCACTTAGCTACCGAACACTACGTCTTGACTAGGTCAACAAACGCAGCACGAATACCAAATAATACCTATAGGAAATGACGGAGGGCTACGGCTGTTTTTTGGCGAAAAACCTTTAACGTAATGAACTTGATATCGTCGAAGGAACTGCATAGCCTTTTATAAAAATATAGTGACGAAAACCTTTGCTAAAGAGGTCACTCCCGGTGAAGGGATCTCGGCTCTTTCCCCGTAGAATGAGGTGCAGGATATTCCAACTGAATACCACGATGCAAAGCAAAAGTAATCGGCTATAGTGAAGTTAATGCCCTGACGCAAACTTCTGTCCAAGGGGTCACTCCCGGTGAAGGGATCTCGGCCCTTGCCTCGTCGACTGAGGAGCAGGATATTCCAAATGAATACCACGATGCAAAACAAAAGTGAACGTCCTTGCAATAACAGCTTTTTGAAAAGTGTTCCAACAACATCAGAATAGGTTTGTTTATCTTGCATTGATCCGAATCAATGCAGTCCCATCAATAGATCACACCACAAAGAACGAAAATATAGTGACGTACGTATATGCCATCTGCATTCGCCACTGGGTCCCGTCATCACCCGTTAGGTTAGCTAACTAACGGCAGAGCGGGGACTGGACTAGCGCGGATGAAAAACATATACAACATCTACTAATATATATACCAATATATTATATTTCGCTCAAGGCGTGATAAAAGGTAACATCACAGAAATATACAGCATTACAGAACAATACAGATATCTGGAAGCCCCGGGTTTCACAGAGCCGCTGCTGAAACCCGACGTTCCCCTGGTCGTGTGGATAGCCTGTGCAATGAAAACCTAGACCCCTACGGGCGCGGCAAGTCACCCGCCAAAACCTGAAGCGAGGCAGCCCCCTTCAGCAACGTGAATGGACCACCCAACACTTCACGGAATCCGGTAACTCGGGCACCCCTCCTGGGTCAACCTGTACCCCCTACTAGTACGGCGAATAGCCCGCCAATCCTGGAGTGAAGCCCCCTCCGTCCCAATGCCATGAGATGCGGGCTTGTTGCCCTCCAAAACCCGGCTATCCTTGCACCCCACCGCGGGGCAATCCTAGTACAGAAAGTAAAATATACATACAACGGGCACATCGACCGCAACCAGGTCGTGCCCCAAAAGAATAATACAAACAGGCAGTGACGGCAGTCCACATGTCGGACGCTCGCCCTACAATATCAAATGTACATAATACAATAGAACTGTACTAACATTGCATCCAGGCTATCCCCACGACCGATCCGCAACAACACAGCATAAACATAGAACATCAACGTGAAAGTCACGTTCGCAAATCCGTCTAACCGGGCTATATCAGTTAGACAGGATTTACCGATCAAGTGACATTCACGGTCGCAGATATAATGTAAATACTGTGAAATAATGTGTTTAAAATATCCGATCGATCAAATAATTAACAAGTGGGCCCCCAAGCAATACTGTAGCACTCACAGAAATTCTGGGCCCAAATTTAATATCCCAAAACCCCTAAAAATAGCCCACAAGCTCACTGGAAAAATTGGACACAGTGAAGACAACAATGTGCGGCGGAACCGCGGCCCAAGGGGGGGTTTGGCCGCGGTTCCGCGCTAAAGTTGTCGACTGAATGTGTCGAATTTTTACAGATGTCTTAGAATTTCCAGTATATCACT
Organism: Agapanthus africanus; assembly: GCA_030015575.1. NCBI lineage: Eukaryota > Viridiplantae > Streptophyta > Magnoliopsida > Asparagales > Amaryllidaceae > Agapanthus > Agapanthus africanus. The sequence continues at coordinate 349,245,855 of JASDDO010000018.1, forward strand.
TTTATGCAACCTGAAAAATTTTTTGAGCAAGAAAAAAATCAACAGAAAACTGATGTATATAAAACGCGTATTTTTGGAATTTTGGTCGATCGGATAAGTAAAACGCATTAGACAAAGCTAGAAAAGGTTAATGGCGTGGCTCTGATACCATGTTGCGCCACGGCAGCGCCCTGGCCGTCTATCCGAGGCCAAAATGGGGAATCAAAATTTTTCCTTACTTGGAAACCGGCGCTACCGCGGACAATGAAAACCCGGATCGTAACCATTAACCTAATGCTAGCTAACAAGAGATGGGAAGAGAAGTATACCGAGTGATCCGAGTCCTCCGGTCTTCTCGTCATCGTCGCGATCTCCCGCGGAAAGTCTTGTCTCCACATCGTCGCCTCCTCGCCGGAAGGGCACCACATCGCCTGTGTCTTTTACGGGCTCCCGCCTCAATACCGAGGCAACTCGGGCATGAAGCCGGCAACTCGACATGCTCAAGATATGCTGTAGAATGTAGTGTAGAAACTTTTGTCTCTTGGAGTTTATGTAGTTGCCATTGATGGATGGAGGAAGAGGTAAAGAAAATTGGTGCTTTCAATTTTCTAGCAAGAAGAAGATGAAGATGAACTCTCTCATTCTTTTTCTCTCAAGTGAAGCCTCTCTCATTCTAGTGAGAATGGTGGAGGAATCAATATGAAAACCATAACAAGAAGGGAGGTTAGTGTAGGAAAAGCAAGTGGTGACCATAGCCAAAAACATCATGATAACAAAGCTCACATCAACCTCAAATCCTTTCTAATCTCACAAAAGCAAGAAATGATGAAGGAAAAGAATGGTATCTAAAGATGCTATCATAATAAATACATTTGCAAGAAAACCCTCCACAATGTGTTATTTGCAAACTTGCAAATAACACCCTCCATCGGAAAAGTCCGGCCGGGAAAGAACAAAGAAAAACCGGCCGGAACGGAATGCAAACTGGCAACTCCAGAAAACTGGTCCCGTAATAAATTACAGGAAAACCCCGATACTGTGCATACACACCCGCATCTGTATTTCGACCGGATACAAATGCAAAGAGACAAAATCTACACTGTACTATACTAGGATCCGGCTTAAACCAAAGCCGGCTAGTAATATCCGTTCGATCCTGATCCGTGCAATACCGCACGTATCTAATCGAACTCTGCCATATATCCATACAGCCACTAGTACAAACCGTCCGATCCTGATCCGTGCAATACCGCACGTATCTGATCGGACCCTGCCATATCTCCATACGGCCTCTACATCGTTTCGCCCGAAAGCTTGAGTAACTGTAAGTGTGGTGGACTCTAAAGACTCGTCAATACTATGGCTGTGGATTTAACCACTAGCACGTCAGAGGTATTAGCCAATACGTGACGGGCCACCAGCTATAGACCAAAAGGGACGTCGATGAGCGAACTCATCCTGACACCCTACTGAGCCTGTCAGTGACAATATCCGTACAGTCCGGTCCGTTCGTCTATGAGTATCGCATGGCGGGCCTAGGGGGTTGGTAAAAGTTAGACCCCCAAAAGCGGTACAAGTCGTGTCGGAGTGTAGCCCAGAACGCCCTGAGATACTACTGGAATACCTACCAGTAAATCTCCTGCCTCGGCCGAGGGCTTTGCGTAATGGCTCTCCTAGACACAGCGCGACCTCACCCCCAATACCGGGAGAGACGAACCCCTTCAGATCCGCTCACTGCCTCCATGTGGCTCGGGACTGTACCCAACTAAAACCTGTTTGCACGACTCCTTTGAGCCGTGGTAGGGTAGTAATCAAAGCACAGTGGGAACTCACACGAGACAAATGACGATCTCAGGTCGATGAACTAACATGTACACATGTCACCTAGGAACTGCTATCTGACGTATGGTATAATCCCAACTAGCAGGTTCCCGGCGAGTCCTGTCCGGTGTACTCATAACCCAATGAGCACCTGTATACATCTTAGGTGAACCAACTGACACCAGTGGCTTGTGAGACCGGCCACCGCCCCTCGTCGGGGTCTCGACTGTATACACTAGTCTACTAATGGAGTATCGATGCCCTGTCTCGAAACTCCTACGACTAGGGACCTTTTAAGGATGTGCTTATAGACTACCAGCTCCCACGTATATGATCGCCATCATACTGCTGGTAGTCAAGCAAGAATCCTAGGGGCTCTATCAACGTGTAATAGCGACATGTCAGGTCACCTAAAGCAGTACACGATGATAAAGATGAACCAGATAGCATACTATCATCTCGAGTAAGACTGTCCTACCGGGATAGGTCCTCCCTCAATCATTGCAATCACGTGCCTGTGATCCAATAATTGACTCTGAGGGCACTATCTCCAACACCTTGTATATACAAAAAGGTAGTAGGGAGTATGGTGGTGATCCTCGTAGAGTACGTGGATGACATACTCTTGATAAGAAAGGAGTTTCCTATGCTACGCTCGGTCAATCTCCGCTTATCACAAGGATTCTCCGTATAGGATCAAAGTGATACCTCCTAAATCCTGAGTTTTGATCTATGAGATAGAAGTAACTGGATGTTAGGATTCTCACTAGTTGTAGTGAGATGGTATTAATCGATCCTGGGGAGAACCTCTGGAAAGGTTCCAGAGTGATAAGGACGACTGAATGTCAGTCACAGGTATTGTCTTTACCCTCAGTGAAGGGACGGTATGTTGGAAGAGTTCCAAGCTAGATACCGTGGCATACTAGACGATTAAAGGCAAGATACATCGCTACTTAAGATGCTACCAAAGAGGCTGTCTGGGTGTATATTAATTCATGAGATGAACTTAGTTCCTCCCATTGTGTGACAATGGAGTTATGGCTTATGCCAAGGAACCCCGGTCCCATCAGTGACCCAGGCGTATTCTGAGGCAGCATCACCTGATCATGGAGATAGTTGATCTCCAAGTTGATCGAGGTAAGGAGAGTAGACTCAGAGAACAACACGGCGGATCCACACACGAAGGCCTTTTCCCAGAGAGAGACTTCTATGGGATGGTTGAGGATGAGATACTACAACCACTGCTATCAGATGGCCCTAGTGCAAGTGGGAGATTGTTAGTTATATGTATGCCTTATAGGCCATTACTATACATAGGATGTATATTGTAGTGGATGCTTGGACATATATAGGGATGACTTTCTTGCTCGATATGATAGTATGCTATCTGGTTACTCTTTACCTTAACGTGTACAATGATTGTCTCTCTGTTACATGTTGGTAAAGCCCTTAGGATGTGTACTTGACTACCTGGACTATGATGCGGATCATACTAGTGGGGACATGGTAGTCCATAAGTACATCCTTCAAGGTCCCTAGTCGTGGGTGTATCGAGACGGGGCATCGATATACCAGAGTAGACTAGCGATACCTTCTCGACCCATACAGATGGGCGATGTAAGATCCCATATCCATTGGTGTTTGACATCAGAGATGATATACGGGTGCTCAGTGGAGACTGGGTACACTGGACGGACTCGCCGAGAACTCCCAGATGGTATTATACATTACGTCAGATGGCAGTTCTCTGCTGAGACTGGTACAGGTTAGTCTGTAGACCCGAGATCGTCATAGAGTCTTGTGTGATTCCCACTGTGCTTTGATTTCCACCTTACCACGTCCAAGAGGGCGTGCAAAACGGTGGTTTTTGGGTACAGTCCCGAATCACATGGAGGCAATGAGCGATAGGAGGGGATTCGTCTCTCCCGATATAGGGAGTTGATGTTGCACTGTGTTCGATTGGCTATAACCGGAAATCCCCGGCCAGGGTTGCTGAGATTTACTGGTAAGTGTTATCAGTAGTTTCTCGAACTGTTATAGACCTCATATCGACACGACTTATCGAGCTATTGGGGCTTGACGTTTATCACCCCTACGCAAGATATGCGACATATCAGACGACGAGACCGGACTGTACGGTAAGTGTTACTGGTTGGATTCACAGGAGTATGAGCGGGCTTGCTCGTCGATCTTCTGATCGCTCAATACCCAGGTGGCCGTTACGTTTAGCAGACCGCTTGCGGCTTGTGGGTGTTTGATATGATCATCACTTGCTGCCGGCGTATTGACGAGTCTTTAGAGTCCTACACAGTGGTTTCCTGGCTCAAGCGAAACAAAATAGGAGCACATATGAGATATGTGCGGGACAGAGAATAATACCAGTATGTGATACTGTATTCGATTCTCGCGATTTGTGACATTGATCGGTTATATGCGATATAGCCGGGTTATCGGATCAAGTGTTGATTCGATAAGTTGTTACTATTGATATTAGTCGGTTATATGTGATATGACCGGATCGTTAAATCAAGTATTGATTTAATGATTTAATGTATAATTATATATTAGATATATTACTTTACATTGACTAATATTGTTCACTTTAGATGGATTTTCTCACTTGATGTCTACAAGTTGTATATGTGATATACTTTTGTGCACAAGATTGTATCATGTTTGATGATACATGCAAGTTTTGGTGTATGTTTAGTTTAAACCATGTTTAAGTGAATGGTCAGGGTTTTATTATCTTCCCTTGATTATTTAGTTTATTTATTTATTCTTTATTTTAGGAAAAGAAAAGAAATGGTTGCTTATTTTGTTTGTTTTGTTGAAACTTCAAGAAGCTTTGACCATTCTTGTTCTTTTCCTAAACCTAACCATTCACCTAACCTTAGTTCATTCTCTACACTTAACCATGGTTGCTATTATGATAAGAATGAATGGGATTTTCTTTTTAAAAAATGATTTTTATTCTATCATATTCTTTTCTTCTTCTTCTTCTTCTAGATGAAGAAAAAGCTTACTACCAACAATGGCAACATGAGAAAAAGAGTGAGAAATCCAATTCTAAAGTGAACCCACTTCCTATTTCTTCATCCTCTACCACTTGCCAAGTAGTATAGGGTGTTTTCTTCACAAGTTTCATGGCTTGGTGAAGTTGGAGATTGATCTTGTGTTGCCTCGACGTAGATCATCTTCGGCATCGAAGTCGACGACTTAGCCTGCCCATTTCTCCGATGAAGCCGACGCTAGAGCCCAGGATCCGATGTGTTAGTTATATGTATGCCCTAGAGGCCATTACTGTACATAGGATGTATATGGTAGTGGATGCTGGGACATATATAGGGAGGACTTTCTCGCTCGACATGATAGTATGCTATCTGGTTACACTTTACCTTAACGTGTATGCTGATTGTCTCTCTGTTACATGTTGGTAAAGCCCTTAGGATGTGTACTTGACTACCTGGACTATGATGCGGATCATACTAGTGGGGACATGGTAGTCCATAAGTACATCCTTCAAGGTCCCTAGTCGTGGGTGTATCGAGACGGGGCATCGATATACCAGAGTAGACTAGCGTATACCTTCTCGACCCATACAGTTGAGAGATGGATGATCCCATATCCATTGGTGTTTGACATCAGAGATGATATACGGGTGCTCAATGGAGACTGGGTACACTGGACGGACTCGCCGAGAACTCCTAGATGGTATTATACCTCACGTCAGATGGCAGTTCTCTGGTGACACTGGTACAGAGTAGTCTGTTGACCCGAGATCGTCATAGAGTCTTGTGTGGTTCCAACTGTGCTTTGATTTCCATCTTACCACGTCCAAGAGGGCGTGCAAAACGGTGGTTTTTGGGTACAGTCCCGAGTCACATGGAGGCAATGAGCGATAGGAGGGGATTCGTCTCTCCCGGTATAGGGAGTTGATGTTGTGCTGTGTTCGATTGGCTATAACAGGAAATCCCTGGCCAGGGTTGCTGAGATTTACTGGTAAGTGTTACCAGTAGTTTCTCGAATTGTTATAGACCTTATATCGACACGACTTATCGAGCTATTGGGGTCTGACGTTTACCACCCCTAGGCAAGATATGCGACATATCAGACGATCAGACCGGACTGTACGGTAGTGTTACTGGTTGGATTCACTGGAGTGTGAGCGGGCTTGCTCGTCGATCTTCAGATCACTCAATACCCGAGTGGCCGTTACATTTAGCAGACCGCTTGCGGCTTGTGGATGTTTGATATGATCATCATCCGCTGCCGGCGTATTGAAGAGTCTTTAGAGTCCTACACAGAGGTTTCCTGGCTCAAGCGAAACGAAATAGGAGCGCATATGAGATATGTGCGGGACCGAGAATGATGCGTGTATGTGATACCGTATTTCATTCTCGCGATGTGACATTGATCGGTTATATGCGATATAGCCGGGTTATCGGATCAAGTGTTGATTCGATAAGTTGTTACTGATGATACCAGTCGGTTATGTGCGACATGACCGGATCATTGAATCAAGTGTTGATTTAGTGATTTAATGCATAATTATATATTTGATATATTACTTTGCATTAACTAGTATCGGTTCACTTTGAATGGATTTTCTCACTCGGGTGTGCGCATTCCATATGCGATATGATTTTGTGCACTTGATTGTATCATGTTTGATTATACATGCTTTTTGGTTAAGTGTAAAGTATCAAACTATAGTTAAGTGGATGATTAGGGTTTTTGATTTCCTTATTTATATATTAATCTTTTTCTTTTTGGAAAAAGAATAAGCAAATGAGAAAATGGTGGCAATTTTTGTTTTGTTCATGAAGTTTCATGAACACTTTGACTTTGTCACCATTTTGTCTCATGCTTAACCCTAACCACTCCACTAACCCTAGTTCACTCTCTACAACTAACCATGGTTCACTTATGATAAGAATGGATTATTCTTTTCATTTTAGATAATGCTTATGATAATAATCATTCTTTATCATCTTCTTCTTCTTCTTCTTCAAGAAGCAAAAAAAAAACCTAGACTTCATCAATGGTGATTGATGGAAATGAGTGAGAAATCCAATTCTAAAGTCTACCCACTTCCTATTTCTTCATCCTCTACCTCTTGCCAAGTAGTAGAGTGTGTTTCCTTCACAAGTTTTCATGGCTTGGTGAAGGTGGAGTTTGATTTAGCGATGCCTCGACGTAGATCATCTTCGGCACGTCGTCGATGACCTAGCCCGCTTCTTCTCCGATGAAGCCGACGCTAGAGCCCGGATTTTGATTTGGACAGCGGAGAGGACCTCATCTCGGAGCTATGGAGGTGGAGCACCGGATCTACAAAGGTTGTATTTCCGATTCTTATAGTTAAGTGTTAACTAGTTTACTTTTCGCCTAGTTTTCTAGCCAACGATCCGTTCTAGGGTTTCTCGGCACCTAGATTTATTGAAATTGGCATGTTCGATACCTTGCGAGACCTCATTAGGGTGCCTAGGAACCCTACAGTGGTATCAGAGCCTAGCTAGAGCCTTAGGCGAAGTCTAGACGCAATTTGAAGTCCGATCGAACCGAAATTTAGAACCCAAAATAGCTCTCTGTCCTTTTTTCAAAAACTAGGATTTTTCCAAATTAAAAATTGCTAAAAAATTCAGCAGGGAAATATAAGAATTACGGCGCAAAAATATTTTCATGAACAGTATAAACGGCGGCGGAACCGCGGCAGAGGCCTTGCTTCTGCGGCTGTTCCGCGGCAACATGGTGACGTCATCCTCCCCTTTCTGCACAGTAATTCATGTTTTCAGATACTGATTTTTCTGGGAATTTTTAATATTTATTCAAGAGTTGAATTTTCTGGAGTTGTTTTGGGGATTCGGTGTTTTGATCGGAGTATCAAATTTCGTCTTTGTGTTTTTCCGGATAATTTTTAGAATATGTTAAAAAGTTCGACCGGATATAAATACCCAATTTTTCCCCTGTAAGGAAATTTCCAAGTGTTGGATTTTTCCGTAGTTTAACGACGTTCTAAGTAGTGCAAGTAACGTGATGGTCCCTCTAGAAGACAACAAACCTTAACTCGATTATGTGACCGTCTTGAACTGCCCTTTGAACCTTCGGGTTTGGGGCAGTACGGCGTGCCACATGTGAGGCGTTGGCTTGACCCTTCTACGGCTGGACCGTTGGTACTGAGGCATGAACTGAATGTTGTTAGACTTATTTCATGTATTGGATTGTATCGGGAAAACTTGGGTGTTCGATTGTTCGATCGGAAAGTTTAACATTTTCTGTTTATCTGGAATGTGATACAATAATTGGAATTCACAATGAGTTATGAGATAACTGAATGAATGTTATAAACATAGCAGTTTAGTCTCACTTGATCGGTTGCCACGGAATTTTGATGTGATCAAAAGTCCGTCGCAATCACGTAGCGTACGCGGATACTCGCCGGTAAACTTAATAGACAGCCTCACTCCATAGCCCCGACCAAGTGACTGTAGGAGAACCCCGTCGCCGAAAGCGTCCGTTTGGGTGCTCGCGGCAGCGGTGTTCCGCCTTGGTGCACTTCGTCGACGGTATCGGGGGTGCGGCCGTCTACTGAAGTTTGCGACGAGCATTCGATCAGGATGTCGGGAATCCTGTTGAATTGCCCGACTTGGTATTGAAAAGTGTTTTCGATTTTGAGACTAAAATGCGGGGTTTATAATTGTTAGGCATGCGATGTCTAAAGATTTCATTTGGTCAGGCATGCGATGTCTGAGGTGATTGCGGATTCCAACTGTTGTAGTTTTACACTTTCTTTTCTGTGACCGTAAGTGTAATATGTGATATCGCCGGTTTCGTTGCTATATGTCAACGACAATTGGGATGGACATATTTACTTACGTTGATGACATGTGATGTTATGTGTTGCTGGATATGTTATATTGGATCGTCGTGTTTGAATAGCCGGGGGTTTTTATATGAGATGAGTGTTTTTCATTTTCATTCATGTAAAAACTTGTTTGTAATATTCTTTAATTTGGGGCACTTCCAGGTTGCGGAAGATGTTACCCTTTGTATATTATTTACTTTTCCGCACTAGGATAGACCCAAGGAGGGGAGCACAAGTAACCGGGTTCTGGAGTCCAGTGGGAGACCAACTCGAGGAGTCGAGTCCGGGTCTCCTAACTCTAGAATTGGTAGGGTTGCTTGCCGCTCTCGTAGGGGTCTAGGGGTGTGGGTTTGGCTATTCATCGCGACCGTGGAATCCGTGTTTTATACTGGCTCGTATTGAAAACACGGACGTCCTAGTATATCCAATATTTCATACGATTCTTCTGCTGCGATATCTGTGATGTGATCATGTGATGTTCTGTGATAGATACAGTATATAGTATATATGATATATTATATAGATATTACTTATGTTTTACACCCGCACTAGCCCTGCCCCGCTCTGCCGTTAGTTACCTAACCTAACGGTGCACGAGGGGACATCGAGGCGAATGCGGATGGCATAAGTGTATGTCGTATTTATCTGTGATGTTTAGATACTTAAATGATGGGACTTCATTAATATGATTAATGAAATAAAAGAAACCTAAGATGTTGTAGAATCGAATTTCAAAATAAAACAGGTAGCTACAGTTCTTGCTTTGCACAGCGGTATATATGATATATCCTGCACCTTATTCGATGAGGAAAGGACCGAGATCCCTTCACCGGGAGTGACTCCTTTAGCAATAACTGGCAGATGCTACACACTCGGTTTGTCTTTTGATTGCTTTTAAGTGTTTTTGCTTTGCACAGCGATATATATGATATATCCCGCACCTCATTCGACGAGGAAAGGACCGACGATCCCTTCACCGGGAGTGACTCCTTTAGCAAAACAAGAAAAGCCTAAAAAAACACACCATTTTAAAATCATTTGATTCTACAACGATATCAAGTTCATTACGCAATAGGTTTTCAGAAAAACCTGTCGTAGCCCTCCGTCATTTCAGATAAGTAGTAGTTAGTATTCGTGCTGCGTTTGTTGGCCTTTGTCAAGGCGCAGTGTGCGGTAGCTAACTGGTGCTTATCTGCTTATGCATATGATGCAGATTGGATTAGGGTAGTCGTGCGACCTTGTTGGCCTTTGTCAAGGGCCGTGCGGGTGGGTTTAATTCAATCAGGAAATGACGGGTTGAACTTGACTAGCATCCTATGGTTTGTTGGCCTTTGTCAAGGTCATAGGAGGTTAGGGGCAAAATATTATCGGGAATTTCAAGTGTTGAAATTTGCAATGAGATTGCATACCTTCTATGAGATAGTTGGATCCCGATACCCACTGCGAGTAAGAGTTACTCCTGGGAGAGTTTTACATATTACAATTAGCCGATCAAGTAGGTGTCTAGAAAGGTGTCAACGAGGTTACGCCTCTGGGAAAACGAGGTTTACATTAATTAGGTTCGTGCGAAAGCACGGGGGACCTCCCTCAAAGTACCGACACTGGCCTGGCTGAAAGATTGGCGAACTTGTAGTGTGTAATTAATCCCGGCTAGTCTTTCCTTTTAGGGTTTGAAGGAAGATTTGATAAAAAGCAGTGGGAGCCATCCTGATTAGATAAAATAAAAACCAATCTATTCTTGCAAGAGCGCACGCTGAGTGTTTTCTTCTCTCTCTCTCCAGGTAGCGACCATATCACGCCTTAATCAAGATAATAATACGGATTATTGACCGAACCCGCTTGTTATGCTGAGCTGGGGAACGTTGGTCCCGCTCCAACTTATAATTGTTATAAGACAGAGCGGGAAATTGGGGATTACCAGAATTCCCGTGCCGCCCAAACGAAGAGAGTGCATGTTGATGCATCATCTTCGGGTGTGTTCATTACAGAGAACTGTTTCTCAGTGTCCTTTACGTCCTGGGTATATGATACCGGATCAGGATCCCGCATATGTAATATATTACATGGGCTACAGATAGGTAAAGAACTGAGAACGGGTGATAAGTTTCATGAGGCAGAAAACGGGGCAAGAGTTGCAGCCAAGTCTGTTGGTCACTGTCACCCTGTATTACAAATACATTGATTCTGAACGAATGTTATTAGATACCGAACCTGATATACAAAATCATATCTATCTCTTTATTAGTAAAGAAATGATAAAATTTTGTATTGTCGGATAATGTTTTGAACATTTCCTATCAAAAGTTGATCGGTTCAGGCACGTTATCTAAAAGCATTGATTTTCTAAATCAAACTGCAGTTCTTAGTATATGGAACACACACAAGAGGAAGAGTTCAGAATTGAACGATTCCTTCTTGAGGTATTGTAGACTAGGTCAGATCAATGTGACCCGACTAGCTAGAGTTACATAAAGATGCATATTTAAATTAGTTTGAATTTACATCTTGTGAAACTCGCCAGTCATGTCACAAAGATATAATGACACCAGCTCTGTTTATTGGAAACAGAGAAAGAGTTAGTAAACTCTTGGGATGATACATGTTGATGTATGTAAGGTCCCCTGTCTACATTAGCCAAGACTGGTTCTTTGTACTTCATTACGTTCTCTGATAATCTCTCAAGATTCAGACATATGTTCCTGTTGAAACACAAGTCTGAACCTTTTGAGATATTCACAGAATATAAGTTAGAAGTAGAGAACCAATACGGGTATAAGTATTATGTCCTGTGATGAGATCAAGGAGGAGAATACTTGAACACGGAATTCCTGGATTGTTCTAAAGGAGAATGAGATTCTCTCTCAGCATTACTCCTCCGTATACACCATAGCACGATGGTATGTCAGGGCGGAGCAGATACACCCTATGTGATAAGGTGTGCTCTATGATGAGTACTACTGAGTTACCTATTTCCTTTTGGGAGTTATGCGCTTGAGAAGCTGCATACCTATTGAATAGGGTTCGAATCAAATCAGTTGCCTACCACTTCATATTTGATATGATATGGGAAGAGCCCATCTCTCAAGTTAGTTGAGATTTGGAGTTGTCCGGCCTATGTCTAAAAGCAAAATCCGGACAAGCTCGAGGCAAGATCTGTTAAGTAAAACTGGAAATGTTCCAGCTATACAAACTGCAGCTGATGATTTGAAAGAACCAAAGGATTCAATAGTTACCAACGAACCTCAGCCTCTCCACCGATCTAGTAGGGTTCCTCACCCACCTGAGAGATACTTCGGTTTCTCTATGACAGTGAGAGTGAGGATTGCATCATGAGATGATGACCCAACTAGTTTCGAGCAGGCCATCGAGAGTAGTGACTCTGTAAGAATGGCTGGATGCTTATCGATCTGAGATGGAATCCTTATACACCAACAAAGTATGGACTTTAGTTGCTATATCTGAAGGGTTGAATCCCCATCAGGAGCAAGTATATCTTGAGAAGATTACTTGGTGTACTTGGAAAAGTTAAGACTTTCAAAGCTAGAGATGTTAAAGGTTGTCATCATCGACCAGGCATGGATAATGATGAAACCTTTTCCAGTGCCTATGCTTAAGTCCATCCAGATCCTATTTACCACGGCTACATATCATGCCTGCGATATCTGGTGGTTGGGTGTCATGACTGCTTTTCTAAATGATGTTTTAGAAGAGTGCGTCTGTAAGTACACAGCCAGAGGGCCACCTAGACAGTGGGAGCAGCGGAAACGTGTGCAAGATGCTTTATAAGATAAAGCAGGCATCGCGGAGATGGAACGTCTGTTTTGATGTGTTAGTCAAAGAGTTTGACATCATTAAAATGGTAGATGAACCTTGTATGAACAAAAAGGTAGTAGGGAGTATGGTCACAATCCTCGTAGAGTACGTGGATGACATACTCTTGATAGGGAAGGAGTTTCCTATGCTACGCTCGATCAATCTCCGTTTATCACAATGATTCTCCATATAGGATCAAAATGATACCTCCTAAATCCTGGATTTTGGATCTATGAGATAGATCTAATTGGAAGTTAGGATTCTCACTAGTTGTAGTGAGATGGTATCAACCGATCCTGAGGAGAATCACTGGAAGTGTTCCAGGGTGATAATGACGACTGAGTGTCAGTCACAGGCATTGTCTATACCCTCAGTAAAGGGACGGTATGTTGGAAGAGTTCCAAGCTAGATACCGTGACATACTAGACGATAAAGGCTGGATACATCGCTACTTAAGATGCTACCAAAGAGACTGTCTGGGTGTATATTAGTTCATGAGATGAACTTAGTTCCTCCTATTGTATGACAATGGTGTTGTGGCTTATGCCAAGGAACGTCTGTCCCATCAGTGATCCAGACATATTCTAAAGCAGTATCACCTGATCATGGAGATGGTTGATCTCCAAGGAGATCGAGGTATGGAGAGCAGACTCAGAGGATAACACAGCGGATCCACTCACAAAGGCCTTTTCCCAGAGAGAGACTTTCATGGGATGGTTGAGTATGAGATACTGCAACCACTGCTACAGATGGCCCTAGTGCAAGTGGGAGATTGTTAGTTATATGTATGCCCTAGAGGCCATTACTGTACATAGGATGTATATGGTAGTGGATGCTGGGACATATATAGGGAGGACTTTCTCGCTCGACATGATAGTATGCTATCTGGTTACACTTTACCTTAACGTGTATGCTGATTGTCTCTCTGTTACATGTTGGTAAAGCCCTTAGGATGTGTACTTGACTACCTGGACTATGATGCGAATCATACTAGTGGGGACATGGTAGTCCATAAGTACATCCTTCAAGGTCCCTAGTCGTGGGTGTATCGAGACGGGGCATCGATATACCAGAGTAGACTAGCGTATACCTTCTCGACCCATACAGATGAGAGATGGATGATCCCATATCCATTGGTGTTTGACATCAGAGATGATATACGGGTGCTCAGTGGAGACTGGGTACACTGGACGGACTCGCCGAGAACTCCCAGATGGTATTATACCTCACGTCAGATGGCAGTTCTCTGGTGACACTGGTACAGAGTAGTCTGTTGACCCGAGATCGTCATAGAGTCTTGTGTGGTTCCCACTGTGCTTTGATTTCCATCTTACCACGTCCAAGAGGGCGTGCAAAACGGTGGTTTTTGGGTACAGTCCCGAGTCACATGGAGGCAATGAGCGATAGGAGGGGATTCGTCTTTCCCGGTATAGGGAGTTGATGTTGTGCTGTGTTCGATTGGCTATAACAGGAAATCCCTGGCCAGGGTTGCTGAGATTTACTGGTAAGTGTTACCAGTAGTTTCTCGAATTGTTATAGACCTTATATCGACACGACTTATCGAGCTATTGGGGTCTGACGTTTACCACCCCTAGGCAAGATATGCGACATATCAGACGATCAGACCGGACTGTACGGTAGTGTTACTGGTTGGATTCACTGGAGTGTGAGCGGGCTTGCTCGTCGATCTTCAGATCGCTCAATACCCGGGTGTCCGTTACGTTTACCAGACCGCTTGCGGCTTGTGGATGTTTGATATGATCATCATCCGCTGCCGGCGTATTGACGAGTCTTTAGAGTCCTACACAGAGGTTTCCTGGCTCAAGCGAAACGAAATAGGAGCGCATATGAGATATGTGCGGGACCGAGAATGATGCGTGTATGTGATACCGTATTTCATTCTCGCGATGTGACATTGATCGGTAATATGCGATATAGCCGGGTTATCGGATCAAGTGTTGATTCGATAAGTTGTTACTGATGATACCAGTCGGTTATGTGCGACATGACCGGATCATTGAATCAAGTGTTGATTTAGTGATTTAATGCATAATTATATATTTGATATATTACTTTGCATTAACTAGTATCGGTTCACTTTGAATGGATTTTCTCACTCGGGTGTGCGCATTCCATATGCGATATGATTTTGTGCACTTGATTGTATCATGTTTGATGATACATGCTTTTTGGTTAAGTGTAAAGTATCAAACTATAGTTAAGTGGATGATTAGGGTTTTTGATTTCCTTATTTATATATTAATCTTTTTCTTTTTGGAAAAAGAATAAGCAAATGAGAAAATGGTGGCAATTTTTGTTTTGTTCATGAAGTTTCATGAACACTTTGACTTTGTCACCATTTTGTCTCATGCTTAACCCTAACCACTCCACTAACCCTAGTTCACTCTCTACAACTAACCATGGTTCACTTATGATAAGAATGGATTATTCTTTTCATTTTAGATAATGCTTATGATAATAATCATTCTTTATCATCTTCTTCTTCTTCTTCTTCAAGAAGCAAAAAAAAAAACCTAGACTTCATCAATGGTGATTGATGGAAATGAGTGAGAAATCCAATTCTAAAGTCTACCCACTTCCTATTTCTTCATCCTCTACCTCTTGCCAAGTAGTAGAGTGTGTTTCCTTCACAAGTTTTCATGGCTTGGTGAAGGTGGAGTTTGATTTAGCGATGCCTCGACGTAGATCATCTTCGGCACGTCGTCGATGACCTAGCCCGCTTCTTCTCCGATGAAGCCGACGCTAGAGCCCGGATTTTAATTTGGACAGCGGAGAGGACCTCATCTCGGAGCTATGGAGGTGGAGCATCGGATCTACAAAGGTTGTATTTCCGATTCTTATAGTTAAGTGTTAACTAGTTTACTTTTCGCCTAGTTTTCTAGCCAACGATCCGTTCTAGGGTTTCTCGGCACCTAGATTTATTGAAATTGGCATGTTCGATACCTTGCGAGACCTCATTAGGGTGCCTAGGAACCCTACACGATGATCGCAGCGAGGGGACTTCATCACGGAGCAGTGGAGGTGGAGGACCGGATCTACAAAGGTTGTATTTCCGTTCACTTTTAGAGTAAAGTCGTTTGCTCGCATTTGTTTTCTCCTATTCTCTAGTTAACGATCCGTAATAGGGTTTGTAGGCACATGAAAATTTTGAATTTGGCATTGTTGATGCCTTGTGAGACCTCATTAGCGTGCCTAAGAACCCTACAAAATTAACCCATTCCGATTTGTATTTACCACTAATTAAATGTATAATTAACGCTTATGTTAATATTTGAATTTAATTAATTTAGGAAAAATATTTAAGTAAACTAACAATTTACATGTCACCAATTAAACACCAAATACTAGTAATTACATAGTTAAAATAGGCGTATTTAAGTCTATAATGAAAAATAATTGTAGTTGGGTTTTACGGAAAATACGGTTTATTTTACCGATTATCAAGAAATTCACCTAAAGGATTTTATTTATTTAACTATTTATTTATTTATTTTTAAAATGTTACAGTCTTCCCCTCTTGAAGAAATTCAGTCCCCGAATTTAAATTAAAACTCCCCCAAATACCAAAACATTTAGCAAAACACTCAAATCGTCGGAGCTCCGAAATCATCAATGCATAAAACACCTCTTAGCGCTATGCATGCGCATGAAAAAAAAGTACATAACTCAAAATCAAAACTCTGTCAAGCATAACACAATCATCGGAGTTATGGTGAAAATACAATGTCAAAGTCCAATACGAAAATCAACTTGATATACATCAAAACTATAACTTGTATATATAGTACGCATCGTCGTAAAATCGTCCAACATCGGAAAAGAAATGCATGCAAAAACCCCTTTTTCAAATTGTTGTGCGATGCGCGTATCACAGCACAAGTAGTGGACGCTCATTTTAAGGAAAATAGCTATACATATATATCTTTTATTTAACATACACGTCCCGCCTTTTGAAAATAATTTAGAAGGATTTCCTTGTAAAATATTTCTTGCCATCTTAGACACATACGGAAATATTGAAACTTTAGCTCCTTTTTGGAAATCCCTTCGGCAACTATTAATGCATGCAAAAACATCTTGGTACTGTTCTCAGAACAGTCCTGCTCAGTTACTAAACTAAATAGTAATTATCATAAAAACACTCTGTTCAAAATGAAATCAGTCTCAAATACAGCATACAAAATACCACGTGCGTCCGGTGTGCACGGAAATCGAAACCAAATAAAGATGCCACGAATATGCACGGAAACTAACTGAGTGCAACAGGTGTGCACAAAAAAACATTTGTCGAGTGAAACGGGCATGCACGACAAGAGTATCAGGTGCATCTAATCTGCACAAAACCCCGATTTAGTGCATCTGGTGTGCACAAATCGCATCAAGTGCGTCAAGTGGGCGCAAAAATCTCAATTAAGTGCACATGGTGCACAAAAACATAAATCGAATATCCAAAATCATGTGCAACCCATATACATGAAATCAAATCAGTATCTCAAAATGTATAAAATCAAGTGTAATAAGTATGCACAAAACGAACATCAATACATCTGTTGCATGGAACACGAATCGAGTGAAAAGAATGAGTACATAGGAAAACCAATCATAAAACGAAATCCTCAAAATACCAAAATCCAAACAACGGAAATGTGATATTCGAATCACCATATCGCAAATCGTAATACCGACGTCGATGTGCTCCTCTTTTCTCTGGTGTCGACTGATTCGAACTCGTCTCTTCGTAGCTGTATGCGCGACGCAACAACAACTATACTCATATCTAGAGTCTCCCAAGTAATATATCCCATCATATGATATCCGGACTACGTTAAACTTTTCGACCGATTCATCAAAGTCCCATAATTCCCAAGAGCTCAGCACTCATGTACTGTTTAAAAATATCCAGTACATACCACAACACCTGCGGACCAGCCGTAGAAAGGAAAACCCAAGCCTCACTAATGGCACCGCAGAACTGGCATAAACCTTAAGGTTCAAAGGCGTTCTCATGATCATTATGTCGAGTTAGGGTTTCATTCTTCTAGAGGGTCCATAGAATTACCTTCATGTTCTTCCGAATACCTTAAACTTGGAAAAATGGGTTTCTGACAATCGTTCGAACCTTTTAACTTCGCCTAGACGACATGTGTATAACCTTCGTCCGCACGCTAAACAGTGTCTCGATCCTCGAGAATAGACAATACCCTAATGGTCATCAGATTCGAGCCACAGCTCCCTCTGCATGTGCGACCGTGGTAACAAAAACCACCATCCGATATCGACGAAAATAGATTAAAGGAACGAATAGAATACGGTGCAAAGAAATGAATATCCTAAGGCTCCTTAAGCGGAGTAGCGTATCGTAAGTATGCCGCGGAACATACCCACGGTACGCCACTCTACTTTAGTCACCTACTCCATCAACCAATGGTCATCCTACACGTAGAAGGTAAAACCTAACGCTCCGATACCAACTTTGTCATGACCCGAAGGTACGGAACGTGACCGGCACTTAAATTACGAAACGTCTAAAGACGTAACGTAATCTAAGTAAGCCGAAGCCCAGAAATCTAAACCATTTAAAGAAGAAGTGTAGGAAAACAAGTTTAAAAGCAACATCAAATTTTCTCAAAAATTTCGGCAGAGTCTCCTTTGTAAAAACTGGCCCCAAACGGGTACAACCAAAAATATATACATAAGCAATAATAATAGCATCCCCAAGCGGGAGCTAGCTCTTCGCCAATTGGCAGTTACAACCACGCAAGCAATAATATACAACGCCGAAGGGTGAGGAACAAAACTCGAAGAAAACCATCAAAACCACCAGAAAACCATAATAGTACAAGCGCGAATCTAAGGTCGAAAGAATAAACAACTGGTCTTCTAAATTTATCAAGTAATACAAGTCTGGTTGATGGAGTTTACTAGATACAAATGATATAATAATACAACGGCGGTCCCGATACAAGTGAACCAACCTACCAAGCAATCACCCTGAATGAAGTGTTGTGCCTGCAAGCCACCAAGGAAACCTGTACATCTAAACCTGTAAGAAAAAATTTGGCACAATAAGGGTGAGTTGCCCACTCGTGAGTAGAAGACATCTGCTGTTAGAAATCGTATGCATGACGCTCTCCTAGGTCATATAATATACTTAACATAACACTAGACAAGTAGTAGTGATAGGGTGATAGGATATGCATAAGTGTAATACTCAGTGCTCGTGTCAGTGTCACTAAGTGGCAACATATCATGTATGTATGTGATGTATGAATGCATCATGAATGAAACAATCAAACATGAAATCTGGACATATCTGTATAAGAAAATCTTTAACTTTTATTATAGTAAAATTTTCATGGTAATCATTGATTGATCATTAAATCTCGATGTCGTCTTTTAGAAATGATGTTTCACAATCATAGAAATTTATAAACCGCAATCAATAACGGTGTCAATTGTAAGTTCGTTAGCGAGTGCGGATCGTCCACAGAGATGTGTGTTTTGCTCGCTATTGTTTTAGATGAGTCGAAAATTAAAGGAAAGAAAAGAAAATTTGATTCAAGATTTATGAATTTTAGCTTCAGGAATTAAGAGAAAATACCAAAGATCAAGAATCGAGAATCAAGAATTATCCAAATTGAATTAGTTATCAAGATTTGTAGAGAGGCTCGTAGGAATTGATCGAATCGATAGTGAGGATGAAGACTTGTGATTACGTATTCTTATCCATTGATGATTTGTTGCTAGATCGATGACGATCAACGAGAATTAGGGATCTCTTGCGGAAACTAGGGTTTCATCATCTATCCCTTTTCCTTTCGTTGATTATCATTCACAATCTAGCCTCTAGGAAATTCAAGTATCGATCGTTGATCACTAATTAAGAGTGAAAACATTCAATAAAGCATCTCGCTGGAAACTAGGTTGTCGATGATTCAATTTACTAGAGTTTACAAAACTCATAGGACTTAAGAATCGTTCAAACATATAATCATCATCATCTATATATTTTCTCGATTCCTCCACGAGCGGAGTTTTTACTCAAACATCATGACAAAGAACACAATCAAAGAATTGAGAACTCATCATAATGCTCAAATATAAAGGTAAGCAAGATAAAGAAATTTCACCTTTTATTATTCAACAATTCCGTTACAATTCGCTCAAGAACTATAAGAATTGAGGAAAGAACTCGATCGTCGAATTAGCTTCGCATCATTTCCGTGAGTCGCGGATCATCTTGGATCACTTGCTCGGATGAAGATCGGCGTCGCTTCAAAAAGTCTTGATGGCTTCTTGCTTGAATAGGCACTCAATATATCTTGATTTTTGATCAAATTGTGTCACTCAATTTGATTTTGATTGTGATTTGGATCTGCAATTTTTCCTCTCAAATTTTAACAACTTTTCCATCCAAAATCAACAACCCAAAACCCTAGATCTAGATCTCATTTTATAGCCTTCTCATTTGAATCATCCCTCCAAAGCTAGGTTGTTAGAGAGAGGCTTCTAGAAGAAGTTTGTTGGAGGGAAGATTCTAGAATAAGGAATATTCTAGGATAAGTTTGTTAGGCCGAGCCTTCTGGATGAAGCCACGTGGTCTTTGTGAGACTTATGGAAGCTGAGGCCGTTATGGAAAGCCACGTGGAAAAATCTGCACTGCTGACGTGTCCACTGAACGCGGATCCGCCGCAAAGATGCCCCTTTGGCCGTGGATCCGCGGCCTTTCTGAGGGCTTGATGCATGAAACTCTCAGGTTGCTATGTGTTGGCTTTTAGGCACTTCATGGGATGCTTGGAACCTTTTTATTCTTTCTTGTTCCCTGCCAGATCACAAGTCTTGGACTTGGCGCATTTTTATCAGCACTTTGAACAGTTTCGTCTCTTTTTCCTGGAATTTCCTGCACACATTCTCGAGACAAGTGTTCCACCATACAAATGATCATGCATACAATAATTAACACTCAATTTTCCTAAAAATGTTGGTTATAATGTATAACACATGTTATTTGGTATTTTACAGACAAATTGCTAATATGTGCTATTATCATACCGAACACCTTTAGATGATTGCAAATAGTAGGGAAATTGATGTGTTAAAAATGCAATATTTTCGACTGATCAAATTCCCCCAAACTTAATTTTGGTCGTCTCGAGCAAACTTGTTTTATTAGAAAGAGAAGGAGAAAATAAAATAAAGTAAAAGAAAAACTAACTAGCACACTTTCGTATGCAACATATTACACTGAGCACGTGCAACAAACCTTTAAACCTCTAGGTGTCCCTAGTAGGAGGAATTTTGTCTCCTGAGGGTTTTCAGCGAATTGCACCCACAAAATCCACTAATAAAAGGAAGACCGTGAAAGTTACATATAAAGATAAGAATTGTAAAAAAAAGACTTTGAAAATTAGAGTTTCAAACTACACTATCTTTTCGGTTGTCATTAGCCCTATCTTAATATTCATGAAAAGATGTTAGAAATCACATCATCCCTCAATAAAACATCGTCTTTATTCTTCATTCCTATCTTTCTTCCGAACATAGATCATATAACCCTACGTGTGTGTAAAAGACATCCCTACACTCGGAGAATTCAATTCAAGCTATCATACTCTTGTCCATCTGCCTCAGTACTTTTTAATCAATGAATATTTAGATGGATATGCTCACACATTTTTCATGCGACCATTAATACTTCTTAAGGTACTAACCGAACGATTACTCATGTGCTTGCTTATTAGGTGTTTTCCTCGTCTTGCACCACCTAAGGCTTAGCAATGACTCCCAAACTAGTTGGTCTAAGGCATTAGGTGATGAAGCACCCTCGCTATATTTTTTTATTGCTGCCTTGGCGATAACAAAACAGTGTTCATTTTTCTTCACCATTTATTTTTTTATTCATTTTTTATTTCCTTCATACTTTGGCTTTTAGACAAGAGCATTTCAAGGTATTCTCTACTTTCCCGAGTTTCAAGACGTGTGTAAGTGCGTATAGTAGGGTATCAACGTTCAAATGTTTGGCTTCCAGAATAGGAACTATTTTTCACACTTATTTTTATCCTTAGATTAGTGACTTCCTTCATCTTCCTAACCCTTTGGACAACGGCTCATAACTACTTATTACTAGTTCGTTTAAGAAAACTTCTAATTTTCTTGGTTTTCTTAAATTTTTCCAATCTTTTGGATGTAATTTTTTACTATCTAATCTTTTATTATCTTATTTTTGCAAAATTTTTTTTATTTTTTTTATTTTTTATTTTAATTTTTATATGTTTTAAATGATATGTTTTGTGCTTATTTGAAGTATACGAAGTGATGCGAAAATAAGCACAAACCTCCCCCAAACTTGTTTTCAACAGTGTACTCGCTGTTGCTATCTGCTAAACCTCAAAAAACCTGTAAGCTTGGGAGGACATTTATTAACGGGGAAAATATATTAAAGTGAAAATCCTCCCCCAAACTTATTTTTGGCTCATAATATTAAGGACAACAGTTATTTCAAGAGCCAAAAATACACCCCCTCAAACATGAGTTAGACAATTTGAAGCATTTTAAGTGGGGGTGAGTCATTTGGTCAAAGTAAGACTTTACAAAGACAAAAAGCTAACACCAACCATTCAAACATTTTATCTGTATAGCGTATAGGTCGGTGGAAGATTGTGTTGTAACGAGTCAAGAAAAATTGGGGAAGGGATAAGAGGTGGTCTGGAAAGCGTTTGAATTTTAAATTAGAGAAAAGAAAGAATGAGGATGAATGTGAATGATTAGAAAGAAGGAATGGTGGCGGTTCAACTTCTATAGGTGGAGGTTGATCAATCACAAAATCCGTATTGTTTAAAACTTCAAATTCGTCAGCAAAAAGTTCTTCAAAACTTTTATCAATGGTATGATCGAACATTTTGCTGTCAAAAACTTTTGTGCCAGAATTTATCCTACTTGATTTGTCAAAATATGTGGAGGTGAAAAACTCATCTACCTCATTTTCAAAAATATCCAAATCATGTTGGCTTTCTGGGATTGTCGAACTTGAACTGTCGGATTGTGATTCATCAACACTCAATATCATTTCAGGGACAGAAGAAGAACCAGAGAGAGTGGAAATGGGTAAACGTATCGATGTGTCGAGTGTCGCTAAACCAGATGTGGGAGATGAAGGCTGAATTTCGGTTTGCTCTTCGGGTATACGATTATCGACAACTTCAAGACATATTTGGGGTTCGGAAAGAATTAAAGGCTCAAGATGATGACCACAAGGAAGTGAAAGGATCTAATGAATTGGTGGGACAAACACATCCAAAATTTCAGGTTTATCAATCAATATATCCCCAACGTCAATCACCTCATTCAAGTGAAGGTCAAAATTCTCAAACACCTCATCAAAAGTATAGCTTTTAATCAGTTTTAGTTCAAGAGTGGAGGCGTAAAGATCACAAGGATTTGGCATGGTTTCACTTGAAATGGACCCTTCGCAGTCGGGTAAATCAAACATTGCATTATTACACAACTTCTCATACATTCTATCGTCAATTGGTGAATCGTTTGGTGCACTCAATGAATCTGTGAAACTGGAGTTTTGGATTTCAGTTTGGAAAGGGAATGTTTGATTAGGAAAGGTGTACATCTCTCTCACTACCCAAATTCTCATTTTGTCCCATGCCCGAATTATATACTGAAAAATTTAGGCTGGTTCTTTATATTTAGCCATGGTTCCCTTCCATTCCTCTCTGATGCGGTTCAACATCACCAAACCTTCTTCTAATGTCCGCTCAAGACTAGACTTGGGTCGATAAGGAGTTCCAGTATAAGATTGAAATTCTGGTGGACAGTTAAAACTCCCAAATGGCTAATTAGAAGGACCGTTTAGAGAAGGTGGAAAAGTCGGATTGGATTGATAGGAACAGAATGGTTGTGAAAATTATGTAAGAGTCGGGTCAACATTATGATAAGAAGAATTTTGATATTAGTTCGTCGGTTGGTTATTGGACATCATACATGCCATAAACCGATTATGAAATTCTTCTTTGGACATTGGAGGTGATGGTTGATATTGGATCGGGTTGAAACTTTGGCCTCTAGCCCTAGCTATATGCTCAGCAATGGACATTTGTCTAGGGGCTTCCTTACTCGGAGTATCAACTAAAACGGATGTAGGATTAGGATACGGTTGATATTGGTTCGGATTGAAACTTTGGCTTTTAGCCCTAGCTATATGCTCAGCAATGGACATTCATCTAGGGGCTTCCTCATTCCGAGTATCAATTGAAACAGATGTAGAATTAGGATATGGTTGATAAGACCTGGACTGAGGTGGACAACTATTTCTACCCGCTTGTTCTATCCGATCTCTTAAGGACATGGGAGAGTCGAACGGTATACCGAAGGGATTACGAAAACAAGCAATATCTGGTTTTGGATAACAAAGCTCAGCAAGAGTTTTTATGTTCGGGTCACCCATTATAAGAAGAGAAGAGGGGGAAGGGGTAAAAAGGGTAAAGGGGGGGAAGGGGAAATTAATTGGTTTGTTTTGAAAAAGAAACGGATTTATGAAAATTCACACAAACAATTACAAGCAACCCTATATCTAATGGTCACCTAGACCGCTCCTCGACTTCCAGAAGACAAGTCGAGGAGCGGTCTAGGTGAGCGGTCAAGTCTCTAGGCCGCTCCTCGACTTCCAGAAGACAAGTCGCAGGATAAATCCTCTACTGCCTCTTTGCCCTTTATGTGGCCAGGTAAGTGGGAGGTTCTCCACTACGTAAGTAGTGGGCCTAATTAAGTAACCACTTGCCTTAGACACACTTGCCTTAGACACCACAAAAGAAACGCGGATAAGCAATAGATTACCCACGACCTCCTTCTGTCCTATATGAGCACGACGGTCCTTAGAGTCATGTCTGGATTTTTTTAATTAATGAGGGTAATGCGGATGCAAGTTTGTGATTTCCGGGGCTTAGGAAGGGTAATGAACTCTCCACCTAATCTGAATTTGGTCTTTGCCCCTTAATTTCCGTATTAAAATATGTACAAAACCAATGATCAAATCACGCAACAAATTTTTCTTTTTGCGGCGCTGCGAATTTTTGCAAAGAAACCTGCAGAAATTGGTTAATGGACAGAGCAGGGAGGAGATAAGAAAGTAGGAGATATACCTGAGAAATTTTGGTGCACTGAAGCCTTCCACACACCGCGTTTCCACCGCAATATGCGCACTCTGGCCACGGTTCCGCTGCGTGATAAAGAGATCACAGCACAAAAACTTCAGAAACTGCTCCTGTTCACTCACTGAGCAATCTGAGATGCTCTGAAAATTTTTCCTCTCGCTCCACAAATTCCAGATTTCCTCGCAATAAATCACAACAAATCATTAAGCGCTTGTTAAGAATTTTGATCAAAAAATTGTTGGAATAATAATTTTTCAACTCAAATAACAAAAACGAACAAAATAGCACGCATCCCAGGCAACGGCACCATTTGATTGATCATTAAATCTCGATTTCGTGTTTTAGAAATGATGTTTCACAATCAAAGAAATTTGTAAACCGCAATCAATAACGGTGTCAATTGTAGGTTCGTTAGCGAGTGCGGATCGTCCACAGAGATGTGTGTTTTGCTCGCTATTGTTTTAGATGAGTCGAAAATTAAAGGAAAGAAAAGAAAATTTGATTCAAGATTTATGAATTTTAGCTTCAAGAATTAAGAGAAAATACCAAAGACCAAGAATCAAGAATTATCCAAATTGAATTAGTTATCAAGATTTGTAGAGAGGCTCGTAGGAATCGATCGAATCGATAATGAGGATGAAGACTTGTGATTACGTATTCTTATCCATTGATAATTTGTTGCTAGATCGATACCGATCAACGAGAATTAGGGATCTCTTGCGGAAACTAGGGTTTCATCATCTATCCCTTGTCCTTTCGTTGATTATCATTCACATTCTAGCCTCTAGGAAATTCAAGCATCGATCGTTGATCACTAATTAAGAGCGAAAACATTCAATAATGCATCTCGCTCAAAACTAGGTTGTCGATGATTCAATGTACTAGAGTTTACAAAACTCATAGGACTTAAGAATCATTCAAAAATATAATCATCATCATCTATCTATTTTCTCGATTCCTCCACGAGCGGTGTTTTTACTCAAACATCATTACAAAGAACACAATCAAGAATTGAGAACTCATCATAATGCTCAAATATAAAGATAAGCAAGATAAAGAAATTTCACCTTTTATTATTCAACAATTCCGTTACAATTCGCTCAAGAACTACAAGAATTGAGGAAAGAACTCGATCGTCGAATTAGCTTCGCATCGTCTCCGTGAGTCGCGGATCGTCTTGGATCACTTGCTCGGATGAAGATCGGCATCGCTTCAAAAAGGCTTGATGGCTTCTTGCTTGAATCAGCACTCAATAGATCTTGATCTTAGATCAAATTGTGTCACTCAATTTGATTTTGATTGTGATTTGGATCTAGAATTTTTCCTCTCAAATTTTAACAACTTTTCCCTCCAAAATCAATAACCTAAAACCCTAGATCTAGATCTCATTTTATGGCCTCCTCATTTGAATCTTCCCTCCAAAGCTAGATTGTTAGAGAGAGACTTCTAGAAGAAGTTTGTTTGAGGGAAGATTCTAGAATAAGGAATATTCTAGAGTAAGGTTGTTAGGCCGAGCCTTCTGGATGAAGCCACGTGATCTTTGGGAGTCTTCTGGAAGCTGAGGCCGCTATGGAAAGCCACGTGGAAAAATCTGCACCGCTGTTGTGTCCACTGAACCGCGGATCCGCCGCAAAAATGCCCATTTGGCCGCGGATCCGCGGCCTTTCTGAGGGCTTGATGCATGAAACTCTCAGGTTGCTATGTGTTGGCTTTTTGGCACTTCATAGGATGCTTGGAATCTTTTTATTCTTTCTTGTTCACTGCCAGATCACAAGTCTTGGACTTGGCGCATTTTTATCAGCACTTTTAACAGTTTCGGCTCTTTTTCCTGGAATTTCCTCCACACATTCTCGAGACAAGTGTTGCGCCATACAAAAGATCATGCATACAATAATAAACACTCAATTTCCCTAAAAATGCCGGTTATAATGTATAACACATTTTATTTGGTATTTTACAGACAAATTACTAATATGTGCTATAATCATACCGAACACCTTTAGATGATTGCAAATAGTAGGGAAATTGATGCGTTAAAAATGCAATATTTTCGACTGATCAATCATCAATGAAATCCATAGAAATCCATGTTAAACATCGACACAAAACATATATATCTCAACGTCTCAATATCTTAAAGTCTTAATATCTCGAAATCACAATATCTCGGGCTCCGTTAGTCCGGATTGGCCCATATCATCATCACATGATAATGGTCGGTATCCTCCGGATATCCGCCGCGCCAGACATCACCAGTAGGCAGTCTTCCCCTGCCAGGCTTATCGTCTAAAACTCGAGCTTCTTGCCCCGGGGTACCATACCGGGCCCACCATGTACCTGAGACGGTTCATCCACTCCTCGAATCGGGTCTCGAAATCCAACAGAAAACATGAAATCTCTTGGTGGACGACATATACATCACGAGAAAACCGCAACTTGCATTTTTAAAAATGATGATACTAAGCTTTTATTAAATTCTTGAGGTTTTCCCCCAAAATCCAGAAATCTCATAGAAATCAAAAATCCCAAAATCATGAGTAAGTAAATAATGAGTATCGGCATAAGCCCCAGAATACTGCATGATAATATGAATATGTGAATGCATGAAATGTCTAAGTATTAAATGCAATGTCTAAATTAGCACATGAGAGTAATCACACAATATTATATTGGACTAGCATTTAGCTGATTATATCAATAAAAAGATAATATGTTCTAAAGTGTACGTGACATGGCAATTACCGATGATGATGTGTATGAGCCGGCAATTAAGTGTACATGGAACATGTGCCTCATCGGTAATGGTGCTGGTGTCCTGACAGGCAGAGTTTCATATTAGCTAATGAAACATATGTATGAACATGCAATGCGATGAATACAACATGAATATAACGGTGAATATGTAGTAAACACACAACTAGAGAATACATAC
Organism: Agapanthus africanus; assembly: GCA_030015575.1. Classification (NCBI taxonomy): domain Eukaryota; kingdom Viridiplantae; phylum Streptophyta; class Magnoliopsida; order Asparagales; family Amaryllidaceae; genus Agapanthus; species Agapanthus africanus. The sequence goes on from JASDDO010000018.1 coordinate 349,273,447, forward strand.
TAATTACGAGTCATACAGTTTGTTGTTTGAAAAAGCACGAATCGTGGTTTTTAGAAAATTATGGGCTACGGGGTTTTTAAGAAAAGATATGTCCTTTGAAAAATCCGTAGTATCTCGCAGGCTGTGTTTTTAAAAATGCACACTATTCCTTAGTTTTGAAAATAAGTATGACTCGATCCTAAACTAATATCTACCTAACCAACTAAGGGACTAACTAAAGAAACTAGTCGAAAGGTAAGAAGAATCCTCCTACAATATGAGTCGATATCTCTAGTAGTCGGCGATCCAGCCTCAATAGCGTCACGTACATAGTACGACTTTCTCGAGTCAAGAGTGCAGATCAATCATCACATCTATACCTCGTACGGTAAAATCTATCGTACGGCATCCCAAAATCGGGGTACGGGTCAACTATCACATATATATACATCATCGTTCATATAGTATCATCATCAAACAATATCATGATCAATGGTACCGTACTATAATCGCATACATTCTAATATCATCAAACATATATCATCGTCTGTGTAAATATACATTGTCAAATGATCCACTAAAATATCATGTCCTATATCATATCGTGATTAAGTCATATATTACGATCTGGGTTTTATTCTAGAGTCTCGTTCATTTCAATGTCACCTACACATATTATCGTTTATATATATTTCTCTTTCCATTACCCAACGATCCGCTAATATCATAACACATTTCATATCATATCTCGATCATATATCCAATATCTCACGGCATCTTACCCGATCATATCGACTCATCCCCAAGCATCATATAATATCCTCATATCACATGTATATGTTGTGTGTGTGTGTACCTACACACATTCCTATATATATATATATATATATATATATAAACACACACACACACACACACATATATACACCAAGTCAAGTTTGTGTGTGTGCACGTGTGTGTCTACATGAAACCTACGAATTCCCTCCAAGGGGCAATCATCCTCTGGTTAAGTCTTTCTAAATCAGTATAATCCAACTTAAAGTCTTCAGTAGTACCTTACTCGCCAAGAATTTAAGGTCACGTCCGACTTCCTAATAATAGTACATAATATCCTTATTCTACGTTTGCGGGGGTGCTATACGCCATCCACCCGATTTCCCCCGTAGATATACATCTACTCACCTGGTCCTCGCTTGCCGAAGTCGATGACGCTAACTTCTCATTCATCGTCCGAAGTCCACGTGAGGGGTACCTATACGCAAACATATATAATATCGTAAACCGAAATCGCGGAAAAAAACCAAAACAGCGCACGAAACGCGCATAGTTTAAAACCTATGACCCGCTCATGCAAAATAACCAAATAACTCTCGACATCTGCGTACAAACGCCGATTGATCGAGAAAAACCCAAACACACCAACCGTGGTTTCACAAATCACTAATTATAATATGAATAGATTGCAACCCATCAAAACCTCATAATAAATCAAATCAATTTATTTCCGAAAACCTAGAAAGCACTTAATTATCATTTTAATTCGAAACTTGATGTTTTAAAAAAAATAATGGCGATAATTTTCACTAAATATCATAACTAAGTCATACAAACCATCACCATAATTTAATCTCATCAATTTTTATTAAACCCAAAATTCTAGTTTGCAATTTTATCCAATTTTAACAATTTCAAAGTAAAAATGCACAAAACAACCCCCAAACTTGGTTTTGCATGAACTAAAGTATTAAACTATAATTTATAATGTTAATAATGTCATGAAACCCTAATTATATTTTAATCTCAATCATTTAATCAATTTCCAAAACCTTGTTTGCAAAATTAGCCTAATTAGCAAAATTTTAAAGTAACAATTAGCAAACTAGTAATTAGATTAGGTTTGCATTCCATTAACATGTTAAACTAATCATTAAAGCCATAAACTAATGATAAAAAACCTTATTTGATTTAAAAACCCTTTCTTGAATTTTGAATCATAAAATTAAAACCATAATTAAACTTCTAATTAAGCTAGACTAAAGTAATTTAGCAACAATTTGAACATGGATTAGGATTATACCCCCAACTTGAGATCCAACCATGCAAACCTGTCTCCAAAATATTCTCTTTGCTCCAAGGATTCAAGCAAGATTGATCAAAGAATAATGGGTAGGATTTAAATTAGGAATTTGTGGGATTTTTCATGGATTTTTTTGATGAATTTTTGGATGATTTTTGACAGGAAATGAGCTTGGGAAAAATTAGGGCTACCACCATTAAGGGTTCGGCCATGGCATGGAGGAAAAGAAAGAGAGAGAAAATGAGTGTAGAAACATGTAGAAACCTCTCAAATAAATCACCTCCTTTAAGTCTTTTCAATAATTATTAAATTTTATTTATTTTCTTTATTCAATTTATCCTGGGAAACTACAGAACCATGGAAAATTTTGAGAATGAATTTTGCATTTTACACACTTGATTCTAAAATGTTATGGTTCACTTTTGTAAAATTAACCCATTCCAATTTGTATTTACCACTAATTAAATGTATAATTAAACCTTATGTTAATACTTGAATTTAATTAATTTAGGAAAAATATTTAAGTAAACTAACAATTTACAAGTCAACAATTAAACACCAAATACTATTAATTACATAGTTAAAATAGGCGTATTTAAGTCTATAATGAAAAATAATTGTAGTTGAGTTTTACGGAAAATACGGTTTATTTTACCGATTATCAGGAAATTCACCTAAAGGATTTTATTTATTTAACTATTTATTTATTTATGTAACATTTCAGAAAAATATAAAATATTATTTTTGGAATTTAATATTAAAATAATACTTTTCCCGAAAACTGCCGATTTGCGAAATTGGGGTTTTCGAAAAGGGTATAAATATATACCAATAATTGTGAAATAATTGGGGATTAAAATGATTTATTCATTTAAAAATACATTTAAAGGATTTGGCATTTTTAAAATTTATTATATGCAGCTTAAATGAAAACCCGATTAGTGCACTGATAATCGCGATTAGGCTAAATCCGTGCTTTTACAGTTTTCCGTGGCTAGTGCACCATGTCATATTGCATTTGGTTACATGTTATCGCATTTGTGTTGTTTTATGGGTATTATGTGATTTGGTTTTAAAGGAGAAAAGAAAAGAAAAGAGAAATGGCAAAAAGGGTAATTTTAGTGAGAGTGGGTGAGAATAAAGTGAGAGAGAGAGAGTGGGGAGGGGGGCTGCCACCATAACCTTTCCCCATTATTTTCTAATCTCCTTCTTCCTCAAGTTCTCCCTCCACCTTCACCCCAAGAAACCATCTCCAAATCTCCCTCAAAACCCTAAGCCCCTTTCATTAAAAGTGTTCCCCTCCTTCTCCTCTACTCAATGGACCAAGAAAAGAGGGATTTTGACAACTTGAGCAAACTAGGGTTTTCTTGGGTTGCCCAAATAAGGTAATTTCTGCACCCATTTGTATTGTATTCAATTTACCTTAGCACCTATACATGTTTAGCATCGATATAGTGTTGTTTAGTGAGCTTTGGAAATTTGTAGTTAGGGTTTGGTGGAATTTTTGAGTTGTGTTGGGAAATTGAGCTTAGCAGAGGCCACACAAACCCCCTACTGCTAGAATTCAGACCCAAATCTGAGACTTAACCCCGGAAAACGAACTTTGATTTTCTGCCGATATTGAAATTGTGGGAATTGTGATAGGAAAATGAAATCTGCTAACACCTGGAGCCTCTGAAAATTAATTAGCGAAGACAGAGAGATAAGCAGGCCACCTAAATGCAAACCCCAAGACCTGAGACCCCAACTCCCTTACGAGGCCGCAATTAAATTCTTTCTGGATGCAATTTTCGGCCAGATCAATGAGGATCTGTCTCGTTCTTGTTCTGTAGCTCCATTGTCTGAAAACTATACCCCTCCCATATGCAGAATTGACTAATTTCTATTAGGGTAAAATTTCGGACCATTTTCAAGAGTTGCTGTTTTTATTCGTGGTTTTGTTTTGCGTATTTTGAATTCTGGATTTTTGTATCTATGTTTTACCTTGATCACTTGACATTTGTACGACGATATCGAGGGTTGTTGATGGTTTTAAAAGCGTAGCCCATAGGTTCTAATCTATAGGCCATTAGCGTGTCGTTTTGGTTTTTCGATGTGATTTTAATACGAATTTGCGATTGTGTATTGTTTTAGGTACCTCCTCGTGGATTCCGAGACGACGAAGCACATCGATATCGGCAAGCAAGAGCAGGTGAGTAGATTTATATCTACGGGGAGAAGTCGGGTGGATGGCATATAGCACCCCCGCAAAGTCGTAAGAAATGATGTGATACGATATAAATATGCAATTATATGTTATGGAGAGATTGAACCCTTAGCAAGAAATGGTTAGGAGATTATGGGTTTAGTGTTAGCGAGAATTGAAGAAAGGACTTTAGTCGATTTCTTAGTCACAAAAACCTAGAGTCGAGATTTGCATACACGCACATACACATACTCGCATACTTTTATTTCTTGGTGCGTATTGGGCGCGCGCGCGCGCACACACACACACATATATATCGGTATTCATGCGCTTGGATGATGAGGATGTTATATGATACTTGGGAATGATGATGCTGTGAGATAGGTAATATGTGACCGAGATATGTCATGATGTTATAGTGGATCGTTGGACGATGATACCATATGGATGATGATATATATATGATAGTTAACATATGATCGAGATATAAGATGAGATATGTTATGATATTTATAATGGATCGCTTGGGCGATGTATACTTCTATGTGATGATATGTGTTGATGACATCGGAGTGTATAAGACTTTAGATCAGTAGCCAGATCATGATATTGTTGAAGATATTAGTATTGTACTAGACTTAGATCAGTACCCCCTATTCATGATATGTGATGATAAGGATATCAGATGAGTAATGAGATAAATATGATATTTGATCCGTACCTAGATTTGGGATGCCGTACGATAGATTTACCGTATGAGATATGATTATGATGTTAGATCCGCACTCTTGACTCGAGGATGTCATAATATATATATTGTATCGTACGTGATACTATGGAGGCGAGATCACCGACTACTAGAAATATATAGATCGACTCATACTTAGGTGGATTTCCTTACCCTTTTGACTTGGCTCGAGACACATTAGTTTTCAAGAGTGGAGGTTTGTGAGTATTTTAAATACCAAATTGTATGACTCGTACATTGGGTAGAATTATTTCTCCAGTGTTGCTGTTATCATATCGCTTTCTGTATATTCATGATGTTTCATCACATTGCATGCTTATACACATGTTATCTGTAATTATTATGGAAACTATGCTGTCAGGACACCAGCACCATTACCGATGATGCATATGTTCCACGTACACCTGCTTGCATGCTCACACACATCATCATCGGTAATTGCCATGTCACGTACACTTTAGAAAATACTATTCATTGACATAGCTTGCTAGTTGATAGTTGCAATATGTTATAGCTTTCGTATGCTAGTTTAACTATTGCATTTATTGCATGATATCAAATGCATTCATATATTCATTGGTCATCCAGTATTATGGAGATTTATGTCGGTATTTACTGGTTATTGATATCATGAATTTTTATGATTTTGGATCTTTCTTGAGATTTCTGGATTTGGAAACCGCATGTGAAAGTTTTATAAACTGATGAATTATTTTAAAGAGAAAGATGCGGTTTTCCTTGATATGATGAGTATTGTCCACCATGATGTTTCTCGTTTCTGAGATGGTTTTCGAGACCCGATTCGAGGAGTTGGATGAACAGTCTGCGGGTATATGGAGGACACGGTATGGTACCCGGGGCAAGAAGTTCGAGGTGTAGACGATGAGCCCGGCAGGGGCAGACTGCCTACCGGTGATTTTTCCTGGTGCGGCGAATATCCGGAGGATACCGTTCGTGGTCGTGTGATTGATGATATGTGTCACGACCCGAAGTAGCATGTGACTGGCACTTGAATCATATGAAGTCTATAGGAGTCCATCCAATTCAAGTAAGCCAAAAGCTCAGAAATCTAAAACCATTTTTAAGTGATAAATAAGGGAAAACTAGTTTTAAGGAGTGAAGAAAACATGTTTTAAAAATAAGGTTTTTAAATAAGTAAGCCGAATATGCATTTTTAAAATCCTCAATGTCTTTTTTAAAAAATTCGACAGAGTTTCCTTTGTAAATACTGGCCCCCAAACGCGGTACAACATGAATAATATATATACAATGATAAAAGGCATCCCCAAGCGGGAGCTAGCTCTTCATCAATCGACGGTCACAACTACGCAAGCAGTATAATATACAACGCCGAAGGGCGAAGATCAAAACTCAAAATCAGCATGAAAACCATAATACTACAACGCGCGACTCTAAGGTTAAAATAATACATAACTGGTTTCCTAAGTCTGAAACAATATACAAGTTTGGTTGATGGAATTTCTAGATACAACTGAATAATATATATACAATGGTGATTCTGATGCAAAAGAATCCACCTACCCAAGCAAGTCACCCGTAAGGGAAGCAGTGTGCCAGAAAAGCTGCAATGAAACCTGTACGGCAAACCTGCAAGAACTGTGGCACAACGGGGGTGAGTTGCCAACTCGTGAATAGAAAACATCACAGAGCAGAAATCGTATGTATGACACAATCCTAGGTCAATACGATCAGATATATATAAACCTCAAATGAATAAGTCTGAAGCTTGATAAGGTGGCAATGTAACATCTATACAAGAGTGTAGTGCCAAGTGCTCGTGCCAGTGCCTCAGGTAATAACATATCATAAATGTGAGGTATGATCAATGTCGACTATATCATGAAGTCTATGAAAAGTGGATATCATCCAACTATGCGATCGATATCATCAATGTCAACTATATGTATGTGGATATCGTCGACATGTCACCCAATAACAATAAACATCATGCATGTAAATATCATAAAGCATATGCATGGAAGTATGAGGATGTAAATCAACATGTGTCGCTCGCGACATATCAAATCATGGAACCTGAGTGTCAAGCATCGACACTCGAAAACATCATGAAACCTGTGCCTAGCATCGGCACGTAAATCCTCATATATCGGGCTCTGTCAGTCCGGATCGACCCACGGGCTCTGTTAGTCCGGATCGGCCCATACCATCTCTCGACTCCGGTCGGTATCCTCCGGATATCCGCCGAACCCAAATACTATCACCAGTAGGTAGTAGTCCCTCTGCCAGGCTCACCGTCTGCAACACAGCGATCCGTTCTCGCCCCGAGGTACCATACTGGGTCCACCATGTACCCGCAATCGGCCTCATCGGAGTCATCTGCCTCCTCGAATCGGGTTTCACATGTCGCTCTCAGCACTAAGAAAACACATGGTGGATGCACTGAAATATCATATCAAGGGTAACCGAGTTTTTAAAACAATTACATACTCTCCTTTGAAATATCCACGGTTCCCAAATCCAGAAATATCATGGAAACAACATATCTCAATGCGTATAATCAAAAGCATGATGTATGCGACATGTAAAAAAAATGTAAGCATATCAGTATATCATGCAATATGGAATAGAAATATACACATATTGAGGGAAACCGCTCTTTTAAAATGAATCAGTTTTAAATAGTATCTTGCGGTTCCCAAATCCAAATCCAGCGAGAATCATCAATGTATGTGCGAATATGTATGTATGCACGTATGGGTGTACAATAGTTATGTACACAAGTTTGCCATGCAAGGGATCATATCCTGAATGCAACAGTACTACAGTATAGTGACATGACAATAATCGATGATGAAGTGTGTGAGCCGGCAAGCAGGTGTACGTGGCATCATCGATAATGGTGCTGGTGTCCTAACAGCATGATTTTTATATAATAACAACCATTTTCACATGCAAAGCGATGCGAATAACAAGAGTATGCAGAAATCGACTAATAAATGCAACAGTGACGCATCTTCATTGTAACAACCGAGTCCAGATATACAAATTCCAGTTACCGTATGTGTGGTGTGTGGTATTTATTTCATTTATCATGCTTTGACAGTTACTAGTTATAGTTTACCCCGACATTACATATGTTTCCATATAACAATTAAGTTACTTAAAATAGTTTAAAAATACTTGTCATGGCCTGCTTGTTATCCCTAACCCTGTGGTAGCGTCCTTGTATCATGTTCTCGTCCCGTTCAGTGAAACGGACGTGTTTGGACGACTACGCGCACGCACGTGCGTCCATTCTTGGGGGTATGCTTTTTCATTACAAAATCCTTCATTTCCAATTTTGGAACTTGCTAATAATTTTTATATTTCAAATTCAAATTTTTGGACCCGACCCGGGCGCAATTCTGAATTATTTTGCAGCCCGCCAAATCCTATTTATTCTAAATCTTTTTATCAGCCAAAATAAATTTGCAGCCTATCAATTTTGTTAAACCAACAAAAGAAAACAAAATAAAATCTTTTCCAAAATTTTTTCCTAAACAAATTATTTTTCCCCACCAATCAGAACTTCCCTTCCTCGTCGTTGGGCCCCACGCCTTTTCTCTCTCGCTCGCTTTTCTCCTTCCCTCTCTTCTTCGTACTTGCTCACCCCTGCTACGTGACAAATTCCTCTCTCCTCCTCTCTCTCTCCCCCCTCGTTTCTCCCTCTCTCTCTCCTCTCGCGGTGCGCGAGAATCCCGTCACCGCCTCCACGATATCCTCACATCCCTTCTTCTACACCTTCTTCTGCTGTTTTCTTTTTAAACCCATGCAACCTCGTCGAGCCACCGAGGAAACCCTAACCCTAGCCGCCTCTGCCTCTTCACCATCTTCATCTCACCTCCTTCTCATCCTCCTCCTCGTCTCCATTTTCTTCCCTTCCTCTCTTTCTCCCCGAGTCTCTCTCCCCTGCACGCACACCCGAGAGGGAACCAAGAACCCAACACTGCCGACCAACGCCGCCGACCACCCACCATCGCCATTGCAACCTCCTCCCTCTCCTCTGTTCTCCCTCCAGCAACCAAGAATCCTGCACACAAAACCCCAGCAACTTCTACCCTAGCCCAAACCCTAACCAAACCCTAGATCTTCAGAAACCCTTCGCCGGCGTCCCTCATCGCCGGCGATCTCGCCGCCACTGCTAGCACTCCCTTCTGCAACCCAGTAAGCCATCGTACACACCTTCCTCCTCTACTTTCTTTCTTCTTGCATTCTTTTTCTTTTTCATTTAGATCTTGTTTCTTGTATTCGCGGTTTTGACAAGATCGCCGGAGTTGGCCACGACGTCGACGATCCCGACGACCCAGCGAGGACCCCTGACCCGTATGATTCCACTGTTCGTCGTTTGGACTCATTCCGTGTACCGTGCACGCGCCACGACCTTTCTCACCGACGTGAGACGTTCCGTTTCCCGTATCGCGATCCGTCGAGGCAAGTAAAACTTGCTACATTTTATTCATACTATTCCTATATCAATTTATCAATTTTTCCTATTAAATCTATAGATAGAATCTAAAGTATTGAATTCCAAGTTAACAGCACAATGTTCCGTTTATATATTTCAGATCTAAAACTTGAAACCTGATTGTTGCATTTAGTTGAGTATACCTAGTAACCACATTTATATGTTAGACCGCATAATCACAATTGTTTTATAGCCATATTACCCTTTTGTAGTTTTACCCTATCGAACGACCGGTTGCATACATTTAGCCTTATTCACATTCAATTGCATCTCTAAATTGTTTTGGTGCAGATTAATATGATTTTATCATCCACATGTGTTATACTGCATTCCTGAAATATTAAAACTATTCCTTAAACTTAAGCTGATAACCGTGCATCCAAATAGTGTAAATCCGTACCTATTTACATTTCATATTACTTGTGCCAGTTTCTTGTTCTGATTATAACCATGCTTGTTTATTTGTAACCATGATTTGCTAGTACCTACATTATATCTTGTACACCCTGACATGACTTGCTACACATATTACTTGGCCCAAGATATCTAGTAGAGAGTGTAAAGATTGTACCGTTGTTGTGTGCGGACAGGAGCTTTTTGCAGATTTCTTGGTGATTGATATAGGCAGCTATGAATTCGTCTTGGGAATGGATTTTCTTGGCACTTTCCATGCTCACATAGATTGTAGGGCAAAGAAAGTAATTTTCCAAATTTCCGGACATCCCGAGTTTATCTTCACTGGAGGAAGCAGTTCTGTCGGGCCAGTCGAGTTTAGGGCTAGGCCGATAACTAATATTCTTGCAGCAATGGAGGTTGATAAAAGTGAAGCGCCAGCTGTTGTTCGAGATTTCATGGATGTGTTTGAAGACATATCAGGTTTACCGCCGAGGCGAGACGTGGAGTTCGCAATTGATCTTATTCCTGGTGCAGCGTCAGTTTCTAAAGCGTATTATCCAATGGCACCAGTGGAGTTGGAAGAAGTCAAGAAGCAGGTTACTGAATTACTTGAGAAGGGTTGGATTCGAAGCAGTAACTCGCCTTGGGGAGCTCCAGTTCTTCTAGTCAAGAAGAAAGATGGCACGAGGAGGATGTGCATCGATTATCGAGAATTAAACCGGGTGACTATTAAGAAAAAGTACCCGATCCCTCGCATTGGCGAACTATTTGAGCAGCTTTGTAGCACGAGGGTATTCTCGAAGCTGGATTTGCGATCCGGATATCATCAGGTCCGAGTGAAAGCAAAGGATATTTGCAAGACGGCGTTCCGAACTCGGTATGGACATTAAGAGTACTTAGTGATGCCCTTCGGAGTAACGAATGCACCGGCGATATTCATGGACTTGATGAACCGAATCTTTTCACCATTCTTGGACCAGTTTATTGTGGTGTTCATTGACGATATTCTGGTCTATTCAAAGAGTATTGAAGAGCATGCTGAACATTTGAAGATCGCACTGCAGACGATGAGACAAGAGAAATTATATGCGAAGATGAGCAAGTACGAGTTTTGGCTGGAAGAAGTAAAGTTTTTGGGGCATGTTGTGTCTGGCGATGGAATCACCGTTGATCCCGAAAAGATTGCAGCAGTTCGAGATTGGCCGATTCCGAAGAATGTTGCGGAGATAAGAAGTTTTCTTGGACTCGCCGGGTATTACAGAAGATTTGGGGAGAACTTTGCTCGTCTGGCGGAGACGTTGACCAAGCTTACGCGCAAGGAGGTACCTTTTGTGTGGACGGATAGGTGTGTGTCAGCTTTTAAGATGTTGAAGCAAAGATTGATAACCGCCCCTATTCTGACCGTGCCAGACAGTTCCGGAGGATTAGTGATTCACAGCGACGCATCTGGAAAAGGATTGGGATGTGTTTTGATGCAGCATGAAAAGGTTGTAGCCTACGCATCGAGATAGTTGAAGACCCATGAGAAGAATTACCCAACTCATGACTTGGATCTTGCGGCTGTGATCTTCGCTTTGAAGATTTGGAAACACTACCTTTTGGGCGAAAGGGTCGAAGTTTTCACGGATCATAAAAGCTTGAAGTATGTGTTCACGCAAAAGGAGCTTAATATGAGGCAATGTAGATGGTTGGAGCTTATGGCTGACTACGATCTTGATCTTAAGTACCATCCGGGGAAGGTTAATGTCGTACCGGATGCGCTCAGTCGATTACCAGCTATTCAGATGTTGACTACGCAGAAGGAACTCGTTGAAGAATTTTGAAGATTTGATTTGGAGGTGGTGCTACCGCATTCTTCGGGACAGTTGATGCAGCTGCAGGTACATTCGTCGTTGATCGAGAACATTAAAGCAGCGCAATCGCAGGACCCTAGATTGCAAAAGTTCCAAAAACAGGTTGAAGCTGGACTTCGAACTGACTTATTAATCCATGAAGATAGTTCGTTGAGATATGGTAGCCGGTTGTGTGTGCCAAAGGGAAATATTCAGGAAGAACTTATGAAGGAGGCACACAGTTCGTCTTATTCCGTACATCCAGGAGGCACGAAGATGTACCGAGATATACGACAGCATTTCTGGTGGGAAGGCATGAAACGGGAGATTGCCCACTTTGTGGCAAAATGCTTGGTGTGTCAGCAAGTTAAGGCTGAACATCAAATGGTTGCTGGTTTATTGCAACCACTTCCGATTCCTCAGTGAAAGTGGGAACAAATAACCATGGATTTCGTGACAGCTCTACCGCGGAGTCCAAAAGGCAACAATGCAGTTTGGGTGATTGTTGATCGTTTGACCAAGGCAGCTCATTTCATTCCTTTTCGTTTTGGTCAATCAACAGAAACTTTGGCAGAACGGTACATGCAGGAGATTGTAAGATTGCACGGAGTACCGGTAAGCATCGTGTCCGACCGTGACACTCGATTCTTATCACACTTTTGGAGGAGCTTACAGGAAAGTTTGGGGACTCGATTAAAGTTTAGCACTGCTTATCATCCTCAAACAGATGGCCAGTCGGAGAGAACGATCCAAACTCTTGAAGATATGTTGAGAACTTGCATATTGGACTTCAAGGGTTCATGGGAAGATCATCTACATTTGGTGGAGTTTTCTTACAACAACAGTTTTCAGGCGACGATTCAGATGGCTGCATTCGAAGCTTTATATGGTCGCAAGTGTCGTTCACCTGTTTGTTGGGACGATGTCGGTGAACGAAAATTGTTGGGACCAGACTTGGTTGTGCAGACCGTTGAGAAAGTTAATGCTATCCGGAATCATATGAAAGCAGCACAAGACAGACAGAAGAGTTGGGCAGATACGTCGAGAAGACCTCTAGAGTTCGCCGTGGGTGATTTGGTATTCTTGAAGATATCACCGACTAGAGGGGTGATTCGTTTTGGAAGTCGAGGAAAGCTCAGTCTTCGGTTCGTCGGGCCTTTCGAGATCTTGGAGTGTGTTGGCGAGGTAGCATATCGTTTGGCGTTACCGCAGTCCTTGGCGAATGTGCATGATGTGTTTCACGTGTCACAACTCCGTAAGTATGTTTGAGATGAAACACATGTGTTGGATCATTCGGAGTTGACTGTACGAGAAGACTTGACTTTTGAGGAGCGACCGGTTGCGATTGTGGATCGAAGGGAAAAGGTTCTTAAGAACAAGGTTATCCCTCTTATACTTGTTTCTTGGGGTAGTCGCTCATGTGGAGAATCAACTTGGGAGCGGGAAGATGAAATCCGGCAGAAATTTCCCCATCTTTTCTTGTAGTTATTAGTCGTTTATCCTTTTGTGTTCTTGGAATTTCGATGACGAAATTCTTTTTGTAGTTGGGTATAATGTAACAACCGAGTACAGATATACAAATTCCAGTTACCGTATGTATGGTGTATGGTATTTATTTCATTTATCATGCTTTGACAGTTACTAGTTATAGTTTACCCCGACATTACATATGTTTGCATATAATAATTAAGTTACTTAAAATAGTTTTAAAATACTTGTCACGGCCTGCTTGTTATCCCTAACCCTGTGGTAGCGTCCTTGCATCGTGTTCTCATCCCGTTCAGTGAAACGGACGTGTTTGGACGACTACGCGCACGTACGTGCGTCCGTTCTTGGGGGTATGCTTTTTCATTACAAAATCCTTCATTTCCAATTTTGGAACTTGCTAATAATTTTTATATTTCAAATTCAAATTTTTGGACCCGACCCGGGAGCAATTCAGAATTATTTTGCAGCCCGCCAAATCCTATTTATTCTAAATCTTTTTATCAGCCAAAATAAATTTGCAGCCTATCAATTTTGTAAAACCAACGAAAGAAAACAAAATAAAATCTTTTCCAAATATTTTTCCTAAACAAATTATTTTTCCACACCAATCAGAACTTCCCTTCCTCGTCGCTGAGCCCCACGCCTATTCTCTCTCTTCTTCGTACTCGCTCACCCCCGCTACATGACAAATTCCTCTCTCCTCCTCTTTCTCTCTCCTATCGTTTCTCCCTCTCTCTCTCCTCTCGCGCCCGCTTCTCTCTCCTCTCGCGGTGCGCGATAATCCCGTCACCGCCCCCATGATATCCTCACCTCCCTTCTTCTACACCTTCTTCTTCTTCTGTTTTCTTTTTAAACCCATGCAACCTCGTCGAGCCACCGAGGAAACCTTAACCCTAGATGCCTCTGCCTCGTTACCATCTTCATCTCACCACCTTCTCATCCTCCTCCTCGTCTCCATTTTCTTCCCTTCCTTTCTTTCTCCCCGATTCTCTCTCCCCTGCACGCACACCCGAGAGGGAACCAAGAACCCAACACTGCCGACCATCGCCGCCGACCACCCACCATCGCCATTGCAACCTGCTCCCACTCCTTTGTTCTCCCTCCAGCAACCAAGAATCCTGCACACAAAACCCTAGCAACTTCTACCCGAGCCTAAACCCTAACCAAACCCTAGATCTTCAGAAACCTTTCGCCGGCGTCCCTCATCGCCGGTGATCTCGCCACTACTGCTAGCACTCCCCTCTGCAACCCAGTAAGCCATCGTACACACCTTCCTCCTCTACTCTTTTTCTTCTTGCATTCTTTTTCTTTTTCATTTAGATCTTGTTTCTTGTATTCGCTATTTTGACAAGATCGCCGGAGTTGGCCACGACGTCGACGATCCCGACGACCCAGCGAGGACCCCTGACCCGTGTGATTCCACTGTTCGTCGTTTGGACTCATGCCGTATACCGTGCACGCGTCACGACCTTTCTCGCCGACGTGAGATGTTCCGTTTCCCGTATCGCGGTCCGTCGAGGCAAGTGAAACTTGCTACATGCTATTCATACTATTCCTATATTAATTTATCTATTTTTCCTATTAAATCTATAGACGGAATCTAAAGTATTGAATTCCAAGTTAACAGCACAATGTTCCGTTTATATATTTCAGATCTAAAACTTGAAACCTGATTGTTGCATTTAGTTGACTATACCTAGTAACCACATTTATATGTTAGATCACATAATCACAATTGTTTTATAGCCATATTACCCTTTTGTAGTTTTACCCTATCGAACGACCGGTTGCATACATTTAGCCTTATTCACATTCAATTGCATCTCTAAATTGTTTTGGTGCAGATTAATATGATTTTATCATCCACATGTATTATACTGCATTCCTGAAATATTAAAACTATTCCGTAAACTTAAGCTGATAACCGTGCATCCAAGTAGTGTAAATCCGTACCTATTTACATTTCATATTACTTGTGCCAGTTTCTTGTTCTGATTATAACCATGCTTGTTTATTTGTAACCATGATTTGCTAATACCTACATTATATCTTGTACACCCTGACGTGACTTGCTACACATATTACTTGGCCCGACATGATACCGTACACTATTGACATGACATGACACCTAAATACACTACTTGACTTGACCTGATGTACCATGGCTTTTCCTGTTACCAGATCTTGAGTCTAATGCCAACAAACCTGACATGTAGTCCTTACGGACCGTGTCTTTTGTCTATCCAGACAAACCTGCACCTACCTGATCCTGAGTTGGCATTAGTTCTCGATAACTTAATACCTGACCTGAACACATATAACTTGGGGGTATGGAGAAATCAATGATGAAATCCTGACTTGTAACTCGACAGTTGCTTGCTTATACTGATCAGTTTTAGAGGCTAGGCCCGCCTCGGGACGATACTGCTGACATCGTTCGTCTTTACCCTTTTCCTTTTAGTGCCTTATGGCACGTCTCGGTTTCAGCCCAAGAGTCTTAGACCGTGGTCCCGGGCATGTACGGGATACTATTGAGTTACATCGACGATTGATCAAATTGATTTCAAAGACTTGAAAGTAGATAACCCAATAGACCAGTTTAGTTTACTCACTGCACACTACCCTTCACTGCCCTGATTTATAATGCGGTTACACCTGCTTTATCATTCATGATTATATTTGCATTGCCTGTTACCCTGTTTATATTTTACTGCTTGATGACATGACGCGCTGACGTCTGGGTTTTGCATGGCCCAGATTCCGTACCTTTGCTGTAGTCCGAGCAGGAGTACTTCAGCCAACAGGCTGAGCAGTGAGGATTCAGTAGTAGTTAGTTCTTTTACTTTCAGCATTTTATTCCTGATGTGAGCCCACATTATGGGACATACATTCCAGTTATATTTTGTATTGGATCTTTTGCTTCCGCATTATTATTCTTGACTCATTTTAGTTTGGCTTATGGACATGTATTAGATAGTTTTATTTTGTTCTTGATATCTCTACAGCCGTAATGTGATTGTGGATGGATACTTCCTACCCATAGGTAGCATGGTTGGCTATATCACGTGCCCATCTTAGCGTACTCTGGGAAGCGGGGTATGACATTCATCAATATAATAATTCGTACAGTTTTCCATTTGAAATAAGACGAATCGAAGTTTTTAGTAAAATAAGGTCTACGGTGTTTTTAAGAAAAGATGCGTCTTTGGAAATATCCGTAGTATCCCTGTGCCTATCTTTGAAATACTCCCGATTCGTTTGTTTTGAAATAGGTATGACATCGGCCTAGCCTAACATCTACTCGCAAAACTACAGCTCTAACTAGCAAGTCAAACGGGAGGGGTATGGAAACCACCTAAATCTGAGTCGATATAATATATATATGTAAATTTAATAGTCGGTGATCTCGCCTCAAAGGTACCGCGTACGATACAATATCATATGACATCCTCGAGTCATGAGTGCGGATCTATCATCAATATAAAGCTCGTACGGTAAATTATCGTACGGCATCCCAAAAGCTGGGTACGGGTCAATATCACATTCATCTCATCGATTATCTGGTATCCTTAACATCATATCTCATGATCTGGGGTACTGATCTAAGTCTAGTACAAATCGATACCATCTATATAAATATAAATGCGTGTGTGAAACACACGTCTAAAGGCCCGCTGATTGAGAGATTTTAATTAGCTTATGCGCTTTTAAAAGATGAATCAAAGAATTTATATAACCGCAATCAAGAACGGCGTCGCTTAGTAGCTTGCCGGTGAGTACGGGTCGGTCTACAGGTATTTTATGAATTTCCTAATTGTTCTTACGAGTTAATTCCGAACGGTGTGAACGGATTGATTAAATCTAAAAACTAAATTAATCTAGATCTAAATCTTGTTAGGGTTAGGTTTAGGGTAAGTTTGGAAAGTCAATAAATCTAACCGCTTTCTATAACCAAATTAAGATCTATGAGGTATTATGGTAATTATTAATAAAGGGGATTAGTACCATCGGGAAGAAACGGTGTTTCTTCCTCTAGGTTCTTGTCCTTCCTTTCTTAATCCTTACCCTAACCTCTATGGAAAACATGCATATCCGGTCTTTTATACTACGGTATCACCGTTACCTCATGGGTAGGGTGCCGTAGGGAGCGGAATATATATGTATGCATGGAGTCCTAATTATTAACATGTGATGGGCAAGAAAGGGGTGAGAGATCTTCATCTCTCAAGCCTTCCCCAAAGCTAACCCTAACAAGCGAGGAGACTACTCGCTCATTAGGGAATTGAAGAACAGATCTAAACTATCTATCTATGGCAAGGAATTAAAGATCTAACTAGGGCAGATAAGAAATTACCTAGGGCAGATAATAAAATTAACTAGGGCAAATAAAAAGAACTACTTACAAATTGATGCTCTCCAAAAAGAATTCTGAATTTTATTAATGAAAGGAGGCATGACCTAATACAGGTTTTTAGGGTTCTATTTATAAATTCATAGAAACCCTAGGTTACAATCGCGTCATATCTGCTATTACAAAAATACCCCCTAAGAAAAAGACCTAGTCAACGCTCGCAGCCGCCTCTGGATTTTTGCTTCGATACGAGGGACACGTAGCCGCGGATCCGCGGCCAAGGCCCACGTTTGGCCGCGGCTCCGCGGCCATATATGGGCTTCATTGGCTCATTTTTCCTGGGGTTGTTCTGTTGCTTATTTACTTCTATTTTCTTTAGTTCTTTTCTCAGATTGGCTTCTAGGTTTCTTCCAGATCTCCACAGTGAATAATTGTAGTGGACTTTTACCGTTGCTTCATGACGAAGTCTTGAACCTTGCGCTGCCTTTGTTCCTTGTGAAATCGTCTATTGATCTTCGTTTAGTCTTCAAACTGTAGGCAAGATAAAGATTCTCTGTTTGTTGGTCGAAGTCTCACTTTTGCATCGTCTTTTCATTGTTTTCACTGTTTTTGTTCCGAGAACCTGTAACCTGCAAGTATGTAGCAGACATGGGTCAAAAGCACCTGTTTATTTGTAAAATGCATAAGAATGGGGAATGTAATAATGCAATATTATGATATGAACAAATACCCCCAAATTTATCTTTTGCTCATCCTCGAGCAAACCTAGTTTTATTCTCAACAAAAACCTAACCTCACTTTCGCTGGGAATCGCGATTGCACTGAGCTCGTGAAATAAGCCGTTAAACCTTTAGGTGTCCCTAGTAGGAGGAGTGTTGTCTCCTGATGGTTTTCAGTGGATACTACCCACAAAATCCTATCAATTCGGCCCATTGACTTTTATTCTCCAATTAGGTTTTCTAACAAGAAATTCTATTATCTTTGACTCATAAATTATCCACCCGTATTCTTCACGCTTCCTTGTCATTCAACTTAAGATTATATATATTCTTGTGAATTTACTTAGCTTTTGGTATCTCTTAAGTTTTCCTTCTACGGTTCTATCTCAACTTAGGAATTTTTATCATCTCTATTAAAGATATAAGTCATATTCTTCATTCCTATCTCTTATCTAAACCCCGATCACATACCCCTACGTGTGTGTATAAATCATCCCTACACTTGGAAATTCAAATCAAGCAATCATACTCTTGTCCGTTGTCCAAAGCACTTCTTAATTGGTGAATTTTTAGATGAATTTCGCTCACACATCCTTCATGCAATCGTTAATACTTCTTGAGGTACAAACAACCGATTACAAGATGTGTTTGCACATTAAAGCGTAATTCCTAGTCTTGTAACACTTAAGGTTTTAGCAGTGACTCCCAAACCAGTTGGTCTAAGGCACTAAGTGATGAAGCACCCTCGCTAAATATTTTTTTATTTTTGCAGCCTTAAGTAATCACAAAAACCAGTATTCATTATCTCTTTATTCACACTTATATTTTTATTTTATTTTCTTCGTACTAAGGACTTAAGACAAGAGCAATTCAAGGTCTCTCCTACTATTCCAAGTTTCAAGGTTCGTGTCTGTGCAATTTGTAGAGTATAGACCTTCAGAATTTTGACTTAAGCTAGGAATTATTTTTCAAACTTACACTTTAATAAAAACATCAATACTCTTCCCTTGTTTTAACTTAGCCCAAGAACTGAACTCAAAATTTGCCTATTTCTAAATAAACTACAAAGACATATACTTTCTACCGTTAAATTTTAAGAAAGGTTATTTTTAGGGTTTTTAATTTAATAAGTGTAGATCTAGTTGTTCCTAGCTAGTTAACCTTTTTGTCGAACTCAAGTCAATTATGGCCAAAATTGAATACTTTAATTTTTATAATTTTTTGAAATTTTCTATTTTTATGGGTTTTAAAATAAGTATGCAAATGCAAAAATCTACACATGAATGCGAAGGAAAGAAGCTTACCGAGCACAACCCCAAACTCAAACTTGACAGTGTCCTCACTGTCATGCTACACCAAGAGGTTCAAAATGTCGGCACTCCCCTGTTTATTTATTTATAAATATTTTTTTTATTGTTAAAAGAAAAACAAAATATATATACAACAAGGTTCCCCCCAAACTTAAGTGAAACGGTGTTTCCACTTTTTAAGCGTTAAAGTTTAGAGTTAGGGAGGAGAAAAATCAAATTATACAAGGCCTTACACAGACCAAAAGTTAGCACCAACCATTCAAAAATCTTATCGTGGTAATGGTAGGGTTGGTGAAAGAATGGAGTGTAGAGAAAGGAGTTGAGAAACACACAAGACCGTGTGGAGATAGAAGCGATATACGGTTATGGTGGAGGAGAAGAATGGCGGAAGAGAGAAAGAAGTGTAGTACGATCTTGAGGGTGAAAATTGAGTGAATAAATTAGCGCAATTTGTGACGACCGATGTGTTAAAAGCGATTGTGCTAATCTATCAACCCGTCGAGAAATGGGGTCAAATCCCTAAAGATTCGCAAGAAAGCATGGGTACGTCGAACTTGGTAAACCCTCCATTGAAAATGGAAACGCGACGGAGTCTTGCGTGGTCGAAACGATAGGAAGGACGAAAGGGAGTGATTTAGGAATAGTCATATTCTCAACTAAGTAATCTGTCTCGAACTTGAAGGATTCTATCAATGGCTCGAAATGACTGTAAGCAACCGAGTCTGATGGTTCAACTAACTCATTTGAAAATTTAAAGGACTCAAACTCGGGAGGTGAGTTTTCAACATCATCCGAAAAAGTGAAACACTCGTAATCGTTATCGTATATGAGAACTATGTTAGATTCAAAGATGAACGCACTAGTGGCGTCAAAACCGTTGTGATCAAACAAAAAATTTTCAAGCTCACAGTCCTCAAGCGTGATCTTTTGCGTGGTCGGAACGATGGAAAGGGGGAGGGTGATTTAGGAAGTATAACAGTTAAAGATTCAGGAGGATGGATTGGAAAATCCGACACATCAAACAAAAATGGTTCATCCTCAATACTATCCTCATAGTTTTTCCCAATACTATCCTCATAATTCTCCTCAAAATTTAGCATATCCATGCCATTATCATCAAAATCAAGATGCATATGAGGTTCGGGAGAAACAATTAATGACTCGAGATGATGAATTGGAGATAAAATTTCAGTCAAATTTACGGGTTCATCATCCAAAATATTCCCGGCGTCTATATCCTCAATCAAGTGAAAATCAATTTTTTCGGACACCTCATCAAAAGCATGGATATTTATCAATTCAGGTTCTAGATTGGAGGTGTAAAGATTGAAAGGATTAGGTGTGGTTTCACTCGAAAGTGACTCTTCACAATCTGGCAAATCAAGCACTACAAAGTCGCACAATTCATTAAATGTTTTATTTTCAATTGATGAATCATTTGGTACACTTGATAGATATTCGAAACCGGAGTTGTGGGATTCAATTGGTGATGGGTAGGTTTGATTTGGAAGGGCGTTTAACTCACTTTCTCCGCTCAAATTCTCACTCTGTCCAACTGCCTCCTCATACATTGGAAGATTTGGAGCTAGTTGGAAACTAGCTACCGGTTCACTAGGTTGCATAAGGGCGGCCATGGACGTATCCACATTCCTAATCATTTGGTTTGTCGCTACCATATAATCCTCCAACGACTGTTCTACACTAGACATGGGTTGTGAAGGGGTTTCGGTAAAAGATTCAAAATTGTTTGGATACGTGAAACTCCCAAATGGTTGTGTAGAAGCAATGTCTAGGGAAGGTGCGGAAGTCGGGTAGGACTGGTAGGAATTGAATGGTTGGACAGGAGTAGGATCAACATTTGGATAAAAAGGTGAATGGACTTGTTGATCCCTAGAACTGGATGTGTGGAAAGGAGTGAAAGATCGGCTATGAGATTGTTCAATATGCTCGGCAATAGACATGGATTTAAGAGTTACAACAGGACTCGAAAAAGTGGTATCAACGTACGAAGGTGGTGAAGGTTGACACGGTTGATACAAAGTGGATTACGGAGTCCAACTGTTTCTTCTAGACGCTTCTATTCGATCTTTCAAAGAAATTTTAGGCATGGAGGGGTCGTCCTTAAATCGACCGAAACAATTCGCGTAAGAGGCAAAGTTTGGTTCAGGGTACCAAAGTTCGGCAAGAGATTTGTGAGGTGGGGTACCCATGATGTAAAAAGGAGAAGAAAAAGATAGTGGGTATAAGTGGGGTGCAAGGATTTCTTAGCGACAAAATTTTGCAAGTTTTTATAAAATTTATCTTTTCTTTTTTTATGTGGTGCTTTTTGCAAAAAGATTTTCGATAAAAGGCTTAGACACACGTTCAATCAACCACAAATGCACAATCAGGCCTAGATCTAGGGTCACCTAGGTCAGCTAGACAGCTCCTAATTGTTCCAAAGGGCTAGAAATAGGACCTCAAACCGCCCCTTCACCGCCAATTGCAGCCAGGTAAGTGCCAGGTGAGTGGGAGGCTCTCCACTACAAGTAGTGGCCCTAATTAAGTAACCACTAGCCTTAGAAACACTTGCCTAGACACCGCAAAGTCAGGTTAGGATCAACGGCCGATGCCTACGACTAGTCCTCTGTCCTATTGTGCACGACGTCCTTAGGGCTGAGTCTAGTATTTTTTTTAATTAAATAATGGTCAATGCATATGCTTTATGTGATTTCTGGGGTCCTGAGAAGGGTGATGAAATCCCCACCCAATCTGGATTGGTCTCAAGCCCCTTAAAGTCAGATTAAATATATGCAAAACAGTAACAACCACTTGCAATCAATTTTTATTTTATTTTTTAGCGCGGCGCAAAGAATCCTGCACAAGATCAAGTTATTGAGAAGGGGGAGAGATTTTTTAAGCGCAAAGAATTCTGCAGGAAATTTTTACAGAAGATATATCAGGATTTGCAGAGGAGGAGAAAAGAAAACTTACAGTGAAAATTTCAGGTGCTGACGTCACAACCCAGCGGCGGTTCCGCGGTCAAGACAAGGTCAATGCGGCGGAAGCACGGCGGCGGCGGCGGCGCAGTTCCCGAGACTTTTTCTGGTCTGCTGATGATGTCAGCAGAACGCAGATGCGCAGCCAAATGGTCCCTCCGGCGGCGGAAACGCGGTCAAGTTGACGGTTCGGTTTTCGAGATTTTTTTCTATTGTTCTGTTGTTCAAATCCTCTGCTGTTCAGATCTTTCGTTTACTATTTTGATCTCTGGAGATTTCCAGATCCGAACTTGATTGTAGATCCTGCAAAATTCAAACAAAAATACCCTTCACAAAATAACAAAATGATAAATTTTTATATTTTTTTAATTTTTCAGTTTTTATGATTTTTTAATTTTATATTAACCCGAAATTGCAAAAAGAAAATAACACGCCATCCCCGGCAACGGCGCCATTTGATTGAATGATTTTAATTAGCTTATGCGCTTTTAAAAGATGAATTAAAGAATTTATATAACCGCAATCAAGAACGGCGTCGCTTGGTAGCTAGCCGGTGAGTACGGGTCGGTCCACAAGGATTTTGTGAATTTCCTAATTGTTCTTACGAGTTAATTCCGAACGGTGTGAATGGATTGATTAAACCTAAAAACTAAATTAATCTAGATCTAAATCTTGCTAGGGTTAGGTTTAGGGTAAGTTTGGAAAGTCAATAAATCTAACCGCTTTCTATACCCAAATTAAAATCTATGAGGTGTTATGGTAATTATTAATAAAGGGGATTAGTACCATCGGGAAGAAACAGTGTTTCTTCCTCTAGGTTCTTGTACTTCCTTTCTTAATCCTTACCCTAACCTTCATGGAAAACATACATATCCGGTTTTTATACTACGGTATCACCGTTACCTCGTGGGTAGGGTACCGTTGGGAGCGGAATATGTATGTATGCATGGAGTCCTAATTATTAACATGTGATGGGCAAGAAAGGGGTGAGAGATCTTCATCTCTCAAGCCTTCCCCAAAGCTAACCCTAACAAACGAGGAGACTACTCGCTCATTAGGGAAATGAAGAACAGATCTAAACTATCTATCTAGGGAAAGGAATTAAAGATCTAACTAGGGCAGATAAGAAATTACCTTGGGCAGATAAATTAACTAGGGCAAATAAAAAGAACTACTTACAAATTGATGCTCTCCAAAAAGAATTCTGAATTTTATTAATGAAAGGAGGCATGACCTAATACAGGTTTTTAGGGTTCTGTTTATAGATTCATAGAAACCCCAGGTTACAATCGCGTCATATCTGCTATTACAAAAATACCCCCCAAGAAAAAGACCTAGTCAACGCTCGCAGCCGCCTCTGGATTTTTGCTTCGATACGAGGGACACGTGGCCGTGGATCCGCGGCCAAGGCCCACGTTTGGCCGCGGTTCTGCGGCCATATATGGGCTTCATTGGCTCATTTTTCCTAGGGTTGTTATGTTGCTTATTTACTTCTATTTTCTTCAGTTCTTTTCTCAGATTGGCTTCTAGGTTTCTTCCAGATCACTACAATGAATAATTGTAGTGGACTTTTACCGTTGCTTCGTGACGAAGTCTTTAACCTTGCGCTGCCTTTGTTCCTTGTGAAATCGTCCATTGATCTTCGTTTAGTCTTCAAACTGTAGGAAAGATAAAGATTCTCTTTTTGTTGGTCGAAGTCTCACTTTTGCATCGTCTTATCATTGTTTTCACTGTTTTTGTTCCGAGAACCTGTAACCTGCAACTATGTAGCGGACATGGGTCAAAAGCACCTGTTTATTTATAAAATGCATAAGAATGGGGAATGTAATAATGCAATATTATGATATGAACACCCGCTAGAATCTCATGTCGTATCCCAAATAAGAATCACATCATATCACCGATATCACGGCACTATGCTCAAAGTCATCGACTCATCTCTAAATATCATCCACTATCGTCATCATCCAGGTATAGGTATAACAAGCAAGCATGTGTGTATGTGTGGGTGTAAACTTATTCTAGGGTTCACAACTAGGAAACTATACTAGTTTACTTCTAAATCCGAATCTATCCGTAATACACCTAATCACATCTAGAATATCATAACACACTTAACGCTATCATACGTATATATATAGTATATATATAGTATACTAAGTATCGAACTGTAGGGGTGCTAAATGCCATCCACCCGACTTCCCCCGTAGATATAATCTACTCACCTTGATCTTGCTTGCCGATGTCGATGTCTCCACCGTATTCTTCATCGTCTCGAATCATCATGGGGGTACCTACATGTCACACGTATCACATCGCATGAAAACCAAATCGAAACAAAAACGGCACATGAAAACCAAAAACGATACCCTTAAAAGCTTATAGGTTAGAACCTATGGTCTACACCTGCAAATCAACCCGATATCACTCGATATAGACGTACAAACGTCACGTAATCGAGATAAAGCACAAACACAGAAATCCAGAATTTAAAATACGGAAAATCATATCTCGAATCAAAACAGCAAACCATGTTTTTAGTCCCAGATTTTGTATAAGGTGAAAACTAGGTAAGCAAACAAGTCTAGGATGTAGTATATGATGTATATGAGCTACTGGAACAACCCCGACACCCTACCCCACCAAGTGGCCGGCCCCTACCCCTATAATTCCAGCCAGGCCAGTTTTCCAGTGGATTGGGGATCTCGTTTTGTTACAGTGGGTTCCTAGGGTCAATTTTAGTCTACCGGGGTTGTTTATTTATCTTAGAACTTTCCCAGGTCATCCCAGATTTCACTGC
The DNA here is from genome assembly GCA_030015575.1 of Agapanthus africanus. NCBI lineage: Eukaryota > Viridiplantae > Streptophyta > Magnoliopsida > Asparagales > Amaryllidaceae > Agapanthus > Agapanthus africanus. Next base: position 349,298,796 of record JASDDO010000018.1, read on the forward strand.
ACGCTCATTTCCCTCACAAACCGACATTCCCAGTTTTCTGTTTTCAGTTTCAAGGTCTAGTTTGGGTTTAGTCTAGGTTGCTAACAATTGGGAGGGGTTTAAGGTCACTAATAAGGCTTATTACACTATCTCTACTCCAATCAAACCCTAATTCTCAACTTGAGTTCTCAAAGCCCATTAAACTTCTCCAAAACGATATTAAACTTAAAATGAGGCTAAATCACTTGAAATACTACGATAATTGTGAAAGGGTTTACCTCATCTAGCTCTCAAGAATCCTCTACTGCGCCAAAATCACATTTTTCTTGGTCCATTGGGTAACTAGAGGGCTTGTGCACCTTTTTTGTGAAATGGATTTGGGTTTTGAGGTGTTTAGCAAGGAGTTTTTTTTGGGAGATGAAGAGGCGAGAGAGGGGTAGCAGCAGCAGCAGGAGGAGGGTGAGGAGAGGAGAGAAATGAGTGGAGGAATAATGATGGGGATGGCTCAAGACAAGGGTTGACCCTTTACCCACCCTTTCTCTCTCTTCACCATACCTAATATATAATACTCTTTTCCTTTTCTTTTCTTTTCCTCTCTAATTCCTTCTCTCCTGAATAGTAAACCCAAAATAAACCATGGTAGAAAATGGACAAGTGTTAAAGAAAAGATATGGTGCATGTTTGCACAAAATACGCTTAAAGCGCGATTAGCGATTTTTAATCGCGATTAGCACTAAATTAGTGTCAAATTAATCATAAAAACTTAAAAATTGTATAATTCACATAAAACACGCTCTTTTAGTAATTTCTATAATTTTCAAAAAAATTCCCCAATTTATCGGTATTTAATTATACCGAAATATTAAAATATTCATTTAAAATTAATATTAAATTATAAAAATTCCCCAAAAATAATATTTTATTTTTTTGAAATGTTACAATATAGGCCGATCCGAATTGACGGAGCCCAAGGTATTGAGATTTGAGACACTGAGATATTGAGTTTTAATGATACAGGCCAGTCCGGGTAGCCGGAGCCTGAGATATAGAGATTTATGTTTTGTGTCGATACTTGACACGGATTTTATGTTGATTTCATTGATGATATCTCGATTTGTATACATACAGAAATATCATTAAATAAAGAAAAACGGTTTTTGATTCATGATGTACTTTGTTCTCATTATATGCATCTGCACATCATTTTAGTGATATATTGCTACCTGACATTTGTACATCATATTAGGACATGTTGTTACCTGAGGCACTGACACGAGCATGTAGTATTACACTTATGCATAGGTGGACCAGGACATTTTTATTTGAGGATATTACCTGATATGACCTAGGATAGCGTTATGCATGCGATTTCTACTCGTAGATGTTTTCTACTCACGAGTTTGCAACTCACCCCCGTTGTGCCATAGTTCCTTGCAGGTTTTGCCGTACAGGTTTCGTTGCGGCTATGCTGGCACACTGTTCCTTTCGGTGGTTGCTTTGGTAGGTGGGTTCTTTTGTACTAGAACCACCATTGTATATTTGTATTCAGTTGTATCTAGTAAAACTCCATCAACCAGACTTGTATATTTGATTGAGATAGAAGATCAGTGTATATTCTTTCGACCTTAGAGTCGCGTATTGTATTATTATGGTTTTCTTGATGATTTTTCAGTTTCCTTCTGAGCTTTGATCCTCGTCTTTGGCGTTGTATATTATATTGCATTGTATGGTTTTGTCCGTTGATTGACGAAGAGCTAGCTCCCTCTTGGGGATGCCTTTATTCATTATATATGCTTTATCAGGTTTTGTACCTGTTTGGGGTCTGTATTTACAAAGGAAATTCTACCGAAATTTTTAGAAAAGACTTGTGATTTTAAAAATGCATATTTCGGCCTATGTTGCTAAACTACTTGATTTAAATTGGCTTTTCCTTCACTCTACTGCTTTACATGGTTTGGATTTCTGGGTTTTGGCTTACTTAGATTACGTACGCTTCGAGACGTTTCGTAATTTAAGTGCCGGTCATGTTCCGTACTTTTCGGGTCGTGACAATTTATTTTTAAAATGTTACAGTGTCGCTGACGTGCTTGTGGTTAAACCCACTGCCAGCGTATTGACGAGTCTTTAGAGTCCCACCCAGAGCGTTTCCCTGGTTCTGGAGAAATAATGTAGTAGCCATATTGGATACGTACAGGGTTCCGATCGATTGGTGTACTTTGTACCTGGACTTTCGACCGGACAGTTAATAATACTAGCCAGCACGGGTTTGAGCCGGATTATTAAATTAGGTATTGATTTAATAATTTACGTATATGTATTTCGATACGTGTATTCTAGTATTATATTCTTTGTGTTATTCTATCTCTTTGGGTATTCGTATTTCGGTACGAATACAGGTATGTATATAAAGAAAAATGTAATCCGTATTTTTTACCAGATAACATTTTAGAAGGTGCCACCTCATTTTGGATTTGACCATTTTCATAAAATGGATAATGAGGTGGAAATTGCATAATGGAGGTATGGTGAGAACCATACTTGAATAGTGCACACAAATGAATTGTTAATTCATTTGTGATCACTATTCAAGTATGGGAGGATTTTTTAAAATGGAAAATTGATTTTAACAAAACCTTGCATGCTTCTTTCAAAAGAGAGAGCTCATTTTGGGTGCATGCTTGTTCTTCTTCACTTGAGTTTTCTCTTGAGCTCCTCCATCACCATTAGCCTCATTTCCTTCTGGCTTTGCAATTTGTGTAGGGTTAGCATAGCACCTTGTGAAGGTTTTGGCAAGCATCAATCATGCTATATTAAAGTTTTTGGGGTGCTAAACAAACCCTAACCAAGATCTTAACTAGAGAATTAGGGTTAACTAGCATGTAAACAACTTTACATGTATGAGAGAGAGATTACAACCTTTATAGTCCGTTCCTTCGCTTCATAAGCTCCGTGTTGAGGTCCCTTCGCTGTGATCAACATGAACTCCGACTATCGAGTGGCTCCATGAGGTAAATGAGACACCTTGCTTGTAGTCTTCATGATCTAAGATATTCTACCTTGAAGAATCTCTAACTCAAGCGTACACTTCACTAATGAAGTAATTAGAGAAGTGAACACCCTAATCTAAGTGGCTAGAATAGATGAGGATGATGAAGTAGTAATTTAGCTCTCTTTTGTTTTTAATTTTTCACACTAATTCATCACATGCAAAAAGCTAGCAAGCTTTTTCAAGGAGGAAGAAGAAGAAGAAAGCTTTTGTGATGAATAATGAATTATTGTTATGGTTACAATTGCAACCCTTGGTTAAGAATGAAAGGCTTAACCATTGTAGAGAATAAACCATAGGTAAAGGGTTTGGGTTGGGTTAACAAATATCTACACAAAATATCAAGCTAAAGACAAAAGAAAGCTTCATGAAACTTCCTGAAAAAGCTAACCCAAATGCTAACCCAAATCCAAACCCTAACTTGTTTAATCTCCACAAAATATGTTGCATTTGTAATCTTAACTTGTTACAATATTATATATCACATATATAATATATTTTTGTAACAAAAGAAAATAATACAATTAACATATATCACATATATATCAATGTATTATCCGGTGAGAAAATGAATCAATAAAGCGAGCTTATATTAGTTAACGTAATGTAATATATCACATATATAATTATACATTAAATTATCGAATTAACACTTGATCCGATAACCCGGCTATATTACACATAACCGGCTAATATAACAAGTACCATTTCATCGAATCAACACTTGATCCGATGACCCGGCTATATCACATATACCTGGCCGATATCGCATATCGCGAGAATAGAATACGGTATCACATATCGTACTAGTCTCGGTCCCTCACATATCGCATATGTGCCCCTACTCCATTTTGCCTGAGCCAGGAAACCTATGTGTAGGACTCTAAAGAATCGTCAATACGCCGGCAGTAGGTGATGATCATATCAAACACCCACAAGCTGCAAGCGGTTAGCTAAACGTAACAGCCACCCGTGTATTGAACGATCAGAAGATCAACAAGCAAGCCTGTACATTCTCCTGTGAATCCAATCAGTAACACTACCGTACAGTCCGGTCTCTTCGTCTGATATGTTGCATATCTAGTCTAGGGGTAGTAAACGTTAGACCCCAGTAACCGATAAGTCGTGTCGATGTAAGGCTTATAACGGGTCGAGAAACTACTGATAACTCTTACCAGTAAATCTCCATATCAGCCCTGGCCAGGGACTTCTAGTTATAGCCAATCGAACACAGCACAACATCAACTCCCTATACCGGGAGAGACGAAACCCCTCCTATCGCTCATTGCCTCCATGTGATTCGGGACTGTACCTAAAAACCGCCGTTTTTCACGCCCTCTTAGACGTGGTAAGGTGGAAATCAATGCACAGTGGGAATCACACAAGACTCTATGACGATCTCGGGTCTACTGAAAAACTTGTACCAGTGTCACCGGAGAACTGCTATCTAACGATTGGTATAAATCCATCTAGGGGTTCTCGGCGAGTCCGTTCAGTGTACCCAGTCTCCACTGAGCCCCCTGCACACCATCTTTGATGTCAAACACCGATGGATATGGGATCATCCATCGCGTATCATATGGGTCAAGATGCGTATACGCTAGTCTACTCTGGTGTATCGATGCCCTGTCTCGATACACCCTCGACTAGGAACAGGTATAGGATGTACTCATTGACTACCCTGGCCCCACTAGTATGATCTCATCATAGTCCCAGTAGTCGAGTACATATCCTAAGGGCTTTATCAACATGTAAGAGCAAGACAGTAAAGTAATACAAGTCAACATGCTAAGATAAAGTGTAACCAGATATCATACTATCATATCGAGCAAGAAAGTCCTCTCTATATATATCCAAGCATCCACTATAATATACATCATATGTACAATAATGGCCTCTAGGGCATATACATAACTAACAATCTCCCACTTCCTAAGGCCAGCTATTGTAGTATCCCATACCCAACATTCCGAAGAGTCTCTCAAATTGTATCTGGGGTATGGCCTTCGTGAGTGGATCCGCAGTGTTGTCCTATGTATCAACTCTCCTGACCTCGATCTCCCGGCGATCAATTATCTCCCGGATCAGGTGATACCGCCTCAGAATATGTCTGGACTTCTGATGGGACCTGGGTTCCTTGGCCAAGGCCACAGCTCCATTGTTATCACAATACAAAGGTATTGGATGCTCAATGGACGGAACCACACCAAATTTAGTGATGAACTTCTTCATCCAGACAGCCTCTTTGGCAGCATCGTTGGCAGCGATGTTTTCAGCCTCCATCGTCGAGTCTGCAACGGTTTCCTGTTTGGAACTCTTCCAACACACTGCCCCTCCATTGAGGGTAAAGACAAATCCCGAGTGCGACTTAGAGTCGTCCTTATCACTCTGGAAGCTCGTATCGGTAAAGGACTCCACCTGGAGTTCACCGTTACCATACACCAAGAACATCTCCTTAGTCCTTCTCAAGTACTTGAGAATGTTCTTCACAGCTGTCCAGTGACTTTCTCCAGGATTTGCTTGATACCGACTCAGTACACTTAGTGAGTATGCTATATCGGGTCTGGTACATAGCATCGCATACATGATAGAGCCTACTACCGAATCATAGGGTATCTCTTGCATGCGAGCTCTCTCCAAATCAGTCTTGGGAGACATCTCTTTGAAGAGAGTGAGTCCAGAGATCGTGGGTTCGTTCCCACGCTTGGATTCTTCCATACTAAAGCTCTTTAGTATGGTGTCAATGTACCTGGATTGGGACAATCCCAGTATCCGTTTAGATCTATCTCTATAGATCTTAATTCCCAAAATGCAGGAGGCATCACCTTGATCTTTCATTGAGAATCTATGTGATAAGAAGAGCTTGACCGAATGCAGCATAGGAACATCATTTCCTATCAAGAGTATGTCATCTACGTACAATACGAGGAAGACAACCTTACTCTCTGCAACCTTCTTGTAAATACAAGGTTCATCTACGTTTTTGACGAAGTCAAACTCTTTGACTACAACATCAAAGCAGATGCTTCAACTCCGCGATGCTTGCTTTAACCCATATATGGATTTAAGCAGCTTGCACACCTTTCCGCTGCTCCCACTGTCTACGAAGCCCTCTGGCTGAGTCATGTACACGCACTCTTCTAAATCACCATTTAGAAAGGCGGTCTTAACATCCATCTGCCAAATTTCGTAGTCATGGTATACAACAATGGCAAGTAGGATCCGGATGGACTTAAGCATAGTCACTGGAGAAAAGGTTTCGTCATAATCCATACCTGGTAATTGACGAAAACCCTTTGCAACAAGTCTAGCTTTGAAAGTCTCCACTTTTCCATCTACACCAAGTTTCTTCTTAAAGATCCATTTGCTCCCAATGGGTTTTACCCCTTTAGGAGCAACTTCCAAAGTCCATACTTTGTTGGTGTACATGGATTCTATCTCAGATCGCATTGCATCCAGCCACTTCATAGAGTCTCCACCTCATGATGGCCTGCTCGAAGCTAGTCGGGTCATCATCTTCCATGATGCAATCCTCGCTCCCACCATCAACGAGAAAACCGTAGTATCTCTCAGGTGGATGAGAAACCCTACTAGATCGGCGGAGAGGCTGGGGTTCGTTGGGAACTACTGAATCCTGTGGTTCCACTAAATCTTTAGTTGCAGTTTGTGTCGTTGGAACTTCTTCCAGTTCTACCTCTTTGCCACAAATTTCCTTTGCAAGAAATTCCTTTTCTAAAACGGTGGCATGTCGAGAAACAAACACCTTTTGTTCCTCAGTGTGGTAGAAGATATACCCTTGTGAGTTCTTAGGATATCCTACAAACTTGCATAGGACAGACCTTGCCTCGAGTTTGTGCGGATTGTGCCTTTTGACATAGGCCGGACAACCCCATATCTTAAAATACTTATGAGATGATCTCTTCCCCTTCCATATCTCATATGGAGTGGTAGGCACTGATTTGGTAGGAACCATATTCAATAGGTATATGGCTGTCTCAAGCACATACCCCCAGAAGGAAATAGGCAACTCAGCATTGCTCATCATAGAGCGCACCATATCTAATAGGGTGCGATTCTTCCGCTCCGATACGCCGTTGTGCTGTGGTGTATAAGGAGGAGTAAGCTGAGAGAGAATCCCATTCTCTTTTAGATACTCCAGTAACTCATTGCTCAAGTATTCTCCTCCTCGATCAGATCGAAGGATCTTAATACTTTTGCCCATTTGGTTCTCTACTACGTGCTTATATTCTCTGAATTTCTCAAAAGCTTCAGACTTGTGTTTTATCAGGAACACATGTCCGTATCTTGAGAGATCATCAGTGAATGTAATGAAATAGGAAAAACCATTCCTGGCATGTGTAGACATGGGACCACATACATCACTATGTATCAGCCCTAAGAGTTCTGTAACTCTTTCTCCGTGTCCACTAAATGGAGTTTTGGTCAGTTTTCCTTTGAGACATGACCGGCAAGTTTCATAAGATGATAATTCGAACGTATTCAGATATCCATCCTTATATAACTTAGATAGTCATGTCGCATTGATATGACCTAGTCTATAATGCTATAAGAAGGATTCGTTCATTTCTGAACTTTTCCTCTTGTGTGTGTTCTGTACATTAAGAACTGTGGTTTGGTTGAAACGTATATGCCATTATTTAACGAGCCTGATCCAATCAACTTTTGATCCAGGAATATGTTCATAACATTATCCTGTACTACAAAATTATATCCTTCTTTGCTCAATAAAGAAACTGATATAAGATTGCATATCAGGGTCGGAATGTAATAGCATTCGTTCAGAACCAAAGTATTACCATTTGGTAACACAAGGTGATATTCGCCAACTGCCTTGGCTGCAACATCTACACCATTCCCTACTCTTACAGAATGATCACCCATTCCCAGTTCTCTACTTTTATGTAGCCCACGTAACATATTATATATGTGGGATCCCGATCCGGTATCTAATACCCAGGACGTAGAGTGAACTGAGAAACAGTTCTCGATAACTAACACACCCGAAGAAGATGCATCAGCATGCTTGTTCTTCATTTGGGCGGTGTGAGAATCCAGATATTCTCCTATTTTCTGCTCAGTCTTATAACACTTATAAGAAAGAACGGGACCAACGTTCCCCTGCTCAGTATAATAAGCGGGTTCAGTCAATACATCCATATTATTATCTTGATTAAGGCCTGACATGGTCGCTACCTGGAGAGAGAGAGAAGAAAACACTTTAGCGTATGCTCTTGCAAGATTAGATTGGTTATTATCTTACCTAATCAGGATGGCTCCCACTGTTTTCATCAAATCTTCCTTCAAACCCTAAAAGGTAAGACTAGCCAGGATTAATTACACCTTACAAGTTTGCAAATCTTTCGGCCAGGCCACTGTTGGTACTTTGAGGGAGGTTCCCCGTGCTTTCACACGGACCTAATTAAAATAAACCTCATTTTCCCAGAGGCATAACCCCGTTAATACCTTTCTAGACACCTACTTGATCGGCTAATTATCCTGTGTAAAATTCTCCCAGGAGTAACTCTTACTCGCAGTGGGTATCAGTATCCATCTATCTCATAGGAGGTATGCAATCTCATTACAAATTGCAACACTTGAAATTCCCGATAATTCTTTTACCCCTAGCGTGCTATGACCTTGACACATGCCAAACAACCCATAGTCCGCTAGTCAAGTTCAACCCGTACATTTCGTGATTGAATTAAACCCACCCGTACAACCCTTGACGCATGCCAAACAACGTCGTACGAATACCCTAATCCAATCGCATCTCATGCTACAGATAAGTAGTAATCAGCTACCGTACACTACGCCTTGACGCATGTCAAACTACTGCAGCACGAAAACTAAATATTACTTATCTGAAATGACGGAGGGCTACGCAGGTTTTTCAGAAAACCAATTGCGTAATGAACTAGATATCGTTGTAGAAACAAGTGATTTTGAAAAGGAGTGTTTTTGAGGCTTTTCTATTTTCGCAAAAGAGGTCACTCCCGGTGAAGGGATCTCGGCTCTTTCCTTATCGAATAAGGTGCAGGGTATATCATAAATACCGCGGTGCAAAGCAAGAACTATAGAAGCAATCAAAAACTAAACCGCAAGTTTGTAGCATTTGCCAGTTTTACTAAGGAGGTCACTCCCGGTGAAGGGATCTCGGCTCTTTCCTCATCGAATAAGGTACAGGGTATATCATATACACTGCTGTGCAAAGAAAAAACTGTAGCTACCCTTTTTTGAAAATTTGATTCTACAACATCTTTTAGGTTTCTTTTCTTTTATTAATCTCATTAATAAATCCCATCATTTATGCTTCCTAAGCATCACAGAAGAAACGAAAGCAGTAATATTTATATATCATCATATATATATATAGTATAAGCATTCGTCTCAGGCAGTAATATGATCTCATCACAGAACATTGCAGCAGAAGATAACATATGAAATATTGGATATACTAGGACGTCCGTGTTTTATATCGAGCCTGTATAAAACACAGATTCCACGGTCACGATGAATAGCCAAACCCACATCCCTAGACCCCTACGAGAGAGGAAAGAAACACTGCCAATTCTAGGGTTAGGAGACCCGGTCTCGACTCCTCTAGATGGCCTCCCACTGGACCCTAGAACCCGGTTACTTGTGCTCCCCTCCTCGGGTTTATCCTAATGCAGATAAGTAAATAATATACAATGGTGATATCATCCTCAACCCGGAAGTGCCCCAATAAAAGAATATTACATACAATGAATTTTACACGAATGAAAAAAGAAACTCTCATCTCACAAAAAATCCCCGGTTATTCAGAACACGACGATCCAATATAACATATCACAGCAACACATAATATCGCATATCATCAACGTAAGCAAGCATGCGTATCCCGATTGTCGTTGATGTAAAACAACGAAGCCGGCAATACCCCATATACTACACTTACGGTCGCTGATTGATACGAAAGAATGTGTTTGTAGTAATTTACCGCAATCAGAACGGTGTCGCGCGTAGCTAGACCGAGGTGAGTACGGGTCGTCCTCTGGGAAATGTGGAACCTTTTACTTTTACTTTAGATGTGTTGAGAAAGAGAGGAGGGATAAAGAATTTTTATAGAATGGTTTCTAGATCTACGTTAAACAAGAATGTAAAATATAGATCTAGATTATTTTAAAGATGTAGTTAATATAATAAGGGGGCTTGTAGGGTTCGTTAGGATTTAGTAGTTATGGACGATTAATTAAAAGTTACTCTTTTTATCCATTAATAGATTTAAAACTAGAACGACGGTGATGCTTGTAGATTAGGGTTTCTGGAGGGAAAAGGAATCCCACTCTTAACCCTTATCTCGACACTGAACTCCGTTCATATCTAACCTTTACCAAAACAATCATTAATCTAATCTCTAATCGCGGTCGGGACTAACAAAGAATTGTTAGCGCGCTTGATTAGGATGTTAATGATTCTTTTGATAAAGTTCATAAGCTTTATAGGACTTTAAAAGGGTTTAGGGATTTTTATCGTCCATTAGCCTACCCTAATCCTACGAACCCTAACAAGCGGAGAATTACTCGCGCATGTTGGGAGAAAAAGAGATGGAAAGAAAATGCATAATTAAACTACGAAGAAATAGAATAAGAAAAAAAGCTACCTTTATTAATCAACAATATTCATTACACTTTGATTCCTTAGAAAATGATTACAAATCTAGTTGCTTCTCGATCTCTTCCAAGGAGGTAGATGAACAGTTGATGATCAGCCTGGATGCGTGAGCGTCTGGGGCTTCGTGATCTCTTCGGCTTGATAACTTTTCCAAGAGGCTCTCGGTGCTCTTTTATAATGCAAAGCCAGAATCTTTTAGTTGGAAACTTGGTAAAATTCAGCAAAGATTGATACCCCAAATTTTTACCAAACGATCTCTCTATATTGCCGCGGATCCGCGGCCAACAGGGGGGTTTGGCCGCGGTTCCGCGGCCAAAGGTGGGGATCTCTTGATCATTTTTCTTGGGCTTTGTGATTTTGACATGTGGCAATCCTAAGCACCTTTAGAATTCAGAAATCTTCTCTCGGTTGCTTCCAGACTTGGTCTCCAAGTTTTGCTTCTTAATCTGGCAAGTTTTCTTCAACAAATTGATTTGTTTGATAAATTCTGCATAACAACTTGGAAAATTCTGCACAATAATCTCAAATAATATTTAGTAGACTTAGTTCTACTAGGATTTGGTCAATGGATTTATTTGCATACATTTTCCTACCAAATGCTAATTAAAATATATTAACACATGGAAAATAATATTTTTACACATAAACCCTCATATGTATAATATATTATAATAAAGTCCTTTTTTAATATGAAAATGGTAGGAAAAATGTAATACAAATGTGCAGTTTTATCAACTGAACAAATACCCCCAAACTTATCTTTGATCGTCCCGAGAAAACTGTTGGTTATATGTATGCCGTAGAGGCCATTACTATACATAGGATGTATATTGTAGTGGATGCTTGGACATATATAGGAAGGACTTTCTCGCTCGACATGATAGTATGCGATCTGGTTACACTTTACCTTAACGTGTACACTGATTGTCTCTCTGTTACATGTTGGTAAAGCCCTTAGGATATGTACTTGACTACCTGGACTATGATGCGGATCATACTAGTGGGGACATGGTAGTCTATAAGTACATCCTTCAAGGTCCCTAGTCGTAGGTGTATCGAGATGGGGCATCAATATACCAGAGTAGACTAGCGTATACCTTCTCGACCCATACAGATGGGCGATGGATGATCCCATATCCATTGGTGTTTGACATCAGAGATGATATACGGGTGCTCAGTGGAGACTGGGTACACTGGACGGACTCGCCGAGAACTCCCAGATGGTATTATACCTTACGTCGGATGGCAGTTCTCTGGTGACACTGGTACAGAGTAGTCTGTTGACCCGAGATCGTCATAGAGTCTTGTGTGGTTCCCACTGTGCTTTGATTTCCACCTTACCACGTCCAAGAGGGCGTGCAAAACGGTGGTTGTTGGGTACAGTCCCGAATCACATGGAGGCAATGAGCGATAGGAGGGGATTCGTCTCTCCCGGTATAGGGAGTTGATGTTGCGCTGTGTTCGATTGGCTATAACCGGAAATCCCTGGCCAGGGTTGCTGAGATTTACTGGTAAGTGTTACCAGTAGTTTCTCGAACTGTTATAGACCTCATATCGACACGACTTATCGAGCTATTGGAGTCTGACGTTTACCACCCCTAGGCGAGATATGCGACATATCAGACGAACAGACCGGACTGTACGGTAAGTGTTACTGGTTGGATTCACAGGAGTGTGAGCGGGCTTGCTCGTCGATCTTCTGATCGCTCAATACCCGGGTGGCCGTTACGTTTAGCAGACCGCTTGCGGCTTGTGGGTGCTTGATATGATCATCATCTGCTGCCGGCATATTGACGAGTCTTTAGAGTCCTACACAGAGGTTTCCTGGCTCAAGCGAAACGAAATAGGAGCGCATATGAGATATGTGCGGGACCGAGAATAATGCGTGTATGTGATACCGTATTCCATTCTCGCGATAAATGTATCGATTGGTTATATGCGATATAACCTAGTTATCGAATCAAGGATTGGTTCGATAAGCCGATACATAGGATACTAGTCGGTTATATGCGATATGACCGGATCGTTAAATCAAGTGTTGATTTAATGATTTAATGTATAATTATATATTTGATATATTACTTTGCATTAACTAGTATTGGTTCACTTTAAATGGATTTTCTCACTTGGATGTGCAAGTTGTATATGTGATATACTTTTGTGCACATGTTTGTATCATGTTTGATGATGCATGCTTATTTGGTTAAGTGTAAAGAATTAAACCATGGTTAAGTTGATGATTAGGGTTTAGCTTATTCATTTATTTATTTGTTTATTCATTTTGGAAAAGCATAAAGAGAAAAATGGTTGCTAGTTTTGTTTTATCTTTGAAGCTTCATGAAGCTTTGACTAAAGTGACCATTTTGTCTCATGCTTAACCCTAACCATTCACTTGAACCTTAGTTAGTTCTCTACACTTGACCATGGTTCATGATATGATAAGAATTCATTTATTTTCTATTTAGAAAAAAGGCTTATCATAAAATTCATCTTCTTCTTCTTCTTCTTCACAAGAAGAAAAAGCTTGACCATCAATGGTGATTGATGAAAAAGAGTGAGAAATCCAATTCTAAAGTGCACCCACCTCCTATTTCTTCATCCTCTACCTCTTGCCAAGTAGTATAGGGTGTTTTCTTCACAAGTTTCATGACTTGGTGAAGTGGGAGCTTGATCTTGTGATGCCTCGACGTAGATCATCTTCGGCATCGTAGTCGATGACCTAGCCCGCCCATTTCTCCGACGAAGCCGATGCAAGAGTCCGGGATCCGAATTGGACAGCGGAGGGACATCATTGCGGAGCTATGGAGGTGGAGCACCGAATCTACAAAGGTTGTATTTCCGTTCACTTAGTTAAATTGTTAACTAGTTGCATCGCATAGCCTATATATCTAGTTAACGATCCGTATTAGGGTTTCTCGGCATCCGTAAAATTTGAAATTGGCATGGTTGATGCCTTGTGAGACCTCATTAGCGTGCCTAGGAACCCTACAGTGGTATCAGAGACTAGCTAGAGCCTTAGGCGATGCATAGACGATGTTAGAAACCCGATCGAACCCGAAACCCTAATCCGACAACCCTCTCTGTACATTTTTCAAATTTGTAGATTTTTGTATATTAAAAATATGCAAAAAAATCAGCAGGGAATCCTAAGAATTACTGTGCAACACGTGTCCATGATTCCACTATAACACGGTGGAACCGCGGCACAAGCATGGCTTGTGCGGCGGTTCCGCGGCCATTTTGTCGTATCTTGCATTGGTTTTGGTACAGTAATTCATATGTTGCAGTGCTGGTTTTCCTGGGTATTTTTAAAATTTATTCAAGAGTTGAATTTTCTGGGTTGTATTGGGGACTTGGAGTTTCGATCGGATTGCCTAATTTTGTCTGTGTGGCTTTCCGGATATTTTAGAATATGTTAAAAGTCCGACCGGATATAAATACCCACCTTTTCCCCTGTCGGGAAATTTCCAAGTGTTGGATCTTTCCGTGGTTTAAAGACGTTCTAAGTAGTGCAAGTAATGCAATGGTCCCTCTAGAAGACAACAAACCTTAACTCGATTATGTGACCATCTTGAACTGCCCTTTGAACCTTCGGGTTTGGGGCAGTACGGCGTGCCACATGTGAGGCGTTGGCTTGACCCTTCTACGGCTGGACCGTTGGTACTGAGGCACGAAATGAATGTTTTTAAACTTGTTTCATGTGATGAGCTGTTTCGGGAAAACTTGGGTGTTTGAATGTTCGATCGGAAAATTTAACGTTTTCTATTTATCCGGAATGGGATACAACAATTGGAATTCACAAGAAGTTATGAGATAACTGAATGAATGTTATAAACATAGCAGTTTAGTCTCACTTGATCGGTTTCCACGGAATTTTGATGCGATCAAAAGTCCGTCGCAATCACGTAGCGTACGCGGATACTCGCCGGGTAAACTTAATAGACAGCCTCGCTCCATAGCCCCGACCAAGTGACTGTAGGAGAACCCTGTCGCCGAAAGCATCCTTTCGGGTGCTCGCGGCAGCGGTGTTCCGCCTTGGTGCACTTCGTCGACGGCGTCGGGGGTGCAGCTGCATACTAAAATTTGCGACGAGCATTCGATCAGGATGTCGGGAATCTTGTTGAATTGCCCGACTTGATATTGAAAAGTGTTTTCGATTTTGAGACTAAAATGCGAGGTTTATAATTGTTAGGCATGCGATGTCTAAGTAATTCATTTGATTAGGCATGCGATGTCTTTGGAGGTTGCGGATTCCAACTGTTGTAGTTTTACACTTTCTTTTCTGTGACCGTAAGTGTAATATGTGATATCGCCGGTTTCGTTGCTATATGTCAACGACAATTGGGGTGCACGTATTTACTTACGTTGATGACATGTGATGTTATGTGTTGCTGGATATGTTATATTGGATCGTAGTGTTTGAATAGCCGGGTTTTTTTTATGTGAGATGAGTGTTTTTCATTTTCATTCATGTAAAAACTTGTATGTAATATTCTTTTATTGGGGAACTTCCAGGTTGCGGAAGCTGTCACCGTTTGTATATTATTTACTTTTCCGCACTAGGATAGACCCAAGGAGGGGAGCACAAGTAACCGGGTTCTGGAGTCCAGTGGGAGACCAACTCGAGGAGTCGAGTCCGGGTCTCCTAACTCTAGAATTGGTAGGGTTGCTTGCCGCTCTCGTAGGGGTCTTGGGGTGTGGGTTTGGCTATTCATCGGAACCGTGGAATCCTTGTTTTATACTGGCTCGTATTGAAAACACGGACGTCCTAGTATATCTAATATTTCATATGATTCTTCTGCTGCGATATCTGTGATGTGATCATGTGATATGTTCTGTGATGGATACTTTATATAGTATATATGATATATTATATAGACGTTACTTATGTTTTACACCTGCGCTAGCCCTGCCCCGCTCTGCCGTTAGTTACCTAACCTAACGGTGCATGAGGGGACATCGAGGCGAATGCGGATGGCATAAGTGTACGTCGTATTTATCTGTGATGTTTAGGTACTTAAATGATGGGACTTCATTAATGAGATTAATGAAATAAAAGAAACCTAAGATGCTGTAGAATCGAATTTCAAAATAAAACAGGTAGCTACAGTTCTTGCTTTGCACAGCGGTATATATGATATATCCTGCACCTTATTCGATGAGGAAAGGACCGAGATCCCTTCACACGGAGTGGCTCCTTTAGCAATAACTGGCAGATGCTACTCACTCGGTTTGTCTTTTGATTGCTTTTAAGAGTTTTTGCTTTGCACGGTGATATATATGATATATCCCACACCTCATTCGACGAGGAAAGGACCGACGATCCCTTCACCGGGAGTGACTCCTTTAGCAAAACTAGAAAAGCCTAAAAAACACTCCATTTCAAAATTCATTCGATCCTACAACGATATCAAGTTCATTACGCAATAGGTTTTCAGAAAAACCTGTCGTAGCCCTCCGTCATTTCAGATAAGTAGTAGTTAGTATTCGTGCTGCGTTTGTTGGCCTTTGTCAAGGTGCAGTGTGCGGTAGCTGACTGGTGCTTTTCTGCTTATGCATATGATGCAGATTGGATTAGGGTAGTCGTGCGACCTTGTTGGCCTTTGTCAAGGGCCGTGCGGGTGGGTTTAATTCAATCAAGAAATGACGGGTTGAACTTGACTAGCAGCCTATGGTTTGTCAGCCTATGGTTTGGTCATAGGAGGCTAGAGGCAAAATTATCAGGAATTTCAAGTGTTGAAATTTGCAATGAGATTGCATACCTTCTATGAGATAGTTGGATCCCGATACCCGCTGCGAGTAAAAGTTACTCCTGGGAGAGTTTTACACATTACAATTAGCCGATCAAGTAGGTGTCTAGAAAGGTGTTAACAAGGTTACGCCTCTGGGAAAACGATGTTTACATTAATTAGGTTCGTGCGAAAGCACAGGGGACCTCCCTCAAAGTACCGACACTGGCCTGGCTGAAAGATTGGCGAACTTGTAGTGTGTAATTAATCCCGGCTAGTCTTTCCTTTTAGGGTTTAAAGGAAGATTTGATAAAAACAGTGGGAGCCATCCTGATTAGATAAAATAATAACCAATCTATTCTTGCAAGAGCGCACGCTGAGTGTTTTCTTCTCTCTCTCTTCTTGTAGCGACCATATCACGCCTTAATCAAGATAATAATACGGATTATTGACCGAACCCGCTTGTTATACTGAGCTGGGGAACGTTGGTCCCGCTCCAACTTATAACTGTTATAAGACAGAGCAGGAAATAAGGGAATACCAGATTTCCCGTGCCGCCCAAACGAGGAAAGTGCATATGATGCATCATCTTCGGGTGTGTTTGTTACAAAGAACTGTTTCTCTGTATCCTCTACGTCCTGGGTATTTGATACCGGATCAGGATCCCAGATATGTAATCTGTTACATAGGGATATAGATAGGTAGAGAACTGAGAACGGGTGATTAGTTTCATGAGGCAGAAAACGGGGCAAGTGTTGCAGCTAAGTCTGTTGGTCACTGTCACCCTGTATTACCAATACATTGATTCTGAACGAATGTTATTAGATACCGAACCTGATATACAAAATCATATCAGTCTCTTTATTAGTAAAGAAATGATAAAATTTTGTATAGTTGGATAATGTTTTGAACATTTCCTATATCAAAAGTTGATCGGTTCAGGCACGTTGTCTAAAAGCATTGAAGTTCTAAATCAAACCACAGTTCCTAGTAAACAGAACACACACAAGAGGAAGAGTTCAGAAATGAACGATTCCTTCTTGAGGTATTGTAGACTAGGTCATATCAAATGCGACCCGACTAGCTGAAGTTACATATAGATGCATATTTAAATCAGTTTGAATTTACATCTTATGAAACTTGCCAGTCATGTCACAGAGATAAGATGACCATAGCTCCGTTTACTGGAAACAGAGAAAGAGCTAGTGAACTCTTGGGATGATACATGTTGATGTAAGGTCCCCTGTCTACACATGCCAAGACCGGTTCCTTGTACTTCATTACATTCTCTGATAATCTCTTTAGATTCAGACATATGTTCTTGCTGAAACACAAGTCCGAACCTTTTGAGATTTTCACAGAATATAAGTTAGAAGTAGAGAACCAAAATACGGGTATAAGTATTATGTCCTATGATGAGATCAGGGAGGAGAATACTTGTGCATGGAATTCCTGGACTATTCTAAAGGAGAATGAGATTCTCTCTCAGCATTACTCCTCCGTATACACCATAGCACTATGGTATATCGGGGCGGAGCAATCACACCCTATATGATAAGGTGCGCTCTATGATGAGTACTACTGAGTTACCTTTTTCCTTTTGGGAGTTATGCACTTATGAAGTTGCATACCTATTGAATTGGGTTCGATTCAAATCAGTTCCCTACCACTTCATATGTGATATGGAAAGGGAAGAGCCCATATCTTAAGCTAGTTAAGATTTGGGATTGTCCGGCCTATGTCTAAAAGCAAAATCCGGACAAGCTCGAGGCAAGGTCAGTTATGTAGAACTGGAAGTGTTTCAGCTATACAAACTACAGCAAATGATTTGGTAGAACCGAAGGATTCAATAGTAACCAACGAACCTCAGCCTCTCCGCCGATCTAGTAGGGTTCCTCACCCACCTGAGAGATACTTTGGTTTCTCTATGACAGTGGGAGCGAGGATTGCATCATGAGATGATGACCCAACTAGTTTCGAGCAGGCCATCGAGAGTAGGGACTCTGTAAGAATGGCTGGATGCTTAGTGATCTGAGATCGAATCCATGTACACCAACAAAGTATGGACTTTGGTTGCTATATCTGAAGGGTTAAATCCCCATCAGGAGCAAGTATATCTTGAGAAGATTACTTGGTGTAGATGGAAAAGTTGAGACTTTCAAAGCTAGACTTGTTAAAGCTTTTCGTCATCGACCAGGCGTGGATAATGATGAAACCTTTTTAAGTGGCTATGCTTAAGTCCATCCAGATCCTACTTGCCACGGATACATTCCATGACTATGATATCTGGCGGATGGGTGTCATGACTGCTTTTCTGAATAATATTTTAGAAGAGAACGTCTATAAGTACACAGCCAGAAGGCTTCATAGACAGTGGGAGCAGCGGAAACGTGCACAAGATGCTTTATAAGATAAAGCAGGTATCGCGGAGTTGGAACATCTGTTTTGATGTAGTAGTCAAACAGTTTGACATCATCAAAATGGTAGATGAACCTTGTATAAACAAAAAGGTAGTAGGGAGTATGGTGGTGATCCTTGTAGAGTACGTGGATGACATACTCTTGATAAGAAAGAAGTTTCCTATGCTACGCTCGGTCAATCTCCGCTTATCACAATGATTCTCCACCTAGGATCAAAATGATACCTCCTAAATCCTGAGTTTTAATCTATGAGATAGATGTAATTGGATGTTAGGATACTCACTAGATGTAGTCAGATGGTATCAGTTGATCCTGGGGAAAATCACTGGAAGTGTTCCAGGGTGATAAAGACGACTGAATGTCAGTCACAGGCATTGTCTTTACCCTCAGTAAAGGGATGGTATGTTGGAAGAGTTCCAAGCTAGATACCGTGGCTAACTAGACGATAAAGACTGGATACATCGCTACTTAAGATGCTACCAAAGAGGATGTTTGGGTGTATATTTGTTCATGAGATGAACTTAGTTCCTCCCATTGTGTGACAATGGAGTTATGGCTTATGCCAAGGAACGCCTGTCCCATCAGTAATCCAGACATATTCTAAGGCAGTGTCACCTGATCATGGAGATGGTTGATCTCCAAGGAGATCAAGCTTAGGAGAGTAGACTCAGAGGATAACACGGCGGATCCACTCACAAAGGCCTTTTCCCAGAGAGAGACTTTTATGGGATGGTTGAGTATGAGATACTACAACCACTGCTATCAGATGGCCCTAGTGCAAGTGGGAGATTGTTAGTTATATGTATGCCCTAGAGGCCATTACTATACATAGGATGTATATTGTAGTGGATGCTTGGACATATATAGGGAGGACTTTCTCGCTCGACATGATAGTATGCTATCTGGTTACACTTTACCTTAACGTGTACACTGATTGTCTCTCTGTTACATGTTGGTAAAGCCCTTAGGATGTGTACTTGACTACCTGGACTATGATGCGGATCATACTAGTGGGGACATGGTAGTCTATAAGTACATCCTTCAAGGTCCCTAGTCGTAGGTGTATCGAGACGGGGCATCGATATACCAGAGTAGACTAGCGTATACCTTCTCGACCCATACAGATAGGCGATGGATGATCCCATATCCATTGGTGTTTGACATCAGAGATGATATACGGGTGCTCAGTGGAGACTGGGTACACTGGACGGACTCACCGAGAACTCCCAGATGGTATTATACCTTACGTCAGATGGCAGTTCTCTGGTGACACTGGTACAGAGTAGTCTGTTGACCCGAGATCGTCATAGAGTCTTGTGTGGTTCCCACTGTGCTTTGATTTCCACCTTACCACGTCCAAGAGGGCATGCTAAACGGTGGTTTTTGGGTACAGTCCCGAATCACATGGAGGCAATGAGCGATAGGAGGGGATTCGTCTCTCCCGGTATAGGGAGTTGATGTTGCGCTGTGTTCGATTGGCTATAACCGGAAATCACTGGCCAGGGTTGCTGAGATTTACTGGTAAGTGTTACCAGTAGTTTCTCGAACTGTTATAGACCTCATATCGACACGACTTATCGAGCTATTGGGGTCTGACATTTACCACCCCTAGGCGAGATATGCGACATATCAGACGAACAGACCGGACTGTACGGTAAGTGTTACTGGTTGGATTCACAGGAGTGTGAGCGGGCTTGCTCGTCGATCTTCTGATCGCTCAATACCCTGGTGGCCGTTACGTTTAGCAGACCGCTTGCGGCTTGTGGGTGCTTGATATGATCATCATCTGCTGCCGGCGTATTGACGAGTCTTTAGAGTCCTACACAGAGGTTTCCTGGCTCAAGCGAAACGAAATAGGAGCACATATGAGATATGTGTGGGACCGAGAATAATGCGTGTATGTGATACCGTATTCCATTCTCACGATAAATGTATCGATTGGTTATATGCGATATAACCTAGTTATCGAATCAAGGATTGGTTCGATAAGCCGATACATTGGATACTAGTCGGTTATATGCGATATGACCGGATCGTTAAATCAAGTGTTGATTTAATGATTTAATGTATAATTATATATTTGATATATTACTTTGCATTAACTAGTATTGGTTCACTTTAAATGGATTTTCTCACTTGGATGTGCAAGTTGTATATGTGATATACTTTTGTGCACATGTTTGTATCATGTTTGATGATGCATGCTTATTTGGTTAAGTGTAAAGAATTAAACCATGGTTAAGTTGATGATTAGGGTTTAGCTTATTCATTTATTTATTTGTTTATTCATTTTGGAAAAGCATAAAGAGAAAAATGGTTGCTAGTTTTGTTTTATCTTTGAAGCTTCATGAAGCTTTGACTAAAGTGACCATTTTGTCTCATGCTTAACCCTAACCATTCACTTGAACCTTAGTTAGTTCTCTACACTTGACCATGGTTCATGATATGATAAGAATTCATTTATTTTCTATTTAGAAAAAAGGCTTATCATAATATTCATCTTCTTCTTCTTCTTCTTCACAAGAAGAAAAAGCTTGACCATCAATGGTGATTGATGAAAAAGAGTGAGAAATCCAATTCTAAAGTGTACCCACCTCCTATTTCTTCATCCTCTACCTCTTGCCAAGTAGTATAGGATGTTTTCTTCACAAGTTTCATGACTTGGTGAAGTGGGAGCTTGATCTTGTGATGCCTCGACGTAGATCATCTTTGGCATCGTAGTCGATGACCTAGCCCGCCCATTTCTCCGACGAAGCCGACGCAAGAGTCCGGGATCCGAATTGGACAGCGGAGGGACATCATTGCGGAGCTATGGAGGTGGAGCACTGGATCTACAAAGGTTGTATTTCCGTTCACTTAGTTAAATTGTTAACTAGTTGCATCGCATAGCCTATATATCTAGTTAACGATCCGTATTAGGGTTTCTCGGCACCCGTAAAATTTGAAATTGGCATGGTTGATGCCTTGTGAGACCTCATTAGCGTGCCTAGGAACCCTACACAAACTTGTTTATTCAAGAGGGGAAAAAGAAAGGAGAAAACTAAGCACACTTTCGTAGGCAAACACGATTGCACTGAGCACGTGCAACAAGCCGTTAAACCTCTAGGTGTCCCTAGTAGGAGGAGTGTTGTCTCCTGAGGGTTTTCAGCGGATTACACCCACAAAATCCTATAACAAAAGAGAGATGGTGAAATTTTACATATAAAGATAAGAACCATAAAAGAAAGACTTTGAAAATAGGAGTTTCCAACTATACTAGCTTTTCAGTTGTTATGAGCCCTATCTTAATAGTCATGAAAAGATGTTAGAAATCACATTATCCCTCAATAAAACATCATCTTTATTCTTCATTCCTACCTTTCGTCCAAACAATGATCATATAACCCTACGTGTGTGTAAAGAACATCCCTACACTCGGAGAATTCAATTCAAGCTATCATACTCATGTCCATCAACCTTAGTACTTTTTATTTTGATGAATATTAAGATTTGCTCACATATTTTCATGCGACCGTTAATACTTCTTGAGGTACTAACCAACCGATCACTCATGTGCTTGCTGATTAGGTGATAATATTTTCCTCGTCTTGCACCACCTAAGGCTTAGCAGTGACTCCCAAACCAGTTGGTCCAAGGCACTAGGTGATGAAGCACCCTCGCTATATTTTTTTATTGCCGCCTTGGCGATAACAAAACCAGTGTTCATTTTTCTCTTTTCACCACTTATATTTTCTTCATTTTTTATTTTTGTTTTCATACTTTGGCTTTTAGAAAAGAGCATTTCAAGGTATCCTCTACTATCCCGAGTTTCAAGACGTGTGTAAGTGCATATAGTAGGGTATCAACATTCAAATGTTTGGCTTCCAGAATAGAAACTATTTTTCAGACTTATTTTTATCCTCGGATTAGTGACTTCCTTCATCTTACTAACCATTGGGACAACAGCTCATAACTACTTATTACTAGTTCGTTTAAGAAAACTTCTAATTTTCTTGGATTTCTTAAACGATTCCTATCTTTTGGATGTAATTTTTCACTTTCTACATTTTTGTTATAAAAGAAAAATTTTTAAATTTTTTTAAAATGTTGTGCTTTTGCAAAATATGATGCAAATTGATGTGTAAATAAGCACAAACCTCCCCCAAACCTGTTTACAGCAGTGTCCTCACTGATGTCATCCGTTAAGCTCAAAAACCTGTAGACTTGGGAGGAAATTATTAATGGGGGCAAGAATATATGAAAGTGAAAATCCTCCCCCAAACTTATTTTAGGCTCACAATTTTGTAAAAATCATTTTCTTTCAAGAGCCAAAATATTCCAACCCCCCCCCCCCCGAACTTGAGTTAAACAATTTTAATCTTTTAAAATCATACGAGGGGGTCAAGGTTATTAGTCAATGCCAAGCTTTGCAAAGACCGAAGGTCAACACCAACCTTTCAAAAATTTTATCGATGAAGCACCAAGGTTGGTGGAAGAACATGTCACCTTTTGACGTGAAGATGTGGGGAGGTGACAAGAGGTGTAATGGAAAAGGATTGCATCTCAATTTGGAGAGACGACACAGTGATAGTAATGATGGATTACTCGCATTATCATGATTGTCCAAAAGAAGGGGTGGAGGTCCAATTTCTTCATCTTGGAGTTGATTCATCTCAGCACCCGTGTCTTGTAAAAATGCGAGTTCATCAGCGAAAATTTCCTCAAAGCTTTCATCGATACCCCGAAGAATAAAGTCATCAGAAAAAATGGGGTGATCGTCAGACTCTATAAAAAGTTCCTCATCAGTGTTAGATGTTGACCCGGACAACTCGGTGGAAGAGTCCGTGTCAAGCAACAACATATGAAAAGAGTCAGTATCATGAGGTTGATCAAATTCGCTGCTGTCGACATCCATTAATTCGACAGAACACACATGAGCATAGGGTTCGGAGGGTTCACTTCCCAACTTGTAAATATTAAGCTCAATTGACTTCTTTCCAAAGGATAGGGTCATAGAGCCGTTTCTACGATTGATTACTGCGTTGGAAGTGGCCAAAAAGGGTCGACCGAGTATCACCGGGATTTGATTGCGTGGGTTTCCCACAGGTTGTGTATCTATAATGATAAAGTCCACAGGGAATATGAATTCCCCGACTTTGATTAACACATCCTCTAGCTCACCCCTAGGTTGGGTGATAGATCGATCGGCCATCTGAAAAGTGCAATGCGCAGGTTTTAACTCTCCGATCCCTAATTGCTCATAAACAGAATACGGAAGCAAGTTAACACTAGCACCTAGATCGAGTAGAGCACGATTGATATTTTTACCCCCAATAGAAATTCAAATTGTAGGACTTCCGGGGTCCTTTCGTTTCTTGGGTAGTTGTTGTGTAAAAGCTGTGCTCACATTACTCGCAAGGAAAACTTTTTTAGGTACTTAAACTTTTCTCTTCCTAGTGCACAAGTCCTTAAGGATTTTCGCATATGACGGAACTTGTTGAATAGCATCTAGGAGAGGAATGTTTATGTTAACTTGCTTAAAAATTTCCACAATCTTCTCCATTTGTGGACTTGGTCTGTTGCCCCTTAACCTGTTTGGATAAAGTGCTTTATCAATAAGGGTTTGGTCCAACATTGGAGAGGATTGTGGGGACGGATTCGATCCCAAAACTGGAGTGGGAATCGACTTAGATAGATCTGGCGAAATGGGCGAAGGGTTCGAGCCTTGGGGAAAATGGAGAATAGGCCCGGGTGAAGGTGCGAGACTAGACGAATTAGGGGAAGAAGAAGAAGAAGCTGGGGTATCAAATGTGTCACTAACATCAAACTGCTCACCCACTCGGTTATTCAGCATTTTTCCCGATCTCAACGTAGTAACGGCACTCATATTATAACTTTGTGAGTGGCCAGGATTAGGTATGGGTTGAGATGGGAGTTTCCCTTTCTCTCTCGCACTCATTGCGGCGTTTAACTGTGCGATTTGGTTTTCTATTGATTTAATACTCTCACCATGGGAGGCGGAGTTTTTCGTTAAGGTATCAATAGAAGACCTCATCTCAGCCGAAAATTGCATGGATTTTTTTATGAACATATCCAAAGTTTGTGCAAGTGAGTTGTCAGTACCGGCCACTTGTGGTGTAGAAATGTTGGCCGGATTTTGGAAATTCTGTGACTGAAAGGGTGGCCGATTCTGTGGTTGTGGTTGCTGTGGAGGTGGTTTTTGATAATTGCTTTGTTGGTTTTGATTCCAAGCAAAGTTAGGATGATTCCTCCATCCTTGATTGTACGTGGAAGAATAAAGGTCGTTTCTAGGTCGCTGCTGAGAAGCAGCATTAGATTGAAACGAAGCATTCATAGGACATTCTTCCGCTAAGTGTGAAGGATCCGAACAGCAACCACAGACGGTCTTAGGAAGCGTGACCTGATTTAGGGAGAATGATGAAAATTTGTTCTCAATAGCATCGAGTTTCTTCTGTATCGCTGCCATTTCGGCTTTTACTGCAATAGAAACATCGAGCTGGTGAATACCTCCCTTAGTTGAAGGTGCTCTTACGCTTTCCCACTGCAACGTGTGTTCAGCAAGGTCTTCCAGATATTTCCATGCTTCACCGTCATCTTTAGACATGAAATTGCATTGACACATTGTTTCAAGCATCTGCTTTGTCGCTAGATTAATGCCCTTATATATAAACCGACATAAATCCCATCTTTGTATTCCGTGATGGGGGCATTGGACAAGAAGATCTTTGAAACGTTCAAAGCACTTCCAAAATGGTTCATTGGGAAGCTGGGTGAACTGGTTGATCTCGCTCCTAATATGGGCAGTCTTATGATTTGGGTAAAACTTCTTAAGAAAAGCTTTATAAAATTCATCCCAATTAGTGATAGAATGTGCGGCAGTATTTTAAAGCCATTTTTCTGCCAAGTCGCACAGTGTGAATGGGAGAAGACGTAAGCGCATAGCATCTAAAGTCAATTGTGAAGTACCCATCATTGCGCATACGTTTTCGAATTTGGTGATGAAAACGTACGCGTCTTCCGACTCAAGCCCGTGAAATTTGGGCAGCAGATTGATGTAGTGGGGTTTAATTTCGAAATTATCCCCGTTAGGTGGTGAAAGAGATAGACAAGTAGGAAGGGGACCACGAATAGGATAGCATCTCTCTTGGAGAGAGATGCGCGGTGGATTCTGCTCACCTACGGGCGGTGGCAGCGTGGTGTTATAATTAGATGGAGTGCCGTCCATCACGGTCGTGGTGTGTGGTGGGGGAAAAGAAGATGAAGAAGTACCGACTTCAGCGTCGATAGCAGGAACGCGGACAAGACGGGCACTAGGATCCGTGTCCAGCCGAGCATGCACTAAGCGGGTTTAGTGCAAGTGGCAGCGTGTGTGTGATTTAAAATTGGTTTGTTTTGAAAAAGTGGGACTCAAGAAAGATCACCCTAAGATGCACAAGCAACCCTAGAACTAAGGTCACCTAGGTCCAGTCTCTAGACCGCTCCTATACTTCCAAAGGACAAGTCGCAGGATAAATCCTCTACCGCCTCCGTACTACCCTTGTAGCCAGGTAAGTGGGAAGGAACCACGTCGTGGGCCTAATTAAAAACCACTAGCCTTAGTCACACTTGCCTAGGCACTACAAAAGTAATGCGGATAAACGATAGAGTACCCACGACCTTCCTCTGTCCTTATTGAGCGCGACAGTCCTTAGAGTCTGGTCTAGATATTTTTAAAATTAATGAAGGGTTGATCTATATGCTCAGTTTGTGATTTGTGGGGCTTAGGAAGGGTGATGAAATCCCCACCTAATCTTGATTTGGTCTTTGCCCCTTAAAGTCCGTATTAAATATGCAAAGCAAAACCAATCACAAAACTTTTGCAAAAAGATTTTTTTTTAGCGGCGCGATTTTTGCAAAGAATCCTGCAGAAGATAGATTTTATTGGATTTGAGAGGAGAGAGAAGAAGTTAAGAAAGATACCAGAGAAGTGTGAAACCCTAGATCTCCTGTTTCCTCAAGTCCGTGACCCCAGATTCCCTCGCAAAATTCACACACAAATCGTTAAATATGCAATTTGCAGTTTTGTTTTATTTATGATATAGATTGTCTAAGAATTCAACACAAATAGTAAAAATAAAAAATTACGCACGTATCCCCGGCAACGGCGCCATTTGATTGATACGAAAGAGTGTGTTTGTAGTAATTAACCGCAATCAGAACGGTGTCGCGCGTAGCTAGACCGAGGTGAGTACGGGTCGTCCTCTGGGAAATGTGGAACCTTTTACTTTTACTTTAGATGTGTTGAGAAAGAGAGGAGGGATAAAGAATTTTTATAGAATGGTTTCTAGATCTACGTTAAAAAAGAATGTAAAATATAGATCTAGATTATTTTAAAGATGTAGTTAATATAATAAGGGGGCTTGTAGGGTTCGTTAGGATTTAGTAGTTATGGACGATTAATTAAAAGTTACCCTTTTTATCCATTAATAGATTTAAAACCAGAACGACGGTGATGCGTGTAGATTAGGGTTTCTGGAGGGAAAAGGAATCCCACTCTTAACCCTTATCTCGACACTGAACTCCGTTCATATCTAGCCTTTACCAAAACAATCATTAATCTAATCTCTAATCGCGGCCGGGACAAACAAAGAATTGTTAGCGCGCCCGATTAGGATGTTAATGATTCTTTTGATAAAGTTCATAAGCTTTATAGGACTTAAAAAGGGTTTAGGGATTTTTATCGTCCATTAGCCTGCCCTAATCCTACGAACCCTAACAAGCGGAGAATTACTCGCGCATGTTGGGAGAAAAAGAGATGAAAAGAAAATGCATAATTAAACTACGAAGAAATAGAATAAGAAAAAAATAGCTACCTTTATTAATCAACAATATTCATTACACTTTGATTCCTTAGAAAATGATTACAAATCTAGTTGCTTCTCGATCTCTTCCAAGGAGGTAGATGAACAGTTGATGATCAGCCTGGATGCGTGAGCGTCTGGGGCTTCTTGATCTCTTCGGCTTGATAACTTTTCCAAGAGGCTCTCGGTGCTCTTTTATAATGCAAAGCCAGAACTTTTAGTTGGAAACTTGGTAAAATTCAGCAAGATTGATACCCCAAATTTTTACCAAACGATCTCTCTATATTGCCGCGGATCCGCGGCCAACAGGGGGGTTTGGCCGCGGTTCCGCGGCCAAAGATGGTGATCTCTTGATCATTTTTCTTGGGCTTTGTGATTTTGACATGTGGCAATCCTAGGCACCTTTAGAATTAAGAAATCTTCTCTCGGTTGCTTCCAGACTTGGTCTCCAAGTTTTGCTTCTTAATTTGGCAAGTTTTCTTCAACAAATTGATTTGTTTGATAAATTCTGCATAACAACTTGGAAAATTCTGCACAATAATCTCAAATAATATTTAGTAGACTTAGTTCTACTAGGATTTGGTCAATGGATTTATTTGCATACATTTTCCTACCAAATGCTAATTAAAATATATTAACACATGGAAAATAATGTTTTTACACATAAACCCTCATATGTATAATATATTATAATAAAGTCCTTTTTTAATATGAAAATGGTAGGAAAAATGTAATACAAATGTGCAGTTTTATCAACTGAACAGTCGCAGAAAAGAAATTGAAAAACTACAACATTTGGAATCCACAATCTCTTTAGACATCGTAAATCCGAAATATCACATATTACGGATTTCATGCCTAACTATATAAATTCCACATATTGTATCACATTCCAGATAAGTAGACAATGTTAAACTTTCCGATCGAATAAACAAACACCCAAGATTTCCCAAATAGTTGAACACTTGAGCGGAGTTCAAAAAGTCCTAGAATACGTCACAGCCGCGATGAACCAGTCGTACAAGGGTCAAACCAATGCCTCACATGTGGCAAGGCTAAACTACCACAAACCATATGGTTCAGTGGCGGTTTTGACGGTCACATAATCGAGTTAAGGTTAAGTTCTTCTAGAGGGTCCACAGATCTGCTTGCATGATTTTCTGAAAGTTTTAAACTCAGGAAAAATCCAACACTTGAAAGTTTTCCGAAAGGGGAAAAAGTGAGTTATTGATATCCGTTCGAATCTTTTAACACGTTCTAAATTACCCTGAAAAACTTAAACGAAGTTAAACTATCCGATCGAATCAATGAGTTCCCAATATTTCCCAAAAAGGTCAACACTTGAGTAGAATTAAAAATTCCCAGAAGCATGAAAAAGTACCCAAGAATAAACCCCTGAAGTATTAGCCCCCAACTCCCAAAGTTGGCCGCAGAACCGCCTGTTAGTGTATATGCCCTAGAGGCCATTACTGTATCATACTGGTTTGTATATTACTTAATGGAAGCTTGGGATATTCACCTTGTATATACAATCTTGCTCAAAATAGTAGTATGCTACTTGGTTTGTTTCTACTTCAATGTGTACATGTGTTTATTTTATCATATCACCTATACGCATTAGTGGAGCCCTTAGGATCTTTGCTTGATTACCAGCGTTGTGATGGCAGTCACACTAGTGGGGGCTGGGTAATCTATAAGCATATCCTTATACAGGTCCCTAGTCGCAGGACTATCGAGACAGGGCATCGATACTCCGGAGTAGACTGGCGCATGCGCTTCTCATCCCAGTGTGGGAGACGGTCTGTCCCACAGCCGTCAGTACGTCGTACTTGAGATAGTATGCGGGTGCTCGTTAGGTTATGAGTACACTGGACAGGACTCGTCGGGAACTGACAAGTTGGTATTATACCTATCGTCAGTTATCAGTTCCCAGGTGACATGAGTACAGCTTAGTCCGCTGACTTGATACTGGCACTTCGCCTCGAGTGTGTTCCTACTGTATTTTGATTACTACCCTACCACGGCTCAAAGGAGTCGTGCAAACAGGTGGTAGTTGGGTGCAGTCCCGAAGCACTTGGAGGCAGTGACGGTTAGACAGGATTCGTCTCTCCCGGTATTGGGGTTTGACATCGCGCTGTGTCTAGGAGAGCCATTACACGAGTAGTCCCTGGCCAGGGCAAGCGAGATATACTGGTAGGTTTCCAGTATTATTTCAGGGTGTTTTGGGCTTCACTCCGACACGACTTGTACCGCTATTAGGGGACTGACGTTTACCGCCCCCTAGGCTCGACATGCGATGTATCAGACGAACAGACCGGACTGTACGGAGACTGTCACATTCAGACTCAGTAGGAGTTCAGATGGGGTTCACCTCGTCAGTCTTCTCATCGGCATCTACCTGGGGACCGTTACGCACAGCTAGTGCCGCTTGCGGTCTGTGGTTAAACCCACTGCCAGCGTAGTGTCGAGTCTTTAGAGTCCCACACAGAGGGCTATTCGCCTCTGGGCAAAACTGAGTAGAGGTCGCATGGTTTTGCGACAGGGTTCGTTCTCATCCGCGCACTTGTGCACGTTTGGAGTCCGAACAAATATTACTAGCAGGCTCTGGTTTAAGCCAGATACCGGTATATGTTTTGGGGTTGATGTTATCTCATAGTATTCATGTTCCTCGGAACAAGAATGCGGGTGTGTATGCACAGTTGATTGAGGCGGAGGAAGAGGATTTTCATTAGGATTTCGGAACGGGTGCGTATGCACAGTTGACAGTCGTCTTTTTCCAAACCCTAATGGTTTTTTGATATATCAATTAATAATATTAATTAAATGAAATTGTGTCATGGTTGGGTTTGTTGACTTGTTGACCAAGGTTGACTAGTTGACCATAGTTGAATGTTTGACCATCATCATTACATATCAAAGATGCTCTTTGATTCTAGCAAAATCCATTTAATGTGTGTAATGATAGTGGTCATTCCAAACCATCCATCAACTATTTCATTTACATTATTATTATTATTTTGATAATTCATTTTCTCTTTTTGTTATGGTTGTAAAATGAAAAGCTCTCATTCTATCATAACACTTCTCTCTCCTCTCTTCTTCTTCCTCCTCCTCTAGTTCAAGGAGCTCCCTTCTCATGTGTTGAGAATCCATCTCCTTGAGATAAAAACACCCCAAAGCCACTCTCTACTCACTCTAGGGTTAGAAGTTTAGCAAGCCAAAGATCCTAGTTCACTCAAAGTTCGAGAAAGAGCCCGAAGGTTGAACTCTCAGGTGGATCCATCTTTGACGGAAGAAGGCGACGAGGAAAGCACCATCAAACCCCTATAAAGGTTTCAAGAAGAAGGAGTTCAAGTTAGGTATAACCTCTTTTCCGAGTAGCTAACTCTCTTTAGCTTTCTTGCTAGTTTAGTTTAGAAAAGATCCCGACTTTGTTAGTCCATGTTGCCCCTTGCGCTAAAAATTTGATTTTTATACCGTTTCTGCCTCCCCGCAAGAACCGGGGTTGGCAACGTGGACTTACAGTGGTATCAGAGCCTAACTAAACTTAAACTAGCTTAGTAGTAAAGTGTATGGAAGTTCGATCGGAAAAATCGCAAAAACCGGAAA
Organism: Agapanthus africanus; assembly: GCA_030015575.1. NCBI lineage: Eukaryota > Viridiplantae > Streptophyta > Magnoliopsida > Asparagales > Amaryllidaceae > Agapanthus > Agapanthus africanus. The sequence continues at coordinate 349,330,093 of JASDDO010000018.1, forward strand.
ATCAAAACCCTAACTTTCTGTTGAAATTTTTTGTGCTCTAAAAATAAAAAGTTTTACTCCTAAAATCGGCTCAGGGTTTTGTGAAAACTCCCACCAAAAACGGTCGCCTGATTCCCTAAAACCGCCGCGGTTCCGCGGCGATAGGTATGCATTGGCCGTGGAACCGCCGCCGTTTTGGCTCCTCTCGTGATCAGGTTTTGTGCAGTGTTCTTCTGGTAGGGTTTTGGGATTTTTCAGATGGTTTATTTGTGCCCAGATTTTCCAGAAAAGAAATTTGTTTTTGGGGGCCTATAAATCCGTATTTTTATCGAACTTCACTACACTTTGACTATAATGGTTATATCTGTGATATTTATATGTATTGAACGTCGGCTAATCGCTATATGTCGATTAGTCGGGGTTATACATATCTGTGATCTGTGTTTGATGATGGTTTGTGTATATGAATGCGTTGCACTGTCAAGGGTGAATAGCCGGGGTGGATGTGAGATGAGTGTTTCTTTTTCTTTCATTCATTGTAAATTGTAAATTGATGTAATATTATTATTTGTATGGCCGCACAACCGGGTCGGGGTTGTAGCCGTCATTGTATAATTCTTTTTACTGTTTTTGCTCCTAGGATAGACCCATGGAGGGGGTGCACAAACTACCGGGTATCTCGAAGTGCCGAGTGGCCTACTCACGGCGTTGAGGGAGGTTGTTCCACTTCGGGATACTTGGCGGGTAGTTTGCCGCACCCGTAGGGGTCTTGGGTGGGGTATTGGCTATTCACCGCGACCGTGTAATCCGCTTTTCGTTGCAGGCTCGAATGGATTACGGATTCCTAGTATATCCAATGTATTCATCTGTGATCTGTAATGTCTATCATTGCTATATATTTATAACTATTTAGGCGTTTCTTATGTTTTACAGCCGCGCTAGCCCAGCCCCCGCTCTGTCGTTAGTTAAGTAACCTAACGGGTGATGACGGGGCCCCGTGGCGAATGCGAATGGCATAAGCGTACGCCATATTTTGGTTGTTTTCTGCAATGGTAGGATTAAATGATGGGACGCATTAAAAGAACTAATGCAAGAATATCACGCATTAAAAGAACTAATGCAAGATAATAAACCAAGCAAAAGTCGTTGGAACACTTTCGAAAAACCACTCGGTTCTTTTCAAAACTAACTTTTAAATGCGGAGCTTGAGCCACTCTTTTTTAAAAGCTATCTCGTTCCATCGATCATATCAAGTTCACTACATTCACGGTTTAGCCAAAACCATTCGTTGCCCTCCGTCGTTTCACATGAATAGTCAATAGTATTCAAACTGTGTTTGTTGGCCAAAGTCAAGGCATAGTGATTGGTAGCTATTGGGTATTCATGTGCAGCATAGATAGATGCGTTGATTTGGAACAGTCGTACTGCCTTGTTGGCCAAAGTCATGGGTGGGTACGGGTGGATTCAAATTAACCTGGAGAACGACGGGTAGAACTTGACATGTGACTTATGATTTGTTGGCCAAAGTCAAGGTCATAAGAGCATGGGGCAAAAATCACATCGGGAGTTTCATAAGTACTGAAACTTGCTAGATTTGCATACCATTTGGAGTGTGGTGATTTTGGTAGGATTCCTTCAGTTTCATCACGCGATGATATTTGGATCCCGATCCTGCTGTGAGTATATGCTACTCCTCGGGAAATTTCTCACTAAACGATCAATGCTATAAACCTAGTAGGTGTCCAGAAAGGTGTTAGCGGGGCTACTCCCCCAAGGAAAAGAGGTTCTTAAATTAAGGAACTTCGCGAAAGCGTTGGAAAACATCCCTCGAAGTACCGATACTGGCCTGGCTGAACGGTTAAGCAAGTATTGTGCGGTGGGATTGATCCCGACTAATTCTTCCTTTATGGTTTGAGGAGGGATTCGAGAGACAGTGGGAGCCATCCTGTTTAGACAAATTAAAAACCATTCTAAACTTGCAAGAGCATCGTGCTGAGTGTTTCTTCTCTCTCTCCTAATTGCAGCGACCAATCAACATGACTGGACTTAAGTTACTTCTAGATAAAAACATACTGACAGGGCCAAACTACAAAGATTGGCTCAGGAATGTCAAAATGGCAATCACTTACGACAAGCTGGGGTATCTTCTTACCACCAAAGCTCCCCCCGTCCCAGGTCCCACCTCCAGCGTCGCGGATAAGGAAATCCGTAAGACTTGGGAGATTGATTGCGCGAAGGCCAAGTGCCTCGTGCTTGCCTCTATGGATAACGAACATCAGAGGAGGCACGAGAATATGGACCTGGAATCCATATTTCTCCATACAAAAGAACTGTATGGAGAGCAGTCTCGTATCGCAAGATACGAAGTGTCGAAGAAGTTGTTTTCGGCAAGATTGGCTGTCGGATCATCGGTAGCGGACCACGTGCTTAAGATGATTGGCTACATTGAGGAGCTCGTAGAACTTGGGACCACGTTGGAGAGTGAGCTCTATACGGACTTGGTTCTCCAGTCCCTTCCTTCCACTTACGCCCAGTTTATACTGAACTTCAACTTACAAGAAAAAGAAGTTGAACTTTCAGAACTCCTCAACATGCTGAGGAGCGCAGAGGGCACCCTACAGAAAGGTAGGGAAACACCCACTTTGTTTGTAGGAGGATCTTCTTCTTCTAGGTCCAAGGCGAAAGCCAAGGGAAAGAAGAAGAAAGCCCCCGCCAAACCAAGGGGCGTTGTTAGTAAGGTGGATACGAAGGGAAAGGAAAAGGCAATAAAGATAGCGGGGAAGCTTGTGGGTAAAGAAGAATGCTTCTATTATCATAAGAGTGGACACTGGAAGAAAGATTGCAGGGCTTGGAAGGCCAGGACACAGGAACTGAAGCAGGTTGCGGCTTCAGCTTCAGGTGTGTATGTTATTGAAAACTGTCTTTCGATAAACTCTACTTCCTAGGTATTGGATACCGGATCAGGATCTCATATCTGTAATTCTTTGCAGGCGTTGAGAAACCGTAGGGTTTTGAAGGCAGATGACATGACCCTCAGAGTTGCGAACGGAGCTAGCGTGGATGCTAAAGCCGTGGGGGACTATCACCTGGGAATGTCAGATGGACATGTTTTGGTTTTGCGTAATTGCTTTTTTGTACCCAACGCAACTTGTAATATCATTTCTGTATCTTTGGTTTCAAAAGAAGGTTATGAATTTGCGTTTGTAAGTAATGTTGTAACCATTCACTTTAATCAAGTTCTGATTGGGTCAGGTACACTGAGCAATGGTATATACGTATTAAACCAACCACAGATTTTCAATGTCCAGAATACACACAAAAGAAAGTCTCCAGATATAAATCAGGCTTTCTTATGGCATTGTAGACTAGGTCACATCAATGAGAGAAGGTTGACTAAGTTACATACAGAAGGATATTTGGATCCGTTCGAATATCAATCGTATGCCACTTGTCAATCCTGTCTCAAAGGAAAGATGACAAAGACTCCGTTCACTGGACACGGAGTAAGAGCGAGCGAGCTCTTGGGACTCGTACACAGCGACGTGTGCGGTCCAATGTCTACACATGCGGGAAGCGGTTATTCTTACTTCATTACTTTTACGGATGACTTCTCAAGGTACGGTTATGTCTTCTTGATGAAACATAAGTCCGAAGCCTTTGAAAAGTTCCAGGAATATAAGAATGAAGTAGAAAAACAAACCGGCAAAAGTATCAAGATTCTAAGATCGGATCGAGGTGGAGAATACTTAAGTGCCGAGTTCCTGAATTACTTAAAAGAGAATGGAATTCTCTCTCAGCTTACTCCTCCATACACTCCGCAACATAACGGTGTATCGGAGAGACAGAACCGGACCCTATTGGATATGGTACGGTCCATGATGAGTAATGCTGAGTTACCGCGATCATTCTGGGGGTATGCACTAGAATCAGCTGCATACCTTTTGAATCGAGTTCCTACTAAGACTGTGTCTACCACACCATATGAAATGTGGTGTGGGAAGAGGCCCCATCTCAGTCACATTAAGACATGGGGAAGTCCGGCTTTTGTCAAAAAGCAGCATGCGGACAAGCTCGAGGCACGCTCAGTACAGTGCAAGTTCGTGGGATATCCAAAGAACTCCAAGGGATATTTCTTCTACTGCGAAGAGGAACAAAAGGTTTTTGTTTCTCGTCATGCCTACTTCTTGGAAACTGAGTTTTTGGAAAACCAGATAAGTGGGAGCACAGTAGAACTGGAAGAAATTCCAGAACCACGAGCTATTACTGAAAGCTTAGAGGAACCAGAGGGTTCAAAAGAACAGGACATTCCTACGCCGCTCCGCAGAAGTAGTAAGCAGTCTCATCCGCCCGAGAGATACTACGATTTTCTCATAGACGGGGATAGAGAGGATTGCATCATAGATTATGATGAGCCTACTAGCTTCCAGCAGGCCGTTCAGAGCATTGACTCGGTAAAATGGCTGGATGCAATGCGGACCGAAATGGAGTCCATGTACACCAACAAAGTATGGACGTTGGACATTGCTCCAGACGGGGTAAAACCCGTAGGATGCAAGTGGATCTTCAAAAGGAAGATTGGTGTAGATGGACAGGTTGAGACCTATAAAGCTAGACTTGTTGCAAAGGGTTTTCGTCAAAGACCTGGTTTGGACTATGACGAAACCTTTTCTCCAGTGGCTATGCTGAAATCCATTCGGATCCTTCTTACCATTGCTGCCTTCCACGATTATGAGATTTGGCAGATGGACGTAAAAACCGCTTTTCTAAATGGAAATTTAGAGGAGTGTGTCTATATGGACCAGCCAGAGGGTTTCATTCAGAGTGGGAGAAGCGGAAATGTGTGCAAGTTGCTTAAGTCCATCTATGGACTAAAGCAGGCATCGCGGAGTTGGAACATCTGTTTTGATGAGACGGTCAAGGAATTTGGCTTTATCAAAAATCCAGATGAACCATGCATATATAGTAGATTTGTATCGAGAACTGTAGTATTCCTCGTTTTATACGTGGATGACATTCTCTTAATAGGAAATGACATTCCTATGCTACAATCTGTCAAGGGGTTCTTGTCGCACAGGTTCTCCATGAAAGACCTGGGTGATGCCTCATACATCCTGGGGATCCGGATCCATCGTGATAGATCCAAGAGGATATTAGGACTTTCACAGTCCAGGTACATCGACACCATACTGAAAAGATTCAGTATGGAAGATTCCAAGCGCGGTAACCTACCGGCTTGTCACGGGATCACCCTCTCTAAAGAGATGTCTCCCAAGACTGATTTGGAGAGGGATCGCATGTCTATTATACCCTACGCTTCTGCGGTAGGCTCTATAATGTATGCGATGTTGTGTACCAGACCGGATGTAGCTTATGCACTGAGTGTGGTAAGCCGGTATCAGTCAAACCCTGGGAAGAAACACTGGATAGCGGTAAAGAACATTCTCAAGTACCTGAGAAGGACTAAGGAGATGTTCTTGGTGTATGGCGGAAAAGACCTCCAGATCGAGGCCTTTGCTGACTCCAGCTTCCAGAGTGACAAGGATGATTCCAAGTCCATGTCGGGTTTTGTCTTTACCCTCAATGGAGGGGCGGTGTGTTGGAAGAGTTCCAAACAGGAAACCGTTGCAGACACGACGATGGAAGCGGAATACATCGCTGCATCTGATGCCGCAAAAGAAGCTGTCTGGATGAGGAAGTTCTTGAAAGAACTTCAGGTGGTTCTGTCCATTGTTGATCCAATACCTCTGTATTGCGACAACAACGGGGTTATAGCTTTAGCGAAGGAACCCAGGTCCCATCAGAGATCCAGACACATCTTGAGGCGGTATCACCTGATCAGAGAGATCATGGATCGCAAGGAGATCGAGGTTCAGAGGGTTGCTTCAGAAGAAAACACTGCAGATCCATTCACCAAGGCCCTGCCCCAGACTCAGTTCGAGCGGCTGATCGAGATGATAGGTCTTCGATACGCCAATACATGGCCTTAGTGCAAGTGGGAGATTGTTAGTGTATATGCCCTAGAGGCCATTACTATATCATACTGGTTTGTATATTACTTAATGGAAGCTTGGGATATTTACCTTGTATATACAATCTTGCTCAAAATAGTAGTATGCTACTTGGTTTGTTTCTACTTCAATGTGTACATGTGTTTATTTTATCATATCACCTATACGCATTAGTGGAGCCCTTAGGATCTTTGCTTGATTACCAGCGTTGTGATGGCAGTCACACTGGTGGGGGCTGGGTAATCTATAAGCACATCCTTATACAGGTCCCTAGTCGCAGGACTATCGAGATAGGGCATCGATACTCCGGAGTAGACTGGCGCATGCGCTTCTCATCCCAGTGTGGGAGACGGTCTGTCCCACAGCCGTCAGTACGTCGTACTTGAGATAGTATGCGGGTGCTCGTTAGGTTACGAGTACACTGGACAGGACTCGTCGGGAACTGACAAGTTGGTATTATACCTATCGTCAGTTATCAGTTCCCAGGTGACATGAGTACAGCTTAGTCCGCTGACTTGACACTGGCACTTCGCCTCGAGTGTGTTCCCACTGTATTTTGATTACTACCCTACCACGGCTCAAAGGAGTCGTGCAAACAGGTGGTAGTTGGGTGCAGTCACGAAGCACTTGGAGGCAGTGACGGTTAGACAGGATTCGTCTCTCCCGGTATTGGGGGTTGACATCGCTCTGTGTCTAGGAGAGCCATTACACGAGTAGTCCCTGGCCAGGGCAAGCGAGATATACTGGTAGGTTTCCAGTGTTATCTCAGGGTGTTTTGGGCTTCACTCCGACATGACTTGTACCGCTATTAGGGGACTGACGTTTACCGCCCCCTAGGCCCGACATGCGATGTATCAGACGAACAGACTGGACTGTACGGAGACTGTCACATTCAGACTCAGTAGGAGTTCAGATGGGGTTCACCTCGTCAGTCTTCTCATCGGCATCTACCTGGGGACCGTTACGCACAGCTTGTGCCGCTTGCGGTCTGTGGTTAAACCCACTGCCAGCATAGGGTCGAGTCTTTAGAGTCCCACACAGAGGGCTATTCGCCTCTGGGCAAAACTGAGTAGAGGTCGCATGGTTTTGCGACAGGGTTCGTTCTCATCTGCGCACTTGTGCACGTTTGGAGTCCGGACAGATATCACTAGCAGGCTCTGGCTTGAGCCAGATACTGGTATATGTTTTGGGGTTGATTTTATCTCATAGTATTCATGTTCCTCAGAACAAGAATGCGGGTGTGTATGCACAGTTGATTGAGGCGGAGGAAGAGGATTTTCATTAGGGTTTCGGAACGGGTGCGTATGCACAGTTGACAGTCGTCTTTTTCCAAACCCTAATGGTTTTTTGATATATCAATTAATAATATTAATTAAATGAAATTGTGTCATGGTTGGGTTTGTTGACTTGTTGACTAAGGTTGACTAGTTGACCATAGTTGAATGTTTGACCATCATCATTACATATCAAAGATGCTCTTTGATTCTAGCAAAATCCATTTAATGTGTGTAATGATAGTGGTCATTCCAAACCATCCATCAACTATTTCATTTACATTATTATTATTATTTTGATAATTCATTTTCTCGTTTTGTTATGGTTGTAAAATGAAAAGCTCTCATTCTATCATAACACTTCTCTTTCCTCTCTTCTTCTTCCTCCTCCTCTAGTTCAAGGAGCTCCCTTCTCATGTGTTGAGAATCCATCTCCTTGAGATAAAAACACCCCAAAGGCACTCTCTACTCACTCTAGGGTTAGAGGTTTAGCAAGCCAAAGATCCTAGTTCACTCAAAGTTCGAGAAAGAGCCCGAAGGTTGAACCCTCAAGTGGATCCATCTTTGACGGAAGAAGGCGACGAGGAAAGCACCATCAAACCCCTACAAAGGTTTCAAGAAGAAGGAGTTCAAGTTAGGTATAACCTCTTTTCCGAGTAGCTAACTCTCTTTAGCTTTCTCGCTAGTTTAGTTTAGAAAAGATCCCGACTTTGTTAGTCCATGTTGCCCCTTGCGCTAAAAATTTGATTTTTATACCGTTTCCGCCTCCCCACAAGAACCAGGGTTGGCAACGTGGACTTACACCGCCGCCAAACGAATGGTTTAGCCGCGGTTCCGCGGTCTCTTAAGTGAGTTATGGTTTCGTACTTCACAGTAATTCTTAGAATTCCCTACATGATTTTCTTAGTATTTTTAATATGAAAATCTCAACTTTTGAAAAAATTTCCAGAAAGTGGGATTTATCGGGGTTTCGGAGTTCGATCGGACTTCAAACTTCGTCTAGACAACGCCTAATGCTCTAGCTTGGCTCTGATACCACTGTAGGGTTAGCATAGCACCTTGTGAAGGTTTTGGAAAGCATCAATCATGCTATATTAAAATTTTTGGGGTGCTAAACAAACCCTAACCAAGATCTTAACAAGAGAATTGGGGTTAACTAGCATGTAAACAACTTTACATCTAAGAGAGAGAGATTACAACCTTTGTAGTCCGTTCCTTCGCTTCATATGCTCCGTGTTAAGGTCCCTTCACTGTGATCAACATGAACTCCGACTCTCGAGTGGCTCCATGAGGTAAATGAGACACCTTGCTTATAGTCTTCATGATCTAAGATGATCTATCTTGAAGAATCTCTAACTCAAGCTTACACTTCACTAATGAAGTAATTAGAGAAGTGAACACCCTAATCTAAGTAGCTAGAATAAATGAGGATGATGAAGTAGGAATTTAGCTCTCTTTTGTTTTCAATTTCTCACACTAATTCATCACATGCAAAAAGCTAGCAAGCTTTTTCAAGGAGGAAGAAGAAGAAGAAAGCTTTTGTGATGAATAATTAATTATTGTCTTGGTTACAATTACAACACTTGGTTAAGAATGAAAGGCTTAACCATTGTAGAGAATAAACCATAGGTAAAGGGTTTGGGTTGGGTTAACAAATATCTACACAAAATATCAAGCTAAAGACAAAAGAAAGCTTCATGAAGCTTCATGAAAAAGCTAACCCAAATCCAAACCCTAACTTGTTTAATCTCCACAAAACATGTTGCATTTGTAACCCTAACTTGTTACAATATTATATATCATATATATAATATATTTTTGTAACAAAAGAAAATAATACAATTAACATATATCGCATATATATCAATGTATTATCCGGTGAGAAAATGAATCAATAAAGCGAGCTTATATTAGTTAACGTAATGTAATATATCACATATATAATTATATATTAAATTATTGAATCAACCTTTGATCCGATAATCCAGCTATATTACATATAACCAGCTAATATAACAAGTACCATTTCATTGAATCAACACTTGATCCATTGACCCGGCTATATTACATATACCCGGCCGATATCACATATCGCGAGAATAGAATACGGTATCTCATATCGTATTAGTCCCGGTCCCGCACATATCGCATATGTTCCCCTACTCCGTTTTGCCTGAGCCAGGAAACCTCTGTGTAGGACTCTAAAGAATCGTCAATACGTCGGGAGTAGGTGATGATCATATCAAACACCCAGAAGCTGCAAGCAGTCAGCCAAACGTAACAACCACCTGTGTGTTGAACGATCAGAAGATCAACAAGCAAGCATGTACATTTTCCTGTGAATCCAATCAGTAACACTACCATACTGTCCGGTCTCTTCGTCTGATATGTTGCATATCTAGTATAGGGATGGTAAATGTCAGACCCCGGTAACCGATAAGTCGTGTCGATGTAAGGCTCAAAACGGGTTGAGAAACTACTGATAACTCATACCAGTAAATATCCATAACAGCCCTGGTCAGGGACTTCCAGTTATATCCAATCGAACACAGCACAACATCAACTCCCTATACCAGGAGAGACGAAACCCGTCTTATCGCTCATTGCCTCCATGTGATTCGGGACTGTACCCAAAAACCACCATTTTGCACGCCCTCTTGGACGTGGTATGGTGGAAATGAAAGCACAGTGGGAATCAGACAAGACTCTATAACGATCTCGGGTCTACAGACTAACTTGTACCAGTGTCACCGGAGAACTGCTATCTGACGATTGGTATAAATCCATCTAGGAGTTCTCGGCGAGTCCATTCAATGTACCAGTCTCCACTGAGCACCCGTACACCATCTTTGATGTCAAACACCGATGGATATGGGATCATCCATTGCCCATCATATGGGTCAAGATGCGTATATGCTAGTCTACTCTGGTGTATCGATGCCCTGTCTCGATACACCCTCGACTAGGAACAGTTATAGGATGTACTCATTGGCTACCCTGGCCTCACTAGTATGATCTCATCATAGTCCCAGTAGTCGAGTACATATCCGAAGGGCTTTATCAACATGTGAGAGCAAGACAGTAAACTAATACAAGTCAACATGTTAAGACAATGTGTAACCAGATAGCATACTATCATATCGAGCAAGAAAGTCCTCTCTATATATATCCAAGCATCCACTATAATATACATCATATGTACAATAATGGCCTCTAGGGCATATACATAACTAACAATTTGTGCTTCCACCTTCATGTTATGAGATAGCTTAACACTTAGTTCTTATACACTACATCCTAAGCTCTCTAGGGTGGCATTCTAGAGACCATATTTGCTCCATTTGCCTCTTGATATGGAACTATAGCCGGAACTACATCTCTCGGGTGGATCATCGGAGATGGAGGAAGACCGGCAACCAAACTTCATCAAGGAATCACTAGGAGCTTGGAATGAAGACCGAAGGACACGGATCAACTCGGTATAACCATTCTAACTTCCTTTTTAGTTTTCTAGTTTAGGCTTTAAGAACGATCCGGGAATCGGGTAATGGTAGCGCCAGTTTAATAAATTTTTATTCTGTATTTGGCCACGTTTTGATGGCCGGGACGCTGCCGTAACCCAACATGGTATCAGATCCACCCTTTAAACCCTTTACTAACTTGTTTATACAATGTCAATATTTCAAAATCGAAACAGTCCCAAAACGATGCACTGCAGTTTTCATTTTCTGTCGATTTTCAAAGTCTTCAAAAAAAATTTCAAACAAGTGCATAAGACTATTTACATGACCACAAGACCACACACCAAATACAAACTCATTCCATGCAATTTGACCCGAGCACATTGGATCAAAAACCGAGTAGGCGGGCCATTTCGGGGAATTTGGAGTTCGTATTTTGTGTGTTGTTTGGTCTCTGGAAAATTGAAGCAGTGGTATTGTTTGTTTAGCCCATTTTTGATATTATGTTATCAGTTGTTCAGGGGCATTTCGGGGTGTTTCGAAGTTGATGTTTTAACACTGTTTAAATGTTTATCAGTACTTACATTACTATCTGTGACCGTGAATGCCATTTGATCGGTACAACTCGTCTAATTGCTATATGTCTTTTAGACGGGTTTGTGAACGTGACATTCACGTTGATGTTATGTGTTGTGCTGTGATGTTGGTTGGATCGTCGTGGTGGATAGCTATGGTGCAATATTAGTACAGTTTAGTTTCATTTGTACATTTGATATTGCAGGGCGAGCGTCCGACATGTGGGCTACCGTCACTGCCAGTTTGTATATTATTCATTTGGAGTACGACCGGGTTGAGGTCGATGTCACCATTATATATTATTTTCTTTTCTGTACTAGGATTACCCCGCGGTGGAGTGAACGAATAGCCGGGTTCTAGAGGGCAACGGGTCCGCATCTCATGGCGTTGAAATGGAAGGGACCTTACTCTATAATTGGCGGGCTATTCGCTGCATTCGTACGGGGTATAGGTTGACCTACGGAGGGGTGCCCATGTTACCGGATTCCGTGAAGTGCTGGGTGGCCCATTCACGTTGTTGAAGGGGGTTGCCTCGCTTCTGGTTTTTGCAGGTAGCTTGCCGGGCACGTAGGGGTCTAGGTTTCATTGCACATGCTATCCACACGACAGGGAACGTCGGGTCTCATTTGCGGCTCAAGTGAATGTAACGCCTTAGATTTCGATTAGTGTTAGTTTAGACGGTAATGTGGTTTTTTGGTAAAAAGTTTACCAATTTGGGTTCCTCACATTTTATAACATTTAATTAATATTTTATTTTTATTTTTTATGGCATGCACACACATGTGCATGTTTATGTGAGGATTTGTTTGTGTTAATCTTGTTCTTAGCAACCATGACAATTTAACCCTAATCTAATCCTTGCTTTAATCCTTAACAATATTTCCTAGATATTTGTTGAGAGAGAAGATATTTCTTCTTTGGGTTTTGTTTGATGAGAGGTGGCATGGTGACTAATGATGTGCATTTATGGCTTGCATTAATGTGTGATTAATGCAAAGGGTACACTCACCTCACTCTCACCCTACACTCACCTCCCTCACTCATTATCCTCACACTCTCTCATTTCTCTATCTCTTTTCATTTTCTCTTCATCTCCCTCAACTCAAACTGAACACTTCACCACTTCTTCACTAATGTTAGTTATATGTATGCCTTAGACGTCATTACTGTACATACGATGTATATTGTAGTGGATGCTTGGACATATATAGGGAGAACTTTCTTGCTCGACATGATAGTATGCTATCTGGTTGCACTTTACCATAACATGTAATCTGATTGCCTCTATGTTACATGTTGATAAAGCCCTTAGGATGAGTACTTGACTACCAGGACTATGATGCAGATCATACTAGTGAGGACAAAGTAGTCACTAAGTACATCCTTCAAATGTTACTAGTCGTAGGTGTATCGAGACAGGGCATCGATATACTAGAGTAGACTAGAGTATAGCTTCTCGACCCATGTAGATAGGCGATGAATGATCCCATATCCATTGGTGTTTGACATCAGAGATAGTATACGGGTGCTCAGTGGAGACTAGGTACACTGGACGGACTCGCCGAGAACTCCCAGATGGTATTATACCTAACGTCAGATGGCAGTTCTCTGGTGACACTGGTATAGGTTAGTCTGTAGACCCGAGATCGTCATAGAGTTATCACGTCCTGAAAGTACGGAACATGACCGGCACTTAAACTGCGAAACGTCTCGAGGCGTACGTAATCCAAGTAAACCGAAAACCCAGAAATCCAAACCAAGAAAAGTAGTAGAGTGAAGGAAAACCAATTTAAATCAAGTAGTTTTAATAGCATAAGTCGAATTAGGCATTTTTTTAAAAACATCAAATATTTCCTGAAAATTTCGGCAGAGTCTCCTTTTTAAATACTGGCCCCCAAACGGGATACAACATGAATAGTATACGAAATCAATAAAAGGCATCCCCAAGCGGGAGCTAGCTCTTCGTCAATCGACGGTCACAACCACACAAGCAATATAATATACAACGCCAAGGGCGAGGATCAAAACTCAAAAGGAAACTCAAAACAATAAGAAATCCAAAGAAATGTAACACGCGACTCTAAGATCGAAAGAATAACATCACTGGTCTCTATCTCAAGAATAAATGCATGTTTGGTTGATGGAACTTCTAGATACAACAGAGTAATAATATACAAGGTATATAATGGGGGGTACAATGCAAATAAACCCACCTACTAGCAAATCACCCGAAAAAGGAAGTAGTGCCAGCAAGCCGTAATGAAACCTGTACGGCAAAACCTGTAAAAAACTGTGGCACAACGGGGGTGAGTTGCCAACTTGTGAGTAGAAAAACATCTACGAACAGAAATCGCATGAACAACGCAATCCTAGGTCAACAATCATTATATATCCTCAAATATATAACCAGCATCCTATAACAATGGCTAGGGTAAAAGTTTAACCCAAGTGTAATTCCATGTTCCCGTGTCAGTACCTCAGGTAGCAATATATCATATGGATGATGTATGAATGCATGAAACAGAACGCATGTACTGAAGAAAACTTCTTTCATAAATTAGTGAGATTTCTGTATCTTTGTAAAAACGAGGTATCATAAATGAAATCAGCATAAACAGTGCCTAGCATCGACACAAAACAAACATCCAAATATCTCGATATCTCTGTGTCGTAATCTCTGTACCTCAATATCTCAAATATCGCAGTATGTCTCAATCTCACTATCTAGGGCGCCGTCAGTCCAGACCGGCCCCTACCATCAATCTCAAGACCACGACGGTATCCTCCGGGTATCCGATGCATCGGGTAATATCACCGGTCGATAGTGCTCCCCTGCCAGGCTCAATGCCATCATCTGCGATCCTCTTGCCCCGGGGTAACGCACCGGGTCCACCATGTACCCGAAACGGTTCTTCCACTCCTTGAACTCGGGTCTCGAAATCCCTCAGCAAACTCATGGTGGACGACTCATACATCATGGGAAAACCGCACATTTTATTTAAAAGAGAAAGAAGAAGTTTATTTATGTTTTTGCGGTTTTCCTCCAAATCCAAGAAATCTCATGAAATCCGAATCCAAATCATCAATAGCACGTAAAACCATGAATATATGCATGAAAATCTATGAATGCGGCATAACAATGAATAGCAATATGCATGAAGTGACAAGTAATAACTACAATGTCTAAACTGGCATATAAGGCAGGTACACTAATATCATGTCAAACTACTAACTAACAAGCTAAGTCAAGCAATAATATTTTCTAAGGTGTACGTGACATGGCAATTACCGATGAAGATGTGTGTGAGCCGGCAAGTAAGTGTACGTGGTACATACGCATCATCGGTAATGGTGTTGGTGTCCTGAGAGCATAATATCAACAATGCAATATGAAATAGCAATATGCGATGCAGGGCGAACAGCAATAATGAGCGGGAGCTAAATACTAGACACAACGGTAACTAATCTGCATTTAATATATATATATACGTCATACTATGGTGCCATTTGAAATAACACAAATCGTTGGGTTTTGGAAATAAGGGCTACGGTGTTTTTAAGAAAAGATACGCCTTTTGAAATATCCGTAGAATCCCTTGACCTGTCTTTTAAAATACCCACGATCCGTTAGTTTTGAAATAGGTAGGAGTCTAATCTAGTCTAACAACTGCACTAAACTATACGGCTGAACTAACAAGCTGAACTACAGGTAAGGAAACCGCCTAACATATGAGTCGATACATATACATACCTGTATATGTATAGTCGGTGATCCCGCCTCAATAATATTATATCCGATACCATATCTATAATCAGACATCCCAAATCAAGTGTGCGGATCAATCATCAATATATAGCTCGTACATAACTCCGTCGTACGGCATCCCTAAATCTGGGTACGGGTCAGTATCACATTATTCATTTTGTATCCTCTTTATCCAAGATCATAATCTGGGTACTGATCTACAGCTAGTACGATACTAATATCTTCAATATAGTCATGATCTGATTGCTGATCTACAGCCTCATACAAACCGATATCATCATCATATATCGTCATAAAGAGGTATACATCGCCTAATGTGACCTATTATAAATATCTTAATATATCTTATCTTGTATCACGTTCACATGTCAACCGTTTAATGTATAACACTATTCACATGTAACGTCGTCCCAAGATCCGCTATAATATCAGGACGTATCTCAAGTACGAATCCTGCCATATCACCGATCTCACGGTCTCAAATCAATCTCATCGACACACCTCAAATCCCCAAATACTATCGTCAAATCCAGTATGTGAACACATAGTCCCATACCCATGTGAACACATAAATACATATTCCCGTATAAGCACAATGAAAGAAGAAGGTATGCAAGTATGGGTGTGTGTGTGTATGTGTGGTGCAACCTCTATTCTAGGGTCTCGCAATACTAAACCTATCCAATCACACCTAAAATCTATCTTTCTCATCAATAAACTCAACAATATATATGTGTGTATACGTATTCGTATACATCACCACGAATTGCGGGGGTGCTATACGCCATCCACCCGACTTCTCCCCGTAGATATAAATCTACTCACCTGGTCCTCGCTCGCCGGTGCCGACATCGCCACGTGCTTGCTTGTCGTCTCGATGTCCACATGGGGTACCTACATATCATAACGCACCGTATCGCATTAAAACCAAATTCGATATCGAAACGGCATACGAAAACCAAATCGGCACGCGTATCACGCATAGGTCAAAACCTATCGCCTACGCATGCAAGAATAGCCAAACCAACCCTCGATGTCGATGTACAAACGTCAAACCATCGAGAAAAACCCAAACACACTCATTTGCGCATTCACGAATACTAATTATAATATAAAATAGGTTAAAATTCACAAAAACCCCGAACTCACTTTAAAAGCCATTTTTCCGAAAATCTAGCAAGCAAAAATTACCCGTTTTAGTACAAAACTCGACGTTTTAACAAAACTAATGGCCATAAAGCTCACTAAACATCTTAATTATGTCATACCAATGTTAATTAGATTTTAAACTTAACTCTTAATATCAATCTTAAAAAATCTAGTTTGCACACATAACCAATTTTAACAATTTTATAGCAAAAATGCACAAACTACAATCTAGCTTGGATTTGCATGATCTAAAGCATTGAACTACAATTTAAAATGTTAATAAAGTCTTGAAAAACCTAATCACATTTTTCTCTTAATCAAATTCATAGTTTACAAAAACCGAGTTTGTTAAAAAGCTTAAATTTGGACATTTTCAAGTAACAACTTGTAATTAGCAACTAGATTAGTTTTAACAAGTTTTCAAGATGCTATCCCACATCACATAACCATGCACACTTGATCACAACCCTAACTCCAACACAAAACCCTCACTTGAATTTCTTAACTTGAAGTTGGAACCATGATATTTACTAAATAAGTTTTGATTAAAGCAACCAAACAACAATTTAAAAAAAGGTTGAGATTAAACCTTCAAACCATGAGATCAACATGGAATTAAGCCTCCAAAATCCCAACATTTCTCCAAGATCCATAGTAGATAGGCTAAGGTAAAATGGGTAGCGCTTGAATTTTGAGTTTGCTTTGAATTTATATGGATTTGAGGTGGTTTTTTTTGTGGATTTTTTTGATGCAAAATGGGGTGAGATTTTAGGGGGAGGGGCTGCTGTTTAGGGCTAGAATTTTCGGTCAGGAATGTAGGGTGGGGTGAGGGAGGGGAGAGAGTGAGGTGGAGAAAGTGGGAAAAAGTCAAAGTCCACCTTTTTACTTCTATCATTTCCTTTTCTTTTCTTTTCTTTTCTTTTGCAAAACAAGTGAGGATAATTGAGGGGGGCTGCTGAATTCAGCCAAAGGGAAGAAAAAATGGGGGTGTGTGGGTGTGGGTATGGGTGTGACGTGATGGAAAATGATAAATACTATACCCCAAACATCCATTTTCACTAAATTCACTATTTAAGCCTTTTTCTTCGATATTTTCTAACACCGTTTAACAACTTCATTTCAATTCAAAATGTAAGTCCATATTGCGACCCCCGGTGCTTACGGGGAGGCGGAAACGGTATAAAAAACGAATTTTTATCGCAAGAGGCAACATGGACTAAACTTGGTCGGGATCGTTGTCTAAACTAAAACTAGCAATCTAGCTAAAGAGAGTTAGCTACTATGGAAGATGGTTATACCTAACTTGAACTCCTTCTTCTTCAAACCTTGTAGAGGTTGATGGTTCTCTTTACGTCGCCTTCTCCCGTCGAAGATGGATCCACCTCGAAGGTTCGACTTTGGGCTCTTCCTCGATCTTTGAGTGAACTAGGGTTTCCGGCTTGCTAAACCTTCATCCTAGAATGAGTAGAGAGAGATTAGGGTTTGCTTTTCTTTCTAAAGAGAATGATTCTCAACACATGAGAAGGTTTCTCTTTTCAAGAGGAAGAAGAAGATGAAATGAGGAGAGAGAGAGGTTATGATAGAATGAGCTTCTCTTTTTCTTTTGCAACCATAACAAAAGAAAAAGGATAATCAAATAATAATAATAATCAAAATGAAAAAGGTTTGATGGAAAGTTTAGGAATGACTAATATCATTACAAACATTAAATGAAAAAGCAAGAATGAAAAAGCATCTTGCATTTGTAATGATGGTAGTCAAATGTTCAACCATGGTCAACAAGTCAACCATGGTCAACAAGTCAACAAAAACTAACCATGACACAATTTCATTTTATTATATATTATTAAATGATATAATACAAATCCATTAGGGTTTGGAAAAATACAACTGTCAACTGTGCATACGCACCCGTTCCGAAACCCTAATGAAAAATCATCTTCCTCCTCCTCAAAAAGAACTGTGCATACACACCTGCATTCTTGTTCCGAGGAACATGAATACTGAGAGATAAAAGCAACCCCAAATACTATACCAGTATCCGGCTCAAACCAGAGCCCGCTGGTAATATCCGTCCGGACTCCAAACGGGCACAAGTGCGCGGATGAGAACGAACCCTGTCGCAAAACCATGCGACCTCTACTCTGTTTTGCCCAGAGGCGAATACCCTCTGTGTGGGACTCTAAAGACTCGACACTACGCTGGCAGTGGGTTTAACCACAGACCGCAAGCGGCACTAGCTGTGCGTAACGGTCCCCAGGTAGATGCCGACAAGAAGGCTGACGAGGTGAAACCCCATCTGAACTCCTACTGAGTCTGAATGTGACATTCTCCGTACAGTCCGGTCTGTTCGTCTGATACATCGCATGGCGGGCCTAGGGGGCGGTAAAACGTCAGTCCCCCAATAGCGGTACAAGTCGTGTCGGAGTGAAGCCCAAAACACCCTGAGATAACACTGGAAACCTACCAGTATATCTCGCTTGCCCTGGCCAGGGACTACTCGTGTAATGGCTCTCCTAGACACAGCGCGATGTCAACCCCCAATACCGGGAGAGACGAATCCTGTCTAACCGTCACTGCCTCCAAGTGCTTCGGGACTGCACCCAACCACCACCTGTTTGCACGACTCCTTTGAGCCGTGGTAGGGTAGTGATCAAAGTGCAGTGGGAACACACTCGAGGCGAAGTGTCAGTGTCAAGTCAGCGGACTAAGCTGTACTCATGTCACCTGGGAACTGATAACTGACGATAGGTATAATACCAACCTGTCAGTTCCCGACGAGTCCTGTCCAGTGTACTCGTAACCCAACGAGCACCCGTATACTATCTCCAGTACGACGTACTGATGGCTGTGGGACAGACCATCTCCCACACTAGGATGAGAAGCGCATACGCTAGTCTACTCCGGAGTATCGATGCCCTGTCTCGATAGTCCTACGACTAGGGACCTGTATAAGGATGTGCCTATAGATTACCCAGCCCCCACTAGTGTGACTGCCATCACAACGCTGGTAATCAAGCAAAGATCCTAAGGGCTCCACTAATGCGTATAAGTGATATACTGAAATAAACACAAGTACACATTGAAGTAGAAACAAACCAAGTAGCATACTACTATATTGAGCAAGATTGTTTATACAAGGTGAATATCCCAAGCTTCCATTAAGTAATATACAAACTAGTATGATACAGTAATGGCCTCTAGGGCATATACACTAACAATCTCCCACTTGCACTAAGGCCATGTACTGGCGTATCGAAGACCTATCATCTCGATCAGCCGCTCGAACTGAGTCTGGGGTAGGGCCTTGGTGAATGGATCTGCAGTGTTCTCTTCTGAAGCAACCCTCCGAACCTCGATCTCCTTGCGATCCACGATCTCCCTGATCAGGTGATACCGCCTCAAGATGTGCCTGGATCTCTGATGGGACCTGGGTTCCTTTGCTAAAGCTATAGCCCCGTTGTTGTCGCAATACAGAGGTACTGGGTCAACAATGGACGGAACCACCTGAAGTTCTTTTAAGAACTTCCTTATCCAGACAGCTTCTTTTGCGGCATCAGATGCAGCGATGTATTCCGCTTCCATAGTCGAGTCTGCAACGGTTTCCTGTTTGGAACTCTTCCAACACACCGCCCCTCCATTGAGGGTAAAGACAAAACCCGACATGGACTTGGAATCATCCTTGTCACTCTGGAAGCTGGAGTCAGCAAAGGCCTCAATCTGGAGGTCTTTTCCGCCATACACCAAGAACATCTCCTTAGTCCTCCTCAGGTACTTGAGAATGTTCTTTACCGCTATCCAATGTTTCTCCCCAGGGTTTGACTGATACCGGCTTACTACACTCAGTGCATAAGCTACATCCGGTCTGGTACACAACATCGCATACATTATAGAGCCTACCGCAGAAGCGTAGGGTATAATAGACATGCGATCCCTCTCCAAATCAGTCTTGGGAGACATCTCTTTAGAGAGGGTGATCCCGTGACAAGCCGGTAAGTTACCGCGCTTGGAATCTTCCATACTGAATCTTTTCAGTACGGTGTCGATGTACCTGGACTGTGAAAGTCCTAATATCCTCTTGGATCTATCACGATGGATCCGGATCCCCAGGATGTAAGAGGCATCACCCAGGTCTTTCATGGAGAACCTGTGTGACAAGAAACCCTTGACAGATTGTAGCATAGGAATGTCATTTCCTATTAAGAGAATGTCATCCACGTATAAAACAAGGAATACCACAGTTCTCGCTACAAATCTACTATAGATGCATGGTTCATCTGGATTTTTGATAAAGTCAAATTCCTTGACCGTCTCATCAAAACAGATGTTCCAACTCCGCGATGCCTGCTTTAGTCCATAGATGGACTTAAGCAACTTGCACACCTTTCCGCTGCTCCCACTCTGAATGAAACCCTCTGGCTGATCCATATAGACACACTCCTCTAAATTTCCATTTAGAAAAGCGGTTTTTACGTCCATCTGCCAAATCTCATAATCGTGGAAGGCAGCAATGGCAAGAAGGATCCGAATGGATTTCAGCATAGCCACTGGAGAAAAGGTTTCGTCGTAGTCCAAGCCAGGTCTTTGACGGAAACCCTTTGCTACAAGTCTAGCTTTATAGGTCTCAACCTGTCCATCTACACCAATCTTCCTTTTGAAGATCCACTTGCATCCTACGGGTTTTACCCCGTCTGGAGCAATGTCCAACGTCCATACTTTGTTGGTGTACATGGACTCCATTTCGGTCCGCATTGCATCCAGCCATTTTACTGAGTCAATGCTCTGAACGGCCTGCTGGAAGCTAGTAGGCTCATCATAGTCTATGATGCAATCCTCTCTATCCCCGTCTATGAGAAAACCGTAGTATCTCTCGGGCGGATGAGACTGCCTACTACTTCTACGGAGCGGCATAGGAATGTCCTGTTCTTTTAAACCCTCTGGTTCCACTAAGCTTTCAGTAATAGTCTGAGGTTCTGGAATTTCATCCAGTTCTACTGCGCTCCCACTTATCTGATTTTCCAAAAACTCAGTTTCCAAGAAGTGGGCATGACGAGAAACAAGGACTTTTTGCTCCTCTGCGTAATAGAATAGATACCCCTTGGAGTTCTTTGGGTATCCCACAAACTTGCACAGTACTGAGCGTGCCTCGAGCTTGTCCGCATGCTGCTTTTTTACAAAAGCCGGACATCCCCATGTCTTAAAGGCTTTAAGACAGGGTTTCTTCCCACTCCACATCTGATATGGTGTGGTAGGCACAGTCTTAGTAGGAACTTGGTTCAAGAGATGTGCAGCTGTTTCTAGTGCATATCCCCAGAAAGATCGCGGTAACTCAGCCTTACTCATCATGGAACGAACCATATCCAATAGGGTTCGATTCCTCCTTTCTGATACACCGTTATGTTGCGGAGTGTATGGAGGAGTACGCTGAGAGAGAATACCATTCTCTTTTAAATAGTCCAGGAACTCGGCACTCAAGTATTCACCACCTCGATCCGATCTTAGGATCTTGATACTTTTGCCTGTTTGTTTTTCAACTTCATTCTTGTAATCCCGAAATTTCTCAAAGGCCTCGGATTTGTGCTTCATTAAGAAGACATGTCCATACCTAGAGAAATCGTCTGTGAAAGTAATGAAGTATGAATAACCGCTTCGGGCATGTGTAGACATTGGACCACACACGTCACTGTGTATGAGTCCCAAGAGCTCGCTCGCTCTTTCTCCGTGTCCAGTGAACGGAGTCTTTGTCATCTTTCCCATAAGACAAGATTCACAAGTGGCATAAGACTGATACTCGAACGGATCCAAGTATCCTTCTTTATGTAACTTAGTCAACCGTGTCTCATTGATGTGACCCAGTCTACAATGCCATAAGAAAGCCTGATTGATATCTGGAGACTTTCTTTTGTGTGTATTCTGGACATTGAAAATCTGTGGTTGGTTTAATACGTATATACCATTGCTCAGTGTACCTGACCCAATCAGAACTTGATTAAGGTGAATGTTTACAACATTACTTACAAACGCAAATTCATAACCTTCTTTAGAAACCAAAGATACAGAAATGATATTACAAGTTGCGTTGGGTACAAAAAAGCAATTACGCAAAACCAAAACATGCCCATCTGTCATTCCCAGGTGATAGTCCCCCACGGCTTTAGCATCCATGCTAGCTCCGTTCGCAACTCTGAGGGTCATGTCACCTGCCTTCAAAAACCTACGGTTTCTCAACGCCTGTAAAGAATTACAGATATGAGATCCTGATCCGGTATCCAATACCCAGGAAGTAGAGTTTATAGAAAGACAGTTTTCAATAACATACACACCTGAAGCTGAAGCCGCAACCTGCTTCAGTTCCTGTGTCCTGGCTTTCCAAGCCCTGCAATCTTTCTTCCAGTGTCCACTCTTGTGACAATAGAAGCATTCCTCTTTACCAACAAGCTTCCCCGCTATTTTTGTTGCCTTTTCCTTTCCCTTCGCACCCACTTTACTAACACCGCCCCTTGGTTTGGCGGGGGCTTTCCTCTTCTTTCCCTTGGCTTTCGCCTTGGACCTAGAAGAAGAAGATCCTCCTACAAACAAAGTGGATGTATCCCTACCCTTCTGTAGGGTGCCCTCTGCGCTCCTCAGCAGGTTGAGGAGTTCTGAAAGTTCAACTTCCTTTTCTTGCAAGTTGAAATTCAGTATGAACTGGGCGTAAGTGGATGGAAGGGACTGGAGAATTATATCTGTGTAGAGTTCACTATCCAACGTGGTCCCAAGTTCCGCGAGCTCCTCAGTGTAGCCAATCATCTTAAGCACGTGGTCCGCTACCGATGATCCGACGGCCAACTTAGTCGAAAATAACTTCTTCGACACTTCGTATCTTGCGATACGAGACTGCTCTCCATACAGTTCTTTTGTATGAAGAAATATGGATTCCAAATCCATATTCTCGTGCCTCCTCTGATGGTCATTGTCCATCGAGGCAAGTACGAGGCATCTGGCCTTCGCGCTGTCAATCTCCCAAGTCTTACGGATTTCCTTATCCGCGACGCTGGAGGTGGGACCTGGGACGGGGGGAGCTTTGGTGGTAAGAAGATACCCCAGCTTGTCGTAAGAGATTGCCAATTTGACATTCCTGAGCCAATCTTTGTAGTTTGGCCCTGTCAATATGTTTTTATCTAGAAGTAACTTAAGTCCAGTCATTTCGATTTGGTCGCTGCAGGGGGAGAGAAGAAACACTTAGCACGATGCTCTTGCAAGTTTAGAATGGTTTTTAATTTGTCTAAACAGGATGGCTCCCACTGTCTCTCGAATCCCTCCTCAAACCACAAAAGGAAGAATTAGCCGGGATCAATCCCACCGTACAATACTTGCTTAACCGTTCAGCCAGGCCAGTGTCGGTACTTCGAGGGAGGTTTTCCAACGCTTTCGTGAAGTTCCTTAATTTAAGAACCTCTTTTCCCTGGGGGCGTAGCCCCGCTAACACCTTTCTAGGCACCTACTAGGTTTATAGCATTGATCGTTTAGTGAGAAATTTCCCGAGGAGTAGCATATACTCACAGTAGGATCGGGATCCAAATATCATCGTGTGAAGAAAATGAAGGAATCCTACCATAATCATCACACTCCAAATGGTATGCAAATCTAGCAAGTTTCAGTACTTATGAAACTCCCGATGTGGATTTTTGCCCCATGCTCTTATGACCTTGACTAAGGCCAACAAATCATAAGTCACACGTCAAGTTCTTCCCGTCGTTATCCAGGTTAATTTGAACCCACCCGTATATACCCTTGACTATGGCCAACAAGGCAATACGACTGTCCCAAACCAACGCATTCTATCTATGCAACATATGAATACCCACCAGCTACCAAACACTGTGCCTTGACTAAGGCCAACAAACACAGCTTGAATACTGTTGAATATTCATATGAAACGACGGAGGGCTACGGATGGTTTTGGCGAAACCGTGAACGTAGTGAACTTGATATAATCGATGGAACGAGATAGCTTTTAGAAGGAGTGGCTCAAGCTCCGCATTTAAAAGTTAGTTTTGAAAAGAACCGAGTGGTTTTTCGAAAGTGTTCCATCGACTTAAACTTGGTTTATTATCTTGCATTAGTTCTTTTAATGCGTGATATTCTTGCATTAGTTCTTTTAATGCGTCCCATCATTTAATCCTACCATTGCAGAAAACAACCAAAATATGACGTACGCTTATGCCATTCGCATTCGCCACGGGGTCCCGTCATCACTCGTTAGGTTACTTAACTAACGACAGAGCGGGGGCTGGGCTAGCGCGGCTGTAAAACATAAGCAACGTCTAAATAGAAAGCAATGATAGACATTACAGATCACAGATGAATACATTGGATATACTAGCAATCCGCATTTCTTTCGAGCCTGAAACGAAAAGCGGATAACACGGTCGCGGTGAATAGCAAATACCCCACCCAAGACCCCTACGGGTGCGGCAAACTACCCGCCAAGTTCCCGGTAGTTTGTGCACCCCACCATGGGTCTATCCTAGGAGCAAAAACAGTAAAAAGAATTATACAATGACGGCTACAACCCCGACCCGGTTGTGCGGCCAAACAAATAATATTATTACATCAATTTACATTTACAATGAATGAAAGAAAAACAAAAGCTCATCTCACATCCACCCCGGCTATTCACCCGCGACAGTCCAACACATTCATATACACATTCCAGCACATTACAGATCATGTATAACCCCGACTAATCGACTTATAGCGATTAGCCGACGTTCAATACATGCAAACATCACAGATATAACCAACATAGTCAAAGTGCAGTGAAGTTCGGAAAAAATACGGAATTATAGGCCCCCAAAAGTAAATTTTAGTTCTGGAAAATCTGGGCATATAATATATATCCTAAAAATCCCAAAATCAACACAGAAAGACACTGCACGAAAAACGATGCAGAGAGGACATCAAACCGCGGCGCTTCCGCGGCACGAGCCTACCTCGTGCGGCGGAAGCGCGGCGGTTTGGATGAATCTCTGTGTCGTTTTTCATGGGTGTTTTTAGAAAACCCTGAGATGAATTTACAAATATAAAGTTTTCCATTTTGATCCAAAAAAAATTCAACAGAAACTCAGGTTTTTAAAAATACGGTTTTTGGGTTTTTTACGGTTCCGAACTTCGTTACACTTCACTACCAAGCTAGTTTAAGTTTAGTTAGGCTCTGATACCACTGTAAGTCCATATTGCGACCCCCGGTGCTTACGGGGAGGCTGAAACGGTATAAAAAACGAATTTTTATCGCAAGAGGCAACATGGACTAAACTTGGTCGGGATCGTTGTCTAAACTAAAACTAGCAATCTAGCTAAAGAGAGTTAGCTACTATGGAAGATGGTTATACCTAACTTGAACTCCTTCTTCTTCAAACCTTGTAGAGGTTGATGGTTCTCTTTACGTCGCCTTCTCCCGTCGAAGATGGATCCACCTCGAAGGTTCGACTTTGGGCTTTTCCTCGATCTTTGAGTGAACTAGGGTTTCCGGCTTGCTAAACCTTCATCCTAGAATGAGTAGAGAGAGATTAGGGTTTGCTTTTCTTTCTAAAGAGAATGATTCTCAACACATGAGAAGGTTTCTCTTTTCAAGAGGAAGAAGAAGATGAAATGAGGAGAGAGAGAGGTTATGATAGAATGAGCTTCTCTTTTCCTTTTGCAACCATAACAAAAGAAAAAGGATAATCAAATAATAATAATAATCAAAATGAAAAAGGTTTGATGGAAAGTTTAGGAATGACTAATATCATTACAAACATTAAATGAAAAAGCAAGAATGAAAAAGCATCTTGCATTTGTAATGATGGTAGTCAAATGTTCAACCATGGTCAACAAGTCAACCATGGTCAACAAGTCAACAAAAACTAACCATGACACAATTTCATTTTATTATATATTATTAAATGATATAATACAAATCCATTAGGGTTTGGAAAAATACAACTGTCAACTGTGCATACGCACCCGTTCCGAAACCCTAATGAAAAATCATCTTCCTCCTCCTCAAAAAGAACTGTGCATACACACCTGCATTCTTGTTCCGAGGAACATGAATACTGAGAGATAAAAGCAACCCCAAATACTATACCAGTATCCGGCTCAAACCAGAGCCCGCTGGTAATATCCGTCCGGACTCCAAACGGGCACAAGTGCGCGGATGAGAACGAACCCTGTCGCAAAACCATGCGACCTCTACTCTGTTTTGCCCAGAGGCGAATACCCTCTGTGTGGGACTCTAAAGACTCGACACTACGCTGGCAGTGGGTTTAACCACAGACCGCAAGCGGCACTAGCTGTGCGTAACGGTCCCCAGGTAGATGCCGACAAGAAGGCTGACGAGGTGAAACCCCATCTGAACTCCTACTGAGTCTGAATGTGACATTCTCCGTACAGTCCGGTCTGTTCGTCTGATACATCGCATGGCGGGCCTAGGGGGCGGTAAAACGTCAGTCCCCCAATAGCGGTACAAGTCGTGTCGGAGTGAAGCCCAAAACACCCTGAGATAACACTGGAAACCTACCAGTATATCTCGCTTGCCCTGGCCAGGGACTACTCGTGTAATGGCTCTCCTAGACACAGCGCGATGTCAACCCCCAATACCGGGAGAGACGAATCCTGTCTAACCGTCACTGCCTCCAAGTGCTTCGGGACTGCACCCAACCACCACCTGTTTGCACGACTCCTTTGAGCCGTGGTAGGGTAGTGATCAAAGTGCAGTGGGAACACACTCGAGGCGAAGTGTCAGTGTCAAGTCAGCGGACTAAGCTGTACTCATGTCACCTGGGAACTGATAACTGACGATAGGTATAATACCAACCTGTCAGTTCCCGACGAGTCCTGTCCAGTGTACTCGTAACCCAACGAGCACCCGTATACTATCTCCAGTACGACGTACTGATGGCTGTGGGACAGACCATCTCCCACACTAGGATGAGAAGCGCATACGCTAGTCTACTCCGGAGTATCGATGCCCTGTCTCGATAGTCCTACGACTAGGGACCTGTATAAGGATGTGCCTATAGATTACCCAGCCCCCACTAGTGTGACTGCCATCACAACGCTGGTAATCAAGCAAAGATCCTAAGGGCTCCACTAATGCGTATAAGTGATATACTGAAATAAACACAAGTACACATTGAAGTAGAAACAAACCAAGTAGCATACTACTATATTGAGCAAGATTGTTTATACAAGGTGAATATCCCAAGCTTCCATTAAGTAATATACAAACTAGTATGATACAGTAATGGCCTCTAGGGCATATACACTAACACAAAAACCACAAGTTAAAATTTTGTTTAATATGTTATGATGCACAAAATTTGTTTGAACTCGTTCGAATTTATAATTTTCCCTAATTAAATGTATTAGTGACGGCTTAAAATAATATTAAAATAATTAATTTCGGAAAAAATTTCAGAAAATTTGAAATTTCACCAGTGTCTTAATAAACACCAAATACTAGCAATTAAATAGCTAGAATATGTATATTTAATTTTAAAATAAAGATATTTGTATTTTGACTTTTTACAGAAAACCCCCTTATTTTACCGATTTTCCGAAATTTCACCGAAACGATTTTCAAAACGTTACAATCTTCCCCCTTAAAGAAATTCGGTCCCCAAATTTAAATTAAAACTCCCCCCAAATACTAAAACATCTAAGCAAAACTATCAAGTCGTCGGGGCTCCGAAATCGTAAATATATAAAACAAATCGTAGCGCAGCGCATGCGCATGAAAAATGAGCATATAACTCAATATCAAAACTCCGTCAAGCATCTCGCAATCATCGGAGTCATGGTAAAGATACAAATGTCAAATCCAATATGATATAACTCGAAACTATACACGTAAATATCAAATCTATATATGTAAATATCTGAAGGAAATGCATGCCAAATCTTTTAAAGTCGCTGTGCAATGCGCATAACACTGCACAGTGGCGGACGTCTATCATAAGAAAATAACCATATAGATATATACCTTTTGTTTAAAATGTACGTTCCGCCGTTTTGGAAACAATTTAGAAGGGTTCCTTGTTTTAAACGTTTCGTGTCCTGTCAGACACGTAAGTAAGTACTGAGACTATAGCTCTTCTTTGGAAATCCCTTCGATAACTATCAATGCATGCAAAAATATACTCAGGTACTGTCCTGTGAGTTGTCCTGCTCAGTACTAAACCAAATAGAAAACATCATAAAATATACTACTCCAACATAGATCAGTCCCAAATATATATATGAATGGCATGTGCGTCTAGTGCGCACAGAAATCGAAATCCATGAATGTGCTATACATATGCACAGAAACAACATCTAAGTGCATCAGGTGTGCACACAACATTTGTCATAGGCAACGTGTGTGCCTGACAGCAAGGACAGGTGCATCTGACACGCACGAAGAATCTCGATTTAGTGCATCTGGTGTGCACCAAAATCGCATCTCAAAACATGCGCTCAACATGCGCGAAAATCCAAGGCAGGTGAATCTATCATGTACGAAATCATGAAATCCAATATCAAGCGCCGAACATGTGGAAAATCCAATCAGGTGCATAAGGTGCATAAAACCAATATCGAGCATCACAATCAAAACCGAAGTCCAGTGCATCTAAGTGCACAAAATGCGTATCACTGCACTGCAAGCATATGGGAACTATACCGAGTGCAAAAACCAAATCGTATGCGTATATATGCACAAATCAACTCAACTGTATGAAATCCATATAATCACAAGCATGAGAAACCAAGGCACGAAAACTATCTCAAGTGCAACGACTGTGCAAAAATCGTAAATACTCAGTAGGTGCAACCATGGTGCATGACAACAAATATCATGAAACTCAATCATCAAAATCAATCATGCGAATGGATCGCCCAAAATACCCAAAATCAAGTATGGCGGAATAGTCCCGCTCAAGCACATCCTCCAAGAATCTCTGTCCAACTGTCGTGGTCACTCATAGCATGTATCGTCGACAATCCTGAACTCTGGCCTGCCGGTGTGCGTAATATGACCACTCCTAGGCCCAAGTCTTCTCGTAATTTATTCCAGAAAGGTCCTGTCGAGGTCCCTCCCAAATCTCGTCTCTGCCGAACTTTCCGGAAGTCATCGTCCTTTACTATATCTGTTTCTTGTTCCGGAACGGCTACATACTCATCGCGACTCTTTCTGGAAGGTATATCCAAGTACAATGCCTCGGCATGCATATCGCATCTCTGATGTCGGCAGAGTGGAACGTCGTCTCATCCAGACCTCGTACGAACCTCTTACTCCACTTTCTCTAATGTCGACTGCTTCGGACTCGTCTCGTCGTGACTGCATGGACTGAGCTCCTACGGCTATCCTCGTATCTGGAGTCTCCCAAGAAATGCATCTCACCACCTAGCATCCGAATGACGTCGAACCATCCGATCGATTCGTCAAAACCTCATAATCCCCCAAGAGCTCAACATCTTGGGTACAGTTTAACAGTATCGAGTACATACCACAGCATCGATGGTCCAGCCGTAGAAGGGCAAACCCAAGCCTCACTAATGGCGCCGCGGAACTGCCGCAAACCCTAAGGTTCAAAGGCTTTCACACGGTCATTAAGTCGAGTTAGGGTTTCATTCTTCTAGAGGGTCCATAGAATTGCCTGTATATCTTTCCGAATACTTTAAACTTGGAATAATAGGTTTCTGACATTCGATCGTCTCTGTCGACTCTCAACGTCTCCGCGTGAAGTCATCTCTAGCTGGAATCAATCTATCTGATGACCTCGCATCGGGGTAACGAACGAACCACATGTCCTAGTCATTCATCCCCGGGTAACTAGCGACCTTCTATCATCTCTTAGTACAACTCGTACTGCAATAGCTCCAACATCTGGGGCGATATCTCGTCGTTCGCAGCAGCAACTGGCTCACTCGTCTGCACGCTGAACAGTGCCTCAATTATCATGAAAAAGCAATACGCCAACGGTCATCAAAATCTAGCTGTCCTCTATCATTGGCTCAATCCTCTGGTGCTGATCGGTACGTCCGAGAAATCTCGTAAAAGCGATCTGTCAAACGCTCATGGCGCGAAAACACAATCAGACGACGCCTCTCAATGCAATCATATGTCCCTGGAATCACGCCCTGGTCAGTCCTCATTCATGACGAGCTCGTGCTGACCGCAACTCTAGCCGTAGCTCTCCCTGCCCGTAATCGTGGCATCAAAACCATGACTGGTACCGATGAGGCTAGATCAGGAATGAATATAATACTGAACAAAGAAATATGCATCCTAAGGCTTCTTAAGTGGAGTAGCGTATCGTAAGTATGCCGCGGAACATACCCACGGTACGTCACTCTACTTTAGTCACCTATTCCATCAACCAAGGATCATCCTACGCTCCGAAGGTAAAACCTAACGCTCTGATACCAACTATATCACGTCCCGAAAGTACGGAACATGACCGGCACTTAAACTACGAAACGTCTCGAGGCATACGTAATCCAAGTAAACCGAAAACCCAGAAATCCAAACCAAGAAAAGTAGTAGAGTGAAGGAAAACCAATTTAAATCAAGTAGTTTTAATAGCATAAGCCGAATTAGGCGTTTTTTTAAAAACATCAAATATTTCCTGAAAATTTCGGCAAAGTCTGCTTTGTAAATACTGGCCCCCAAACGGGATACAACATGAATAGTATACGAAATCAATAAAAGGCATCCACAAGCGGGAGCTAGCTCTTCGTCAATCGACGATCACAACCACACAAGCAATATAATATACAACCCCAAGGGCGGGGATCAAAACTCAAAAGGAAACTCAAAACAATAAGAAATCCACAGAAATGGAACGCGCGACTCTAAGGTCGAAAGAATAACATCACTGGTCTCTATCTTAAGAATAAATACATGTTTGGTTGATGGAACTTCTAGATACAACAGAGTAATAATATACAAGGTATATAATGGGGGGTACGATGCAAATAAACCCACCTACTAGCAAATCACCCGGAAAAGGAAGTAGTGCCAGCAAGCCGTAATGAAACCTGTACGGCAAAACCTGTAAAAAACTGTGGCACGACGGGGGTGAGTTGCCAACTCGTGAGTAGAAAAACATCTACGAACAGAAATCGCATGAACAACGCAATCCTAGGTCAACAATCATAATATATCCTCAAATATATAACCAGCATCCTATAACAATGGCTAGGGTAAAAGTCTAACCCAAGTGTAATTCCATGTGCCCATGTCAGTACCTCAGGTAGCAATATATCATATGGATGATGTATGAATGCATGAAACAGAATGCATGTACTGAAGAAAACTGCTTTCATAATTTAGTGAGATTTCTGTATCTTTGTAAAAATGAGGTATCATAAATGAAATCAGCATAAGCTGTGCCTAGCATCGACACAAAACAAACATCCAAATATCTCGATATCTCTGTGTCGTAATCTCTGTACCTCAATATCTCAAATATCTCAGTATGTCTCAATCTCACTATCTAGGGTGCCGTCAGTCCAGACCAGCCACTACCATCAATCTCAAGACCACGACGGTATACTCCGGATATCCGATGCGTCGGGTAATATCACCGGTCGGTAGTGCTCCCTGCCAGGCTCAACGCCATCATCTGCGATCCTCTTGCCCCGGGGTACCGCACCGGGTCCACCATGTACCCGAAACGGTTCTTCCACTCCTCGAACTCGGGTCTCGAAATCCATCAGCAAACTCATGGTGGACGACTCATACATCATGGGAAAACCGCACTTTTTATTTAAAAGAGAGAAAAGAAGTTTATTTATGTTTTTGCGGTTTTCCTCCAAATCCAAGAAATCTCATGAAATCCGAATCCAAATCATCAATAGCACGTAAAACCATGAATATAGGCATGAAAATCTATGAATGCGGCATAACAATAAATAGCAGTATGAATGAAGTGACAAGTAATAACTACAATGTCTAAACTGGCATATAAGGCAGGTACACTAATATCATGTCAAACTACTAACTAACAAGCTAAGTCAAGCAATAATATTTTCTAAGGTGTACGTGACATGGCAATTACCGATGAAGATGTGTGTGAGCTGTAAGTGCACGGCGGCGCCCCGGCCGTCAATCCGACGGCCAAATGCGGAAGCGATGATAAACTTTAATTTTCTTGAACTGGCAAACCGCCGCGCACTAATACCCGGATCGAACCATTAACTAGTCCTAGCTATCTACAAGAAAGGGAATAGAGATATACCGACGATCCAAGTCCTACGGTCTTCTCATCATCGTCCCGATCTCCTGCGGAATGTCCCGTCTCCTCCTCGTCGCCGGAAGTGCACCACATCGCCTACTTCTTTTACGGGCTCCCACCTCAATGCCGAGGCAACTCGGGCACGAAGCCGGCTACTCGACGTGCCCAAGATTCGCTGTAGAATATGTAGTCCTCAAGTCTCACTTTGGGGTTGTAGGAATTGCCTTTTGGTGGAGGAAATGATATGAGAACAATGTGGAGGGACTTGTGGGATTTTACAAAAGCAAAAGAGCAAAAATCCCACATGCAAAAATTTGGACAGCCCCTAATTCTTTGGCCGGCCATGGCTTGGTGAGAGGAGAGAATGGAGTGAGTGGGAGAGCAAATCAAAAAGGAGCCATTCTCATCTAATACCAAAGAGAGAGAGAGAGGAAAGCTATCATGCAAAAGAAATGATAGCAACAAATCCAACACTCCAAGGCAACCATCATCTCATGCATGATGGCTTCAAAAAGTCAAGCCATCATGAGAAGAAGAAGTCAAGGTAAGGTGCTCATCATGAAAACCATCATGATGTAACAAGATGCAAAGAACCCCCTCCACTAATGCCTATTTGCAACAATGCAAATAAACCCTCCTCCACCAATCTTCGGCCAATGAACGGAACAATGGAAATCGGCCGAAACGGAAAGCAAACTGGCAACTCCAGAAAACTGGTCCCGCAATAAATTACAGGAAAACCCCGATACGGTGCATACACACCCGCATCTGTATTTCGACCGAAATACAAATGCAATGAGACAAAATCTACACTGTACTATACTAGGATCCGGCTTAAACCAAAGCCGGCCAGTAATATCCGTTCGATCCTGATCCGTGCAATACCGCACGTATCTGATCGAACCCTGCCATATAACCATACGGCCTATAGTACAAACTGTCCGATCCCGATCCGTGCAATACCGCACGTATCTGGTCGGACCTTGCCATATCTCTATACGGCCTCTACAACTTTTTGCCCGAAAGCTGAGTAACTGAATGTGGGGGACTCTAAAGACTCATCAACACCTTGGTTGTGGATTTAACCGCTAGCACGTCAGAGGTATAAGCCAATACGTAACGGGCTACCAGGTACTGACTAAAAGGGATGTCTGTGAGCGAACTCAGCCTGACAACCCTACTGAGCCTGTCAGTGACAATATCCGTACAGTCCGGTCCGTTCGTCTATGAGTATCGCATGGCGGGCCTAGGGGGTTGGTAAAAGTCAGACCCCCAAAAGCGGTACAAGTCATGTCGGAGTGTAGCCCAGAACACCCTGAGATACTACTGGAATACCTACCAGTAAATCTCCTTGCCTCGGCCGAGGGCTTCGTGTAATGGCTCTCCTAGACACAGCACGACCTCACCCCCAATACCGGGAGAGACGAACCCCTGAAGATACGCTCACTGCCTCCATGTGGCTCGGGACTGTACCCAACTAAAACCTGTTTGCACGACTCCTTTGAGCCGTGGTAGGGTAGTAATCAAAGTACAGTGGGAACTCACACGAGACAAATGACGATCCCCAGGTCGATGAACTAACCTGTACACATGTCACCAGGGAACTGCCATCTGACGTCTGGTATATGACCAACTAGCATGTTCCCGGCGAGTCCTGTCCGGTGTACTCATAACCCAATGAGCACCTGTATACATCTTAGATGATCCAACTGACACCAGTGGCTTGTGAGACCGGCCACCGCCCCTCGTCGGGGTCTCGACTGTATACACTAGTCTACTATGGAGAATCGATGCCCTGTCTCGAAACTCTCACGACTAGGGACCTTTTAAGGATATGCTTATAGACCCCCAGCTCCCACTTATATGATCGCCCTCATACTGCTGGTGGTCAAGCAAGAATCCTAGGGGCTCTATCAACGTGTAATAGCGACGTGTCAGGTCACTTAAAACAGTACACGATGATAAAGGTAAACCAGATAGCATACTATCATCTCGAGTAAGACTGTCCTACCGGGATAGGTCCTCCATCAATCATTGCAATCACGTACCTGTGACCTAATAATTGACTCTGAGGGCACTATCTCCAACAATCTCCCACTTGCACTCAAGGCTAATTATTGCGATGTCGCATACTCACAGCCCGTGTGATACCGAACACCCAACTCCTCTACTATCTACTAGTCAGTCTCACAAAGCTCGTTTGCGAAACTATTGCGTTCGAGGAATAGCCTCAGTGAGTGGATCCGCTTTGTTGTTTCTTTCTATGTCTCTCTATATCTCAAGTTCGCGGAGAAACCCATCTCCCGAAATGAGCAATACCTGTCTTAGAATGTGTCTGGATGTCTGATGGGACATAGATCAAAAATGAACTCCAAATCCAAACTTCTTAGACTGTATCGTCAACTGAACTTAATCAGTATCCTGCGCCATGCCTCCCTCAGTATTGCCTTGGACCACCTGTCCAAAATACTGCCCCTCATCAGAAGGAAAGCTATAACTCTGACAACCTTCTTGTCGTCCATGTCACCTTGGAAGCCTGGAATGATAACTGTCTCCCGAATGAGGCTGTCGTTATCACATCCCTAGAACATCCACTTATGTTCTAAAACTTGCTTCCGACTGTTTCTCCAGGATTGGATTAATGTCAGCTTATTGCATCTAGTGCAAGAACAATGTCTGGTGTGGTACTTGACATCTCACGATTGACTCAATTGCCTGAGCAAGTGATCTGCCAATCATGCACGTCCCTCTCCCCTTTAGTCTGTAAGACACCTTTGGAGAGGGTGACTCCATTACCTGCAGGTATACTACCGTGCCATGAGTCGTCCATCCTAAATACTCTTAGAATGCTGTCAAGTACCCTGATTGGGAAACCACCCAAATCTAGATCTAAAACCATAGATCTAGTAACCAGTATGTCTGATATAAAATCCATTTCCTTTGTGGAGAAAACACTGTGTGACGACCAAAGTATAACCGATTGTAGTATAGGAGTTTTCTTTCCTACTCTGTGTATGTCATCCAAATACCATGACATCACACCCTACTACCTTCTCAACAGATCCATCCCCTATTCTGATGAAGTCAAACCTATGACTGTCACGTCAGAAATAGATGATCTATCTCCGCTACATCTGCTTTAGTCTATAAATAGACATAAGCTACCTGTCCACCAATGCTTCCGCTGCTCCCACTGACTACGACAACCCTCTGGCAGAGTCATATAGACGTACACTTCTAAAACTAGTTTAGAACGACGCTATACTCATCCTCCCGCCTGGTCTCGCAGCCTGGAACAACAGCAATGGTAATTGTGGGTAAACAAGAACTTCCCTGTCACCGTCCTTGAGGCTACCGTAGTACCTCTCGGGTGCCTGAAGTTACCCACCGTATCTGCGGAGTGGCCAATGGAATGTCAATCCAGATTGAATCTTTAGGTTCCTTATCAAATCTTCAGTAATCGTTTGTGGTTCTGGAATCACTTCTAGTTCTACCATACTCCCACTACTATTTTCTGAAAAAATCCATTTTTAATAAAACTGTGGCGAGTCTAGAACAATATTGCTATTGTTCATCCAGATGGTAGAAAGTCAACCCTCGTCATAGCCTGGGTCAACCCACAAACAGCCATTACAGAAACGTGCCTTGAGTTGTCCAGTGTCTGGTTTTAATCATAAACCGGACAACTCCCCGTACCTTAACAACGTTAAGATATGAACTGTTCTATATCCAATATAGAAATAGAGGCACTGATTTAATTGAACCAGATTCAAATCATGCAGCTGTCTCCAGTGCATGTCAACTTAATGGAAGGAGGCCGATCAGCGTTACTCAACTTAGGAATGCTTCCAATTATGAGTAACCTGAAAGAGAAGCAATTTCTCTTTATCATTACTATCAACTGAATACCATACACAAGTATCTACATCTTCGATCACTTTGAAGAATCCCGATACTTGCTATACCTGGTTCTCTACTCTATTCAAATACCTATAACTTCTCAAAATTCAGACCCTGTGTTTCCGCGAAACACCTGTCTAAAAACTAGAGAAGTCATAAGTAAACCGAATATAGTACGAGGACCAACCCCTCTGTCCTGATGGACCCTGGACAACATACAATACTCTGTATAAGTCCCTTGAGTCTGATAACTCATTCACTGTGTGTCGTAGGTTGAAAACTGTACTTATGGTCAAGAAGAATTACACCGCTGCTTAATGCTCCTTACCTAACCATCCACTGATATAGGTAAATGTCATAGACATAATTTCAGAAAGGTATATCTCACTCTATGAAAATAGACGTACAGATATATCGATTTGAAATTGGTGCATAACAGCGGATATTCAAAACCAAATATTTGCCGACCGGCAAACAACCCAGGTGACTTCCTCAAATATCACCGATTACAACGAATCCCGATATAATGAGGATGATCACCTAATTCCCAATAACTTACTCCCACTCATCATCTGTATAACCATACAGATGTGAGAATCATACCTGGTAAATACATACCCTGGAGTAAGTATCTAATCGGGAAATCAGTTTTCCTTTAACATTACACAGTGAAACTGAAACATTGAAATGTTCCGATGGGGTATTCTGGTATTCCTAGTAATGCCTCTTCCAGATTCACGACTGTAACCGTATAGTTCTTTGCCACCTCTCCAAATCCCTTCATATGTCTTTAGTCTTTACCTTCTGTACACCCCTTTAGGCCAAATGGTTTTCTTCCTTCCCTACCGTTCGGCACCAGCCTATGCTTTGGAAGAAGACTATCCAATAAGCATAATGGGTGTACTGTCCCAATCCTAGGAACACTCGCAATGAGAGAGGGTGAAGATAAAAGACAACCGAATAAACTTTATTTCTATTTCTCCTGGACCAGAATCCATCCCCGAACTGGAACAAGTTCCATTCGAGTTCGTATATAACCATACGATGGAGTATCCAAATAAACTGTGGATCTTCGTAGTGATACGGAGTGTCCTGGAGAAATACAAAGGTGATGTGGGAGTGGTAACGAAATATTTGGTTTGGTCGTGAATATCTGTTGCAATTTACTTTGCCCTCTTACTAATCCCTTGCTTTGTCTTAACTTAATACCTTCTGTACACCATCGTTAGGCTAATTGGTTTTCTTCATTCCCTACCGGTCGGCACCTGCCTATGGTTTGGAAGAAGACTATCCAATTTGCGTAATAGGTGTACTATCTCCTAAACCAATGAGTACTCGCAACCTGAGAGAAGGTAAAAGGAAAAGACAACTGAATAATCCTATCCGTTTTCTCCAGAACCTGAAACCATCCTCGAATAAATTCCTTCGAGTTCGTATCTAACCATACGATGGTTTTGTCCAATGGAAGTGGACGTTCGTAGTAATACGGGGTGTCCTGGAGAAAAGGGTAAAAGTAGGAGTGGCAATGAGGTTTGCAACTCTGACAATCCAAAAGCCAGTGTTTAAGAAGGTTCGGTCAACTTGGTCACTGAGTCATAGTCTAGGGTCGGGTCAATGGTCGCTGCCAGAGAGAGAGAAAAGAAACACTCAGCGTGCACTCTAACCTAGATCAGAATGGTTACCAATTTATCTAATCTGGAAACCTCCCACTGTACCTCAAATTCTCCTCCAAACCTAGCAGAAGAATTAGTCGGGAACACCCGAGGAGTAAACTAACTCATCAGTGGGAATCGGGTCCAACTATCATCGCATGATAACGTGACGCAATCCGCTCACATCATCATACTCCAGATGGTATGCGCATATCTGGCAAGTTTCAGTTCTTTTGAAACTCCCGATGTGATTTCTGCCCCATGCTCTTATGACCTTGGCGAAGGTCAACAAATCATAAGTCACATGTCAAGTTCTACCCGTCATTATCCAGGTTAATTTGAATCCACCCGTACAAGCCCTTGACGAAGGCCAACAAGGCTATACGACTGTCCCAAACCAACGCATCTATCTATGCTGCAGAAAGGTAACAAGCAGCTACCATACACTATGCCTTGACGAAGGTCAACAAACACAGCATGAATACTACGTGCTACCCGTCTGAAACGACGGAGGGCTACGAATGGTTTCTGGCGAAAACCTTTAACGTAATGAACTTGATATCGTTGAAGGAACGGATAGCTTTTTGAAAATATAGTGACGAAAACTTTCGCTAAAGAGGTCACTCCCGGTGAAGGGATCTCGGCTCTTTCCCCGTAGAATGGGGTGCAGGATATTCCAACTGAATACCACGGTGCAAAGCAAAAGTAATCGGCTATAGTGAAGTTGATGCCCTGATGCAAACTTTTGTCTAAGGGGTCACTCCCGGTGAAGGGATCTCGGCCCTTGCCTCGTCGACTGAGGAGCAGGATATTCCATCTGAATACCACGATGCAAAACAAAAGTGAACGTCCTTGCAATAACAGCTTTTTGAAAAAGTGTTCCAACAACATCAGATTAGGTTTGTTTTTAACTTGCATTGATCCGAATCAATGCAGTCCCATCAATTGATCACACCAAAAAGAACGAAAATATACTGATGTACGTATATGCCATCCGCATTCGCCACTGGGTCCCGTCATTACCCGTTAGGTTAGCTAACTAACGAAAGAGCGGGGACTGGACTAGCGCGGATGCAAAACATATACAACATCTACTAATATATATACCAATATATTATATTCGCTCAAGGCGTGAATAAAATGCAACATCACAGAAATGTACAGCATCACAGAAACAATACAGATATCTGGGATCCCCGGGTTTCACAGAGCCGCTGAAACCCGACGTTCCCCTGGTCGTGTGGATAGCCTGTGCAAAGAGAACCTAGACCCCTACGGGCGCGGCAAGTCACCCGCCAAAACCTGAAGCGAGGCAGCCCCCTTCAGCGCCGTGAATGGACCACCCAGCACTTCACGGAATCCGGTAACTTGGGCACCCCTCCTGGGTCAACCTGTACCCCCTACGAGTGCGGCGAATAGCCCGCCAATTCTAGAGCGAAGCCCCCTCCGTCCCAATGCCATGAGATGCGGGCTTGTTGCCCTCTAGAACCCGGCTATCCGTGCACCCCTCCGCGGGGTAAGCCTAGTACAGAAAGTAAAATATACATACAACGGGTACATCGACCGCAACCTGGCCATGCCCCAAAAGAATAATACAATCAGGCAGTGACGGCAGTCCACATGTCGGACGCTCGCCCCGCAATATCAAATGTACATAATACAACCACAACTGTACTAGCATTGCATCCAGGCTATCCCCCACGACCGATCCGCAACATCACAGCAAAAACAGAACATCAACGTGAAAATCACGTTCGCAAATCCGTCTAACCGGGCTATAGCAGTTAGACCGGATTTACCGATCGAGTAACATTCACGGTCGCAGATATAATGTAAATACTGTGAAATAATGTGTTTAAAATATATCCGATCGATCAAATTATAACAAGTGGGCCCCAAGCACTACTGTAGCACATTAAGAAATTCTGGGCCCAATATTAATATTCCAAAACCCCAATTTAAAGCCCACAAAGACACTGTAGAAATTTCACACAGCAAGGACACTGTTAAGCGGCGGAACCGCGGCCCAAGTGGGGGTTTGGCCGCGGTTCCGCGCTCTGTTGGTCGACTGAATGTGTCGAATTTCTAAAGTATTCTTATAACATCCAGTGCATCACTATTTTACAACCTGAAGATTTTTCGAGACCAAAAATTTTCAACAGAAACTGATGCGAACTAAAATGCAGTTTTGGAACTTTTTGATCGATCGAAAATGCAAACACATTAAACCGAGCTAGACTAAGTTAATGGCGAGGCTCTGATACCACTGTAAGTGCACGGCGGCGCCCCGGCCGTCAATCCAACGGCCAAATACGGAAGCGGTGATAAACTTTAATTTTCTTGAACTGGCAAACCGCCGCGCACTAATACCCGGATCGAACCATTAACTAGTCCTAGCTATCTACAAGAAAGGGAATAGAGATATACCGACGATCCAAGTCCTCCGGTCTTCTCATCATCGTCCCGATCTCCTGCGGAATGTCCCGTCTCCTCCTCGTCGCCGGAAGTGCACCACATCGCCTACTTCTTTTACGGGCTCCCACCTCAATGCCGAGGCAACTCGGGCACGAAGCCGGCTACTCGACGTGCCCAAGATTCGCTGTAGAATATGTAGTCCTCAAGTCTCACTTTGGGGTTGTAGGAATTGCCTTTTGGTGGAGGAAATGATATGAGAACAATGTGGAGGGACTTGTGGGATTTTACAAAAGCAAAAGAGCAAAAATCCCACATGCAAAAATTTGGACAGCCCCTAATGCTTTGGCCGGCCATGGCTTGGTGAGAGGAGAGAATGGAGTGAGTGGGAGAGCAAATCAAAAAGGAGCCATTCTCATCTAATACCAAAGAGAGAGAGAGAGGAAAGCTATCATGCAAAAGAAATGATAGCAACAAATCCAACACTCCAAGGCAACCATCATCTCATGCATGATGGCTTCAAAAAGTCAAGCCATCATGAGAAGAAGAAGTCAAGGTAAGGTGCTCATCATGAAAACCATCATGATGTAACAAGATGCAAAGAACCCCCTCCACTAATGCCTATTTGCAACAATGCAAATAAACCCTCCTCCACCAATCTTCGGCCAATGAACGGAACAATGGAAATCGGCCGAAACGGAAAGCAAACTGGCAACTCCAGAAAACTGGTCCCGCAATAAATTACAGGAAAACCCCGATACTGTGCATACACACCCGCATTTGTATTTCGACCGAAATACAAATGCAATGAGACAAAATCTACACTGTACTATACTAGGATCCGGCTTAAACCAAAGCCGGCCAGTAATATCCGTTCGATCCTGATCCGTGCAATACCGCACGTATCTGATCGAACCCTGCCATATAACCATACGGCCTATAGTACAAACTGTCCGATCCCGATCCGTGCAATACCGTACGTATCTGGTCGGACCTTGCCATATCTCCATACGGCCTCTACAACTTTTCGCCCGAAAGCTGAGTAACTGAATGTGGGGGACTCTAAAGACTCATCAACACCTTGGTTATGGATTTAACCGCTAGCACGTCAGAGGTATAAGCCAATACGTAACGGGCTACCAGGTACTGACTAAAAGGGATGTCTGTGAGCGAACTCAGCCTGACAACCCTACTGAGCCTGTCAGTGACAATATCCGTACAGTCCGGTCCGTTCGTCTATGAGTATCGCATGGCGGGCCTAGGGGGTTGGTAAAAGTCAGACCCCCAAAAGCGGTACAAGTCGTGTCGGAGTGTAGCCCAGAACACCCTGAGATACTACTGGAATACCTACCAGTAAATCTCCTTGCCTCGGCCGAGGGCTTCGTGTAATGGCTCTCCTAGACACAGCACGACCTCACCCCCAATACCGGGAGAGACGAACCCCTGAAGATACGCTCACTGCCTCCATGTGGCTCGGGACTGTACCCAACTAAAACCTGTTTGCACGACTCCTTTGAGCCGTGGTAGGGTAGTAATCAAAGTACAGTGGGAACTCACACGAGACAAATGACGATCCCCAGGTCGATGAACTAACCTGTACACATGTCACCAGGGAACTGCCATCTGACGTCTGGTATATGACCAACTAGCATGTTCCCGGCGAGTCCTGTCCGGTGTACTCATAACCCAATGAGCACCTGTATACATCTTAGGTGATCCAACTGACACCAGTGGCTTATGAGACCGGCCACCGCCCCTCGTCGGGGTCTCGACTGTATACACTAGTCTACTATGGAGAATAGATGCCCTGTCTCGAAACTCTCACGACTAAGGACCTTTTAAGGATATGCTTATAGACCCCCAGCTCCCACTTATATGATCGCCCTCATACTGCTGGTGGTCAAGCAAGAATCCTAGGGGCTCTATCAACGTGTAATAGCGACGTGTCAGGTCACTTAAAACAGTACACGATGATAAAGGTAAACCAGATAGCATACTATCATCTCGAGTAAGACTGTCCTACCGGGATAGGTCCTCCATCAATCATTGCAATCACGTACCTGTGACCTAATAATTGACTCTGAGGGCACTATCTCCAACATGAGCCGGCAAGTAAGTGTACGTGGTACATACGCATCTTCGGTAATGGTGCTGGTGTCCTAAGAGCATAATATCAACAATGCAATATGAAATAGCAATGTAAGTATGCGATACGGGGCGAACAACAATAATGAGCGGGAGCTAAATACAAGACACAATGGTAACTAATTTGCATTTATTATATATATATAT
This sequence comes from Agapanthus africanus, assembly GCA_030015575.1. Lineage (NCBI taxonomy): Eukaryota > Viridiplantae > Streptophyta > Magnoliopsida > Asparagales > Amaryllidaceae > Agapanthus > Agapanthus africanus. The sequence continues at coordinate 349,372,806 of JASDDO010000018.1, forward strand.
ACGTCATACTATGGTGCCATTTGAAATAACACAAATCGTGGGGTTTTGGAAATAAGGGCTACGGTATTTTTAAGAAAAGATACGCCTTTTGAAATATCCGTAGAATCTCTTGACCTGTCTTTTAAAATACCCACGATCCGTTAGTTTAGAAATAGGTAGGAGTCTAATCTAGTCTAACAACTACACTAAACTATACGGCTGAACTAACAAGCTGAACTACAGGTAAGGAAAACGCCTAACATCTGAGTCGATACATATACATACCTGTATATGTATAGTCGGTGATCCCGCCTCAATAATATCATATCCGATACCATATCTATAATCAGACATCCCAAGTCAAGTGTGCGGATCAATCATCAGTATATAGCTCGTACGTAACTCCATCGTACGGCATCCCTAAATCTCGGTACGGATCAATATCATATTATTCATTTTGTATCCTCTTTATCCAAGATCATAATCTGGGTATTGATCTACGTCTAGTACGATACTAATATCATCAATATAGTCATGATCTTACTGCTGATCTACAGCCTCATACAAACCGATATCATCATCATATATCGTCATAAAGAGGTATACATTGCCTAATGCGACCTATTATAAATATCTTAATATATCTTATCTTGTATCACGATCACATGTCAACCGTTCAATGTATAACACTATTCACATGTAACGTCGTCCTAAGATCCGCTATAATATCAGGACGTATCTCAAGTATGAATCCTGCAAAATCACCGATCTCACGGTCTCAAATCAATGTCATCGACTCACCTCAAATCCCTAAATACTATCCTCAAATCCAGTATATGAACACATAGTCCCATACCCTTGTGAACACATAAATACATATTCCCGTATAAGCACAATGAAAGAAGAAGGTATGCAAGTATGGGTGTGTGTGTATGTGTGGTGCAACCTCTACTCTAGGGTCTCGAACACTAAACCTATCCAATCACACCTAAAATCTATCTTTCCCATCAATAAACTCAACAATATAAATGCGTGTATACGTATTCGTATACATCACCACGAATTGCGGGGGTGCTATACGCCATCCACCCGACTTCTCCCCGTAGATATAAATCTACTCACCTGGTCCTCGCTCGCCGGTGCCGACGTCGCCACGCGCTTGCTTGTCGTCTCGAAGTCCATATGGGGTACCTACATATCATAACGTACCGTATCGTATTAAAACCAAATTCGAGATCGAAACGGCATACGAAAACCAAATCGGCACGTGTATCACGCATAGGTCAAAACATATTGCCTACGCATGCAAGAATAGCCAAACCAACCCTCGATGTCGATGTACAAACGTCAAACCATCGAGAAAAACCCAAAGACACTCTTTTGCGCATTCACGAACACTAATTATAATATAAAATAGGTTAAAATTCACAAAAACCCCAAACTCACTTTAAAAGCCATTTTTCCGAAAATCTAGCAAGCAAAAATTACCCGTTTTAGTACAAAACTCGACGTTTTAACAAAACTAATGGCCATAAAGCTCACTAAAGATCTTAATTAAGTCATACCAATGTTAATTAGATTTTAAACTTAACTCTTAATATCAATCTCAAAAAATCTAGTTTGCACACATAACCAATTTTAACAATTTTATAGCAAAAATTCACAAACTACAATCTAGCTTGGATTTGCATGATCTAAAGCATTGAACTACAATTTAAAATGTTAATAAAGTCATGAAAAACCTAATCACATTTTTCTCATAATCAAATTCATAGTTTACAAAAACCTAGTTTGTTAAAAAGCTTAAATTTGGACATTTTCAAGTAACAACTTGTAATTAGAAACTAGATTAGTTTTAACAAGTTTTCAAGATGCTATCCCACATCACATAACCATGCACAATTGATCACAACCCTAACTCAAACACAAAACCCTCACTTGAATTTCTTAACTTGAAATTGGAACCATAATATTTACTAAATAAGTTTTGATTAAAGCAACCAAACAACAATTTAAAAAAAGGTTGAGATTAAACCTTTAAACCATGAGATCAACATGGAATTAAGCCTCCAAAATCCTAACTTTTCTCCAAGATCCATAGTAGATAGGCTAAGGTAAAATGGGTAGCGCTTAGATTTTGAGTTTGCTTTGAATTTATATGGATTTGAGGTGGATTTTTTTTGTTGTTTTTTTTTATGCAAAATTGGGTGAGATTTTAGGGGGAGGGCCTGCTGTTTGGGGCCAAAATTTTCGGCCAGGAATGTGGGGAGGGGTGAGGGAGGGGAGAGAGTGAGGTGGAGAAAGTGGGAAAAAGTCAAAGTCCACATTTTTACTTCTATCATTTCCTTTTCTTTTCTTTTCTTTTCTTTTGCAAAACAAGTGGGGATAATTGTGGGGGGCTGCTGAATTCAGCCAAGGGGAAGGAAAAATGGGTGTGTGTGGGTGTGGGTATGGGTGTGAAGTGATGGAAAATGATAAATACTATACCCCAAACATCCATTTACACTAAATTCACTATTTAAGCCTTTTTCATCGATATTTTCTAACACCGTTTAACAACTTCATTTCAATTCAAAAACCACATGTTAAAATTTTGTTTAATGTGTTATGATGCACAAAATTTGTTTCAACTCGTTCCAATTTATAATTTTCCCTAATTAAATGTATTAGTGACGGCTTAAAATAATATTAAAATAATTAATTCTTACAAATTTTCAGAAAATTTGAAATTTCACCAGTGGCTCAATAAACACCAAATACTAGCAATTACGTAGCTAGAATATGTATATTTAATTTTAAAATAAAGATATTTGTATTTTGACTTTTTACAGAAAACCTCCTTATTTTACCGATTTTCCGAAATTTCACCGAAACGATTTTCAAAACATTACAAGAGTCTTGTGTGGTTCCCACTGTGCTTTGATTTCCACCTTACCACGTTCAAGAGAACGTGCAAAACGGTGGCTTTAAGGAACAGTCCCGAGTCAAATGGAGGAAATGAGCGATAGGAGGGGTTTCGTCTCTCCCGGTATTGGGGGTTGATGTTGCACTGTACTCGATTGGCTATAACAGGAAGTCCTTGGCCAAGGCTGCTTTAAAGAAATACTGGTAAGTGTTATCAAGAGTTTCTTAACCCGTTATGAGCCTCATATCGACACGACTTATCGAGTTACTAGGGTCTGACGTTTACCACCCCTAGACGAGATATGCGACATATCAGACGAAGAGACCAGACTGTACGGTAGTGTTATTGATTGGATTCCGTGGAGTGTGATCAGGCTTGCTTGTTGATCTTCTGATCGCTCAATACCCGGGTGGCCATTATGTTTATCAGACCGCTTGCGGCTTGTGGGTGTTTGATATGATCATCACCTACTGCCGGCGTATTGACGAGTCTTTAGAGTCCTACACAGGGGTTTCTTGGATCAAGCGAAATAGAGTAGGAGCACATATGTGATATGTGCGGGACCGAGATTAATGCAATATGTGATACCGCACTATATTCTCACGATGTGTGACACGAAAGGTTATATTTGATATAGCCGGGTTATCGGATCAAGTGTTGATTCGATAAGATGTTACATTATGATATTAGTCGGTTATATGTGATATAGCCGGATTATTAAATCAAGTATTGATTTAATAATTTAATGTATAATTATATATTTGATATATTACATTACATTAGCTGATATTAGCTCACTTATGATTTCTTTTCTCACATTGAGTACATTGATGTATATGTGATATATGTTAAATGTATCAAGTTAGGTTACAAATGCAACTAGGGTTAATGAGGGTTAAACCATGCTAAGGTTAAGATTAGGATTTAAATTTATCATTAAGTAATTCAAAATTGAGGAATTATTCAAGGTTGATATTTGTTGAAAGCTTGTAGAAGCTTCAAGGCATCTTTGACTCTGTTCTCTCTCTTTGTCTTGCTTAAGATATTTTTAACCTAACCTTTAACCATAGCACATGGTTAACTCTCTACAAGGGTTAAGCATGACATGCTTAACCCTTGGTTGCATTATTAACCTCACCAATAATTCATTTGATGAGTTAGTTCTTTCTTCTTCTTCTTCTTCATCAAAGCTTTCTAGCTTCAATGGAGTTGTGAGAAAATGAGTGAGAAAATGATTTCTAATGTGACCAAAATTCCTACTTCATCATCCTTTACTGCTTTCCATTTAGTATAGGGTGTTTTCTTCACTAATTCCGTAATTAGTGAAGAGATGGCTTGGGTTAGTGTCTCCTCGACGTAGATCATCTTTGGCCTCGAAGTCTCGAAGCAAGCTTGTTCGTTTCTTCATCGGAGCCTCTCTAGAGTCCGGAGTTCACGATCGCAGCGAAGGGGACTACTACACGGAGCTATTGAAGTGAAGGACCGGTCTACAAAGGTTGTATTCCTTGCTCACTTCTTATTGCAAAGTAGTTTGCTTTAGATTCCGTCGATTTCTAGTATACGATTCTTGTTTAGGGTTAGCTAAAATGAAATTTTTTTGATTTTGGTATGGACGATGCCTCCCGAAACCTTGCTGCCATCGTAGGTAACCCTTCAACTAATCCATCTCAAATCTTCATCAAAACTCACAAAAATCACATCTTTTGCCTTGATTTGCTCTTTGGATGCCTTGGAGCTGGGAAAACTAGGATTTTTGAGTTCTTTTGGTTAGGTAATGATATCTTTATGTTAGTTAAGTGTTTATTGTCTAGCTTAGCTTATTAGTTTCAGTTTACAACGCGTATAGTTTCGTTTCGTGCAAATATCGTATTTTTTTAAAGTAGTTTTGGGGTCTCGGATGATCTGCTATCAAACCAAGTATTTGTTGCAAAAGTTCCCATCACAGTGAACTAGTGTAGTGACCTAGAACCTACCCTCAAAATACGAGCCCATTCCCTCATGTTCAGGCCGCATATTAATTGCTTATGGCCGCAAATTGCGGCCAGACTAGGGAGTTGGGGTTTGGGTTTTGGTGTAGGGATCTCTGGGGTTGTTTGTGGTCTTATGGTACTTGCAACTTTTACAGATTGTTGGTATAGCAAAATCTGGGATCACTTGGTTGTTTTCTTATGTTTCGTTTCACGCGTTACGTTATCCGATACGGTTCGTGTTCTGTGTTGCTGTTGCTCTGAGTTGGTTTCGTTGTTTCCCTATGCACGTTAGCCACAATACGAACACTTGAGAGTAAGTTTTGTGTTGTCGTGTCGGTCAATGTAGTTTGTACGTGTTTTCGGTCTATTGCTAATATATACTTGCTTTGTTGTGTTATGTTTTAGGTTTGCAGGCGGGGACTTCGGGCGCTGCGAAGAAGGGGAAACAGGTGGTAGGCTTTACTTAGCCAGGAGCGTTGGTGAGTAGATTTAACATCTATAGGGGAATCGCCTGCATGGCGTTATGCGTCTGGGATAGAGATGTTATGATATTGTCGCATATTCTATTGCATATATAGGTTGCGCATACACCTTATTGCTTAGTTATTTGTTGTGCTTGAACTTGAACCCTTAGGACACTGCACTATTATTGACGGCTCATGTTGTACGAGCACTGATTGTATGCCACTCACACCGTTAATAATTGCCATGACACGCACAACACCTATACATATGTGTTATTGTATTGTTTAGAAATATTGAAACATGATCCTTATTTTCCTTCGTGCATATGACATATAGCATACGTGCATACATACATGCTTACACATATGCCCTGACATACTTATATGCTAGTTACCTGTATACCTATATGGTATTGTACCATTAGTGATAGGTATATTTCACACATAATGACATAGCTACATGTATACCTTGCTTACATACTTACACTTATACTTGGAGGGTATATTACATCATTACTGATAGGTAGATATATATACTTTCCTATACCTTCATGTTTACCCATATATCTGACTATAGCTACATGTTTACCTTTATTTGATGTTATATAGACTTAGAGAAATTAGGAACCGCATGATATATATATTAACTTGTTGCAGTTAAATAGCGGCATTTCCTTTATATGCTCACATCACAGTTTTATGTTGCACATATTATATTCATGGATTTTCGCATTGAGATATGGATTTTTCATGATATTTTCTGGATTTGAAGACCGTGGTAGTTTCATGAAATTATGCATTATTTGAAAAACCCGGTTTCACTTGATATGATATTTCAGCAGCCACCATGAGATTTATCGATTCTGATATATATACCCCATGCGAGGAGGAGTCGGGGGCCGTGCGAGGGTACATGGTGGGGCCCGGAGGTACCGCGGGGCGAGAAAAGGATGTCGTGTAACATGCCGATGAGCCTGACAGGGGAACCATACCTACCGGTGACAATACCTATGACTCGGTGGTTATCGTGGGGATACCGACGAGAGTCATGTACGTATGGATACGTCGAAAGGCGAGGGTCGAAGCTGGGCACTCGATTTTTCGGAACAGCGTATGATACGTACCTATCAGGGGGCCAGTCGTGGTGACAGCACCTGATAGATCAGTATTTATGTGTCTATGCTTGACACAGGTTTTCATGATATTTTTTCTCCTAAGTATATATAACAGTGGAATGGGACGCTGTTATATATATATATATATATATATATATATTAGTGGAATGGGATGCAAATATATATGTATACATATCAATTTATATACATCATCATAATAATTCATGCAATTATACTTATTCAGGATATATGAGATTCACTTGATATTGGATACAGGAATTATGAGATTCACTTGATATTGGATACTGGATATATGAGATTTACTTGACATTGGATACTCAGGATATATGAGTTTTATATGATATGAGAGCCAATTTGGGGGCTGATTTGAGGAAATTGGGATTTGGATTTTCTTGATGGACTTTGGTCCTACCACGAGGTCAGGATTCCGTGGGAATGACATGTTTTATCCCATACTCCGCATTTATTGTTTATGCACTGCTTCATGTATTAGTAGTACATGATAGAGCACCTTCCATGACTACCTTCCATGACTGTTGCATTTACATACTTTTATTTTATATGCATTGCTTAATGTATTAGTTGTACCTACTAGAGTACCTTTCATGACTGCTATATATATACATTGTCATATCATTGCTTCATGAATTAGCAGTACCTACTAGAGAACCTTTCATGACTATTGCATACATATGACCATTTATTGCTATTAGCTTGCATATGTTAGATTCGTGCCGTACGTGCATACTTGCGATTACCTGCATATGTTATTTACTATTCACGAGTTGGAAACTCACCCCTGTTGTGCCACAGTGTTTTGCAGGTTGTTCCTCAGAGTAGTCAAGACAGGCTATTCATCTGTCATATCATCTTTTGCTGCGGATAACGCATTGGCTCACGGTGTGCTGTTTTGCTTAGGTGGGTTTTGCGGTTATCCGATGTTGTTTATTGTATATTTGTTGTATCATGTACTCTCCATCTACCACTTTCATGTATGACTTAAAGACTTGATGTGAGGACGATATTGTATATTATTTTTGTTAGTTATATGTATGCCCTAGAGGCTATTACTGTACATACGATATATATTGTAGTGGATGCTAGGACATATATAGGGAGGACTTTCTTGCTCGACATGATAGTACGCTATCAGGTTGTACTTTATCTTAACATGTACTCTGATTGTCTCTATGTTACATGTTAATAAAGCCCTTAGGATATGTACTCGACTACTGGGACTATGATGAGATCATACTAGTGGGGCCACGGTAGTCGACGAGTACATCCTATAACTGTTCCTAGTCGAGGGTGTATCGAGACGGGGCATCGATACACCAGAGTATACTAGCGTATACGCATCTTGACCCATATGATGGGCGATGGATGATCCCATATCTATCGATGTTTGACATCAAGGATGGTGTATGGGTGCTCAATAGAGATTGGGTACACTGGACAGACTCGCCGAGAACTCCCAGATGGTATTATACCTCACGTCAGATGGCAGTTCTCCGGTGACACTGGTACAGCTTAGTCTGTAGACCCGAGATCGTCATAGAGTCTTGTGTGATTCCAACTGTGCTTTGATTTCCATCATACCACGTCCAAGAGGGCGCGCAAAAAGGTGGCTTTTGGGTACAGTCCCGAATCATATGGAGGCAATGAGCGATAGGAGGGGATTCGTCTCTCCCGGTATAGGGAGTTGATGTTGCGCTGTGTTCGATTGGCTATAACTGGAAATCCCTGGCCAGGGTTGCTGAGATTCACTGGTAAGTATTATCAGTAGTTTCTCGAACTGTTATAGACCTCATATCGACACGACTTATCAAGCTACTGGGGTCTGACGTTTACCACCCCTAGGCGACATATGCGACAGATCAGACGACGAGACCGGACTGTACGGGAGTGTTATTGATTGGATTCGCAGGAGAATGTACAAGCTTGCTTGTTGATCTTCTGATCGCTCAATACCTGGGTGGCTGTTACGTTTAGCTGACCGTTTGCAACTTGTGGGTGTTTGATATGATCATCACCTACTGCCGGCGTATTGACGATTCTTTAGAGTCCTACACAGAAGTTTCTTGGCTCAGGCAAAACGGAGTAGGAGTACATATATGATATGTGCGGGACCGAGAATAATACATGTATGTGATACCGTATTAGATTCTCACGATATGAGATATCGTCCGGGTATATGAGATATAGCCGGGTCATCGGATCAAGTGTTGATTCGATGAACTGATACAGATAATATTAGTCGGTTATATTCTATATAGCCGGATTGTCGGATCAAGTGTTGATTCGATAATTTAATGTATAATAATATATATAATATATTGAATTACATTATCTAATATTGGCTCTCTTTATTGATTCATTTTCTCACCAGATAATACATTGATATATATGCAATATATGTTAATTATATTATTTTATTTTGTTACAATAAATATTGTATATGTGATATATAATATTATAGCATGTTATGATTACTAATGCAACATGTTTAGTGGAGATTAAACATTGTTAGGGTTTGATTTGGGTTAAACCTTTCTTGATGTTTCTAGAAGGTTTCTTTTTGTATTGAGCTAAGATTGGTTGATATTTTTTAGTGACTCATTCTTAACCCAACCCAAACCCTTAGCCCTAGTTAAATCTCTACATGAGTTAGCCTTGTCATAGTTGACCATGGTTGCATTTGTAATGACATTATCATTTGCATTATTCATCACAAAAGGATTATTCATTGTTCATCTTCTTCTTCCTTCTTGTAAAGCTTTCTAGCTTTGATTCTTGTGATGAAAATGGGTGAGATTATGAAAATAAAATAGAGCTAAATTCCTACTTCATCATCCTAATCTATCCTAGCCATTTAGATTAGGGTGTTCACATTTGAGAGTGAGAGCTTGTGTTAAAGAAACTTCAAGGTAGATCATCTTAGTTATCGAAGATCGGAAGCAAGCTTGCATCATTCTCTTCGTGGAACCTCTCTAGAGTCCAGATTCTTGATGATCGCAGCAAAGGGACCTCAACACGGAGTTTATGAAGTGAAGGACCGGACTACAAAGGTTGTAATCCCAAACTCTTAGCTGTTAAAGTGTTTAACATGCTTTGTTTCGCCTAATCTCTAGTTTAAAGATCTTATTTAGGGTTGTTCGGCACGGCTAAATTTTAAATCGGGTATGGTTGATGCCTTGTAGATTCTTATTAGAGTGCCTAGTAACCCTACAGTGGTATCAGAGCCAAGCTAGAGCTTTAGGCGAAGTCTAGACGAAGTTTAAAGTTCGATCGAACTCCGAATACCCGTAAAACCCTAGTTTCTGGAAATTTTTCAAAAAGTTGATTTTTTTCATATTATAAATACTAAAAAAAATCAGCAGGGAATTCTATGGAGACTTGTGAAAAACGACACTCTAAGTCCACTATAGCGCCGCGGAACCGCGGCTAAACTGGGGTATTGGCGGCGGTTCCGCGGCAAGAATTGAGAATTAGGGTATCGTTTTCCAAAAGTAACATCCGTATGTGTTGCCTACTGCTTCTGGGAATTTTTAATCATTACTCAAGTGTTGAGTTTTCTGGGTTGTATTGGGAACTCGTTGATTCGATCAGAAAGTTTAACTTCGTTTAAGTTTTTCCGGGTAATTTTAGAACGTGTTATAAAGTTCGAACGGATATCAATAACTCACTTTTTCCCCTGCCGGAAAATTTCCAAGTGTTGGATTTTTCCGTATTTTAAGAACGTTCTAAGTCGTGCAAGTAACGCGGTGGACCCTTTAGAAAACAACAAACCTTAAATCGATTATGTGACCGTCTGAACCGCCTCTAAAGCATAGGGTTTGTGGCAGTACGGCGTTGCCACATGTGAGGCGTTGGCTTGACCCTTCTATGACTGGACCATTGGTACTGTGGCATGTGATGGATGTTTTTAAACTAATTTCAAGTGTTGAGAACTATTTGGAAAAACTTGGGTGTTTGATTATTCGATCGGAAAGTTTAACATTGTCTATTTATCTGGAATGTGATACAATATTTAGAATCCACAAGTAGTTATGAGATAACTAATTTGAATGTTGTAAATCTAGCAGTTCAGTCTCAGATGATCGGTTGCCACGGGATTTTGATGCGATCAAAAGCCCGTCGCAATCACGTAGCGTACGCGGATACTCGCCGGGTAAACTTAACAGTCAGCCACGCCTCATAGCCCCGACCAAGTGACTGTAGGAGAACCCCGTCGCCAAATGCATCCGTTCGGGTGCTCGCGGCAGCGGTGTTCCGCCTTAGTGCACTTCGTCGACGGCATCAGGGGTGCGGCCGTCTACTAAAGTTTTGCGACGAGCATTCGATCAGGATGTCGGGAATCTTGTTGAATTGCCCGACTTGATATTGAAAAGAGTTTTCGATAATGAGACTAAAATGCGGGGTTTATAATTGTTAGGAATGAAATATCTAAGGTATTCATTTGGTTAGGCATGCGATATCTAAGGAGGTTGCGGATTCCAACTGTTGTAGGTTTACACTTTCTTTTGTGCGACCGTAAGTGTAGTATGTAGTTGTATCGCCGGTTTTCGTTGCTATACATCGACGACAATCGGCGTATGCATACTTACTTACGTTGATGACATGTGATATTATGTGTTGCTGTGATATGTTATATTGGATCGTCGTGTTTGAGTAGCCGGGGGTTTTATATGAGATGAGAGTTTTCATTTTCATTCATGTAAAATTCATTTGTATGTAATATTCTTTTATTGGGGCACTTCCGGGCTGAGGATGATGTCACCATTGTATACTATTTATTTTTCCACATTAGGTAGACCCAAGGAGGGGAGCATAAGTAACCGGGTTCTAGGGTCCAGTGGGAGACCATCTCGAGGAGTCGAGACCGGGTCTCCTAACCCTAGAATTGGCAGTATTGCTTGCCGCTCTCGTAGGGGTCTAGGAATGTGGGTTTGGCTATTCATTGCGATCGTGGAATCCGTATTTTATACAGGCTCGTATTAAAACACGGACGTCTTAGTATATCCAATATTTCATATATGTTCTTCTACTGCAATGTTCTGTGATGAGATCATATTACTTCCTGAGACGAATGTTTATATTGTATATATGAGATATATATTATATATTGTTGATTTCGTTTCATATCTGATGCTTGTGAAGCATAATAAAATAGGACTTCATTAATGAGATTAATGAAATAAAAGAAACCTAAAGATGTTGTAAAAACTTGTTTAAAAACTAGTAGCTTTAGTTCTTGTTTTGCAAAGCGGTGTTCCTTGTAGAACATCTAGCACCTTATTCGATAAGGAAATAGCCGAAATCCCTTCACCGGGAGTGACCTCTTTAGCGAAACTGGCAGATGCTACACACTCGATTTGTCTTTTGATTACTTCTATAGTTTTTGTTTTGCATAGCGGTATTTGCGTAATATCCTGCACCTTATTCGATGAAGAAAGAGCCGACGATCCCTTCACCGGGAGTGACCTCTTTAGCAAAACTAGATAAAAACCTCAAAAACACTCCATTTAAAAATCACTCGATTCTACAACGATATAAAGTTTATTACGCAAAGAGTTTTCTTAAAAACCTGTCGTAGCCGTCCGTCATTTCAGATAAGTAGTATTTAGTATTCGTGCTGCGTTTGTTGACTTAGTCAAGGCGTAGTGTGCGGTAGCTGATTAGTGCTTATCTGCAAAGCATATGATGCGATTGGATTAGGGTATGTTGGATATAGTGCCCTCAAAGTCAATTATTGGATCACAGGAACGTGATTGCAATGATTGAGAAGGACCTATACCGGTAACACAGTCTTACTCGAGATGATAGTATGCTATCTGGTTTGCCCTTATCAGTCGTGTACAGGTTCAGATGACTGATCGCTATTACACGTTGATAGAGCCCTTAGGATCTTGCTTGACTACCAACAGTATGATGGCGATCATATACGTGAGAGTTAGGTAGTCTATAAGCACAACCTTAATAGTGGTCCCTAGTCGTGGGAGTTTCGAGACGGGGCATCGATACTCCGGAGTAGACTAGTGTATACAGTCGAGACCCCGACGAGGGGCGGTGGCCGGTCTCACAAGCCACTGGTGTCAGTTGGATCACCTAAGATGTATACAGGTGCTCATTGGGTTATGAGTACACCGGACAGGACTCGCCGGGAACCTGCTAGTTGGTATTATACCTAGCGTCAGATAACAGTTCCCTGGTGACATGTGTACAGGTTAGTTCATCGACCCGAGGTCGTCATTTGTCTCGTGTGAGTTCACACTGTGCTTTGATTTCTACCCTACCACGGCTCAAAGGAGTCGTGCAAACATGTATATTTTGGGTACAGTCCCAAGCCACATGGAGGCAAGTGAGCGGATCGGCAGGGGATTCGTCTTTCCCGGTATTGGGGGTGAGATCGCGCTGTGTCTAGGAAAGCCATTACACCAAGTCCTTGGCCAAGACAGGTGAGAATTACTGGTAAGTATTCCGGTAGTTTCTCAGGGTGTTCAGGGCTTGTCTCCGACACGACTTATACCGCTATTGGGGGTCTGACGTTACCAGCCCCCTGGGCCCGATATGCGATACTCATAGATGAACGAACCGGACTGTATGTATATTGTCACTGTTAGGCTCAGTAGGGTTCCAGGATGAGTTCGCTCATCGGCTTCCCATGAGGTCAGTACATGGGCAGCCGTTACGTACTGCTATTGCCGCTGACGGCTTGTGGTTAAACCTACTGCCAGGGTACTGATGAGTCATTAGAGTCCCCCACAGATAGTTTCCCAAGTTCGGGCAAAACGTTGTAGAGGCCATATGGTTTTATAGCAGGGTTCGGAAAATGCACGTGCATTTATGCATGTGTCATATTTCGGACAAATAATACTGGTGGGCTTTGATTTAAGCCGGATCCGAGTATTATACTGTGTAGATATAATATCTTTGTCTCAGTTGCATTTGTATTCGGTCGTAATACAAATGCGGTTATGTTTATACTGTTACGGGGTTATCCTGAATTTCGTTTCAGGATCGCTTTTGGAAGTTGCCAGTTTTCTATCACCCATCTTAAACATTCGGTTTAATGCGGATTTATCTTTTCTTCTTTTGGGTGAGTCATGAGTGTAGAAGGTTCTAGAAGTGGTGACTAGGTTAATGAATCATTGTTTGCATTAAATGAATGGATGACTAGGTTTAGTGAGTCATTCTTTGCATTAATGTGGTTTTGTTCTTGGTTAGATATTTCTTCGTGATCTTTTGTGAGAAGCTTTTCTAATGGTCACCACTTGCTCCTACCCTCACCTCCCTCCTCTCATTTATAGTGGCCGGCCCCTCTCTTGAAAGGGAGATAGTGGTTGATTAAAAATATTATGTGATTTGGTTCATGAAATTTGATAGCTCATTTCTCATTTCATTCCATTAAAAAGGCAACTTCATTAACTGTTCATCCATGGCTTTGGATGAAGCGAGACAAAGTGTTCTACTCATTCTCTACATCAATCTTGGACTTGTCGGCTAGCAAACTTCATGTCCGAGTTGCCTCTGTTCAGAGGCGGGAGCCCGTATAAAGATCCGTTGACGTTGTGCCACCTGGACGAGGAGACCGGAGATCGAGCGAGATCGCAGATGCCGCAAAGGAGCGTGGGATGATGGATAAAGAACGAAGGACTCGGATCGTTCGGTATAGCCTTTCTACCCACTTTACAGTTTGTTAGTTTAGCGTTAATGGCAAGATCCGGGTTATAGTATGCGATAGCACCAGTTGTAAAAGTTTTTGTTCCGTATTTGGCGTCAGATTGACGGCCGGGGCGCTACCGTAGACTTACATGGTATCAGAGCCACGCCATTAAGCTTTACTAATTTGTTCTAACGCATTTAAAATATCGATCGAGCGAAATTTCCAAAACTACGATTTCTATTTTAAAGTTTCTGTCGATTTTAAATACTGGTCTAAAAATCATTTTGAGCATCTCAGAAAATCGTGCAGGCTTTTTTAAGAACACAGAAGAAAATTGATCCCCTGAATCGACCGTACGGCCGCGGAACCGCCGCCAAAGCCGAGCTTTGGCCGCGGAACCGCGGCCGTCTTGGTGATTCAGTGGGCCAAATTTATTCTGGGGGCTCTACATAGAAAATAATGGTTTCTGGAATATTTCTTTTGGGCCCAGATTTTATTACTGTATTGCAGATGTACGTGGGGCCCACTTCGGGAAGTTTTGTCGATCGAAATTTTAAACTTGTTTGTTTACAGTACTTACATTATATCTCCAACCGTGAATGTCATTTGAGCGGTAAACTGCGTCTAATTGCTATAGTCCTTTTAGACGGATTTGCGAATGTGACATTCGCGTTGATGTTCTGTGTTGTGCTATGATGTTGCGGATTTGTCGTGGTGGATAGCAGTGTGCAATGGTAGTGCAGTTTGGATTTATTTGTACATTTGATATTGCGGGGCGAGCGTCCAACATGTGGACAACCGTCACTTCCTGTTTGTATAATATTCTTTTGGGGCATGACTGGGCTGAGGTCGATGTACCCGTTGTACATATTTTTCATTTCTGTACTAGGTTTACCCCACGACGGAGTGCACGGATAGCCGGATTCTGGAGGGCAACGGGTCCACATCTCATGGCTTTGAGAGGCAGAGGGCCCTCACTCTAGAATTGGCAGACTATTCATCGCACTCGTAGGGGGTACAGGTTGACCCAAGGAGGGGTGCTCAAGTTACCGGATTCCGTGAAGTGCAGGGTGGTCCATTCACTATGTTGTAGGGGGCTGCCTCGCTTCAGTTTTGGCGGGTAACTTGCCGCACCCATAGGGGTCTAGGTTTCATTGCACAGGCTATCCACACGACCAGGGGAACGTCGGGTTTCAGTAGCGGCTCTGTGAAACCCGGGGATCCCAGATTATCTGTATTGTTCTGTGATGCTTATTACTTTTCTGTAATGTTGCATATTATCACGCCTGGAGCTATTATTGTATATTGGTATATATACTAGTAGATGTTGTATATGTTTTACACCCGCGCTAGTCCAGTCCCCGCTCTGTCGTTAGTTAAGTAACCTAACGGGTGATGACGGTACCCAGTGACGAATGCGGATGGCATATACGTACATTTTATTTTCGTTCTTTTCTGGTGTGATTAATTAATGGGACTGCGTTGATTCTGATCAATGCAAATGAAAACAAATCTGTTTGGATGTTGTTGGAACAGTTTTAAAAAGTGTTATTACAAAGACGTTTTCTTTTGTTTTGCATAGTGGTATTCAGTTGGAATATCCTGCACCTCATTCGACGAGGCAAGGGCCGATATCCCTTCACCGGGAGTGACCCCTTGGGCAGAAGTTTGCGTCAGGATAATAAATTCACTATAGTCGATTACAAGTTGCTTTGCATTGCGGTATACAGTTGGAATATCCTGCACCTCATTCCACGAGGAAAGAGCCGAGATCCCTTCACCGCGATTGACATCTTTAGGAAAGGTTTTCGCCACTATATTTTTATAAAAAGCTATCAGGCTCCTTCAACGAGATCAAGTTCATTACGTTAAAGGATTTTTGCCAAAAACCAGCAGTAGCCCTCCGTCATTTCTTATGGATGGTCAATAGTATTCAAGCTATGTTTGTTGGCTTTCGTCAAGGCATAGTGTTTGGTAGCTGCTGGGGTATTCATTTGTTGCATAGATAGATGAGTTGGTTTGGGACAGTCATATTACCTTGTTGGCTTTCGTCAAGGGTATGTACGGTTGGGTTCTAATTGACAAGATAATGAAGGGTAGAACTTGACATGTGACTTATGATTTGTTGGCTTTCGTCAAGGTCATAAGAACATGGGGTAAAAAAATCATATCGGGAGTTTCTAAAGAAACTGAAACTTGCCAGGCATGCGCATACCTTCTGGAGTGTGATAACGTGAGTGGATTCCGTCACGTTATCATGCGATGAGAGTTGGATCCCGATTCCCACTGATGAGTTGGTTTACTCTTCGGGTGATCCCGATTGATTCTTCTTTCAGGTTTGGAGAAGAATTTGACAGTACAGTGGGAGGTTTCTGTTAGTGTATATACCCTAGAGGCCATTACTGTATCATACTAGTTTGTTTAATACTTAATGGAAGCTTGGGATATTCACCATTGTATAGACAATCTTGCTCAAAATAGTAGTATGCTGCTTGGTTTGTTTCTACTTTAATGTGTGTACATGTGTTTCTTTTAACATATCGCCTATACACATTAGTGGAGACCTTAGGATCTTTGCTTGATTACCAGCGTTGAGATGGCAGTCACACTAGTGGGGGCTGGGTAATCTACAAGCACATCCTTATACAGGTCCCTAGTCGTAGGATTATCGAGACAGGGCATCGATACTCCAGAGTAGACTAGCGTATGCGCTTCTCATCCTAGCACGGGAGACAGTCTGTCCCACAGCCGTCAGTACGTCGTACTTGAGATAATATGCGGGTGCTCATTAGGTTACGAGTACACTGGACAGGAGTCGTCGGGAACTGATTGGTTGGTACTATACCTATCGTCAGTTATCAGTTCCTTGATGACATGAGTACAGCTTAGTCCGCTGACTTGACACTGTCACTTTGCCTCGAGTGTGTTCCCACTGTACTTTGATTACTACCCTACCACGGCTCAAAGGAGTCGTGCAAACAGGTAGTAGTTGGGTGTAGTCCCGAAGCACTTGGAGGCAGTGACGGTTAGACAGGATTCGTCTCTCTCGGTATTGGGAGTTGATATCGCGCTGTGTCAAGGAGAGCCATTACACACAGTTGTCCCTGGCCAGGGCAAGCGAGATACACTGGTAGGTTTCCAGTGTTATCTCAGGGTGTTCTGGGCTACACTCCGACACGACTTGTACCGCTATTAAGGGACTGACGTATATCGTCCCCCTAGGCCCGCCATGCGATATTCTCAGACGAACAGACCGGACTGTACGAAGACTGTCACATTCAGGCTCAGTAGGAGTTCGGATGAGTTCACCTCGTCAGTTTTCTTATCGGCATCTACCTGGGGCCGTTACACACAGCTAGTGCTGCTTGCGGTCTGTGGTTAAACCCACTGCCAGCGTAGTGTCGAGTCTTTAAAGTCCCACACAGAGAGCTATTCGCCTTTAGGAAAAAGGAGTAGAGGTTGCATGGTTTTGCGACAGGGTTCGGTCACATACGTGCACTTGTGCACGTTTAGTGTCCGGGCAGTTATTACAAGCGGGATTTGGTTTAAGCCAGATCCTAGTATACGTTTTGGGATTGGTTTTATCTCGTTTGTATTCGTGTTTCCCGGAACACGGATGCAGGTGTGTATGCACGGTTGACCGAGACAGAGGCAGAGGATTCTCATTAGGGTTGTTGACTGTTGACCTTTTCTAAACCCTAATGAGAATAAGAAATATGATTAATAATAATATTAATTAAGTATTATTGTGTCATGGTTGGGTTGAAAGTTTGACCTTGTTGACTTGTTGACTTTGTTGACCGGTTGACTAGCTTGGACTTGTTGACCATCATCATGACAATGGCTATCATTTCATGGCTATGACTTTTGCTTGCTTATTTGTTCACAAAATGCATTAAATGCATGAAATGATAATGCCATTGACATGATCCATCACAAGATTCTTAATTATTGTTATTATTATGATTATTTTGTGTTATGAGAGCTTGGTTGTAAAAAGTCTTCTTCATTCTATCATATTGATTCTCTCTCTTCCTCAAGCTCTCTCTCTTCCTCTTGCTCTCTCTCTAGCTCATGGTTCTATTGTCACATGAGTTGAGAAACAAGAACTATAGAGATAAAACCCAAAACACTTCTCTATTCATCCTAGTGTACAAGGTCTAGCAAGCCAAGTATTCTAGTTTCCTCTAGATTGAGGTTGGAGACAAAGGTAGAAGCTTTCGGGTGGATCCATCTTCGGCACAAGGAGACGACGAGGTGAGGCCGATACGATCACCACAAGAAGTCGAAGAGAAGGAGTTCAAGTTAAGGTATAACCCCTAACATACTAGTTAAACTCCTAGTTAGGTTGTTAGATAGTTTGTTTAGCAAAGATCCGTTTTTAGAGTCCATGTTACCTCCACCGAAAAAATCATTTTTCATCATTTCTGCAACCCCAAAGAACCGGGGACGGGTAACGTAGACTTACAGTGGTATCAGAGCCTAGCTAAATGTTAGGTTTACCTAGCACCCTATGAAAAGTTTGGAAGCATCACATGTCTCAAAGATTAAATTTTTAGAGTGCTAAGTGAACACACAAAGAATCAATCCTAGAAAATTAGGGTTTCATAACTTTAAACCACATCACAAGTAACAAAGGCTAGGGTTTTGAGAGTACAACCTTTGTAGCTCCCTATGCTAGACTCCTTGGCAACTTGAGGGTTGGAAAACGGTTAGCTTGAGGTCTTCTAGTGTCCATGATGATCCACCCGAAGCACCTTTGTCCAAGCTTGCAACTTCACTTGATCAAGAGAAAGAAATGAAGCTAACACTCTAAACAAGTGGGCAAGACTTGTGTAGAATGATGTTTTTGTGGCTTTTCTCACTTCAAAATCCTAACTTGGTGAATAATTTACTCACTAGAGAAATCTAGTGAGCAAAAGAAGAAGGAGGAAGAAGATGATGGCTTTTTTTAGAATAAGAGAAAAGATAATCTCTTATGGAAAACTAGAAAATATATGTATATATATTTTCCACTTCTCATCTCAAACCATGGTTAAATGATAAAGATATTATTCAATTTGAGTTAAAACACAAAGGGAAAGTTAATCTATGGTTAAAAGTAGGTGAGCATGGTTAGGTCAAAGAAGAGTGTAGAAACTAATCCATGAATTACCATTTTCCTTTTTCTTTTGTTTTAAGACAAATAGAAATAATAATCCATATTATTTAACCAAGGTGTGAGTCTTATATTGCCATCATTTTCAAATTATATACAACCATGAAGGATGATGTATGTATGTATGTGTGCATGCACATCCAAATGTGCATGAACAAGAATGAATGCATACATGCATGCATACATCCAAAAAATACAAGAAAGGATTTCTAGTGAGAAAATAATGGTTAAATGATAAATCAACACTTGATTTATCAATCCGGCTATATCACATACGACCCTACCAAAAGCAAGCCGCCCGATTAATATACGGTATCTCATACGCACATTTTAACCGGGTCCATGCGCATATCACATACGCGCACCACAACGTTTCGCCTGGACTAGGTAACTCCTTTGTGGGACTCTAAGACTCATCAATATGCCGGCAGTGGGTAATGATCATATCAAGCATCCCCAAGCCGCAAGCGGTCAGCTGAATGTAACGGCCACGCGGGGATTGAGCGATCAGAAGAAAACAAGCGAACATGCTACAACTCCCGTCGAGCCAACCGGCAATACTACCGTACAATCCGGTCTCTTCGTCAGATATGCTGCATATCGAGCCTAGGGATGGTCACGTCGACCCCAATAACTCGATAAGTCATGCCGGTGAATGGTCTATAACAGATCGAGAAACTACTGATAACACTTATCAGTAATTCTCAGCAGCCCTGGCCTGGGACTTACTGATATAACCAGTCGAGCACAGCACAACATCAAGTCCCAATACCGGGAGAGACGAAACCCCTCCTATCGCTCATCGCCTTCATGTGTCTCGGGACTGTACCCAACGGTCACCTGTTTGCACGACTCAGTAGAGCCGTGGTAGGGTGGTAATCAAACTACAGTGGGAGAGCACACAAGACTCTATGACGATCTCGGGTCTATAGACTAACCTGTACCGGTGTCACCTGAGAACTGCTATCCGACGATAGATATAATTCCATATAGGAGTTCTCGGTGAGTCCGTCCAATGTACCCAGTCACCACTGAGCACCCGTATATGATCTTGATGTCAAACATCGATGAATATGGGAACATTCATCGCCCATCGTATGGGTCTAGTA
This sequence comes from Agapanthus africanus, assembly GCA_030015575.1. Classification (NCBI taxonomy): domain Eukaryota; kingdom Viridiplantae; phylum Streptophyta; class Magnoliopsida; order Asparagales; family Amaryllidaceae; genus Agapanthus; species Agapanthus africanus. The sequence goes on from JASDDO010000018.1 coordinate 349,393,193, forward strand.
TCATATACGCTGGTCTACTCTGGTATATCAATGCCCCGTCTTGATATACCTACGACTAGGGACATTCCAGGATATGCTTATAAACTACAGATGTCCCACTAGTATGATCTCGATCATAATCACAGTAGTCAAGCCGATATCCTCAGGGCTTTATCAGCATGTATGAATGAATAAAAGCATGATCAAATCAATATGTCAGATAAAGAAGAACCAGATAGCATACTATCATGTCGAGCAAGAATGTACACTGAATATATATATATATATATATACATGTACAGATACATCCACTATCATATAATGGCCTCTAGGGCATACATATATCCAACAATCTCCCACTTGCACTAAGACCAGTTATTGGCGTATCTCATACCCAACATCTCAAAAAGTCGCTCATGCTGCGGCTGAGGGAGGGCCTTGGTGAATGGATCCGCGGCGTTATTCTTTGTGTCTACTCTCCTAATCTCGATCTCGCGGCGATCTACAATCTCCCGGATCAATTGAAAATGCCTCAGGATGTGTCTGGACCGCTGATGGGACCTGGGCTCCTTGGCTAACGCCATAGCCCTATTATTATCACAATACAATGGTATTGGATCAATAATGGTTGGAACTACTGCTAGCTCCGAGACGAACTTCTTCATCCAGACGGCTTCCTTGGCGGCATCATTTGCAGCAATGTACTCAGCCTCCATCGTAGAGTCTGCAACGGTATCCTGTTTGGAACTCTTCCAACTTACCGCCCCTCCATTGAGGGTAAATACAAACCCAGAGATAGATTTGCTGTCGTCCTTATCGCTCTGGAAGCTCGAATCGGTAAAGGCCTCCATTTGGAGATCTCCATTACCATACACCAAGAACAATTCTTTAGTCCTTCGTAAGTACTTAAGAATGTTCTTCACAGCTGTCCAGTGATTCTCCTCTGGGTTGGATTGATACCTGCTTACAACACTAAGTGCATAAGCTACATCTAGGCGTGTACATAACATCGCATACATTATAGATCCTACTGCCGAAGCATAGGGTATAACGCTCATGCGAGCTCTCTCTTCATCGGTCTTTGGGCAAGAGTCCTTGGAGAAAGTGACCCCATGGCAAGCGGGTAAGGCACCCCGCTTGGAGTCTTCCATACTAAACCTTTTTAGGATGGTGTTGATGTACCTGGTTTGGGACAATCCCAATAACCTTTTGGATCTATCCCTATAGATCCTTATGCCCAGAATGTATGTGGCATCACCCAGGTCCTTCATGGAGAACCTTAGTGATAAGAAAGATTTGACCGACTGTAGCATAGGAATATCATTTCCTATCAGAAGAATGTCGTCCACGTACAATACGAGGAATGTGACAGCTCTCCCTACAGCCTTCTTATAAACACAAGGTTCATCTGGATTTTTGATGAAATCAAACTCTTTGATGACATCATCGAAACAGATGTTCCAACTCCGTGATGCCTGCTTTAACCCATATATGGATTTAAGCAATTTACATGCTTTCCCGCTGCTCCCACTGTCGATGAAGCCCTCTGGCTGATCCATATAAACGCATTCTTCTAAATTTCCATTTAGAAATGCTGTTTTAACGTCCATCTGCCAGATTTCATAGTCGTAGTGAGCAGCAATAGAAAGTAGGATCCGAATGGATTTAAGCATGGCTACGGGAGAAAAAGTCTCGTCATAGTCCAAACCTGGTCTTTGACGAAAACCCTTCGCCACAAATCTTTCCTTATAGGTCTCCACCTGCCTATCTACACCAATCTTTCTTTTAAAGATCCATTTGCACCCCACAGATTTTACCCCAGGGGGTACAACGTCCAAAGTCCATACTTTGTTGGTGTATATAGACTCCATTTCGGATCTCATGGCATCCAGCCACTTCACAGAGTCTCCACTCGTGACAGCTTACTGAAAACTGGTAGGATCATCATCATCCATGATGCAGTCTTCTCCGTCACCATCAACGAGGAAACCGTAGTACCTCTCCGGTGGGCGAGAAGTCCTACCAGACCTACGGAGTGGCCTAGGTTCCTCAGTTTCTATTGCAACAGCCGGTTCAACCAAATCGTCATTTGTAGTTTGTGTCTCTAGAACCTCTTCTAGATCCACCACCTTGCCATCATCTTTATCTGTGAAAAACTCTTTTTCTAAGAATGTGGCATGCTGAGAAACAAACACATTTTGTTCCTCCTTGTGGTAGAATAGATATCCATAAAAGTTCCTTGGATATCCCACAAAGTTACACATGACTGACCGTGTCTCAAGTTTGTCCGGATTCTGCTTTTTAACATAGGCCGGGCAACCCCAAATCTTAATTCTCTTAAGAGATGGTCTCTTCCCATGCCATATCTCATATGGCGTGGTAGATACAGCTTTGGTTGGAACCCTATTTAGTAGAAACGCTGCAGTCTCCAATGCATGCCCCCAAAATGAGACGGGTAACTCAGCATCACTCATCATGGAACGGACCATATCTAATAGGGTCCGATTCCGTCGTTCTGACACACCGTTGTGCTGTGGTGTGTAAGGAGGAGTGAGCTGAGAGAGAATCACATTCTCTTTTAGGAAGTTTGCAAATTCTGTACTGAGATACTCACCACCTCGATCTGATCGAAGCATCTTGATACTCAAGCCGGTTTTTTTTTTCTACTTCTTGTTTATATTCAATGAATTTCTCGAAAGCTTCGGACTTATGCTTTAATAAAAATACATGACCGAATCTTGAGAAATCGTCAGTGAACGTAATGAAGTATGAAAAACCGCCTCTAGCCTATGTAGACATTGGCCCGCATACATCACTATGAATGAGGCCTAGGAGCTCAGTAGCTCTTTCTCCGTGTCCGGTAAACGGAGTTTTGGTCATTTTACCCTTGATACAAGACTGGCAAGTCGCATAAGATTTATATTCAAAAGAGTTTAAATATCCATCTTTGTGTAACTTGTTTACTCTTGTTTCGTTAATATGACCAAGTCTACAGTGCCAAAGAAAAGCTTCATTTAATTCTGAAAGTTTTCTTTTATTAGTGTGTTGTATACTGAAAACTGTGTGTTGATTTAGGACATATATCCCGTTAGTAAGCGTACCATACCCAACCAACATTTGATTCAGGTGAATGTTCATAACATTGTTCTGCAATACAAAATTATATCCTTCATTGTTTAACAAAGAAACGGATATTATATTACAAAGCATACTTGGTACAAAATAACATGGGTTCAAAACCAATATACATCCAGATGGCAACCCCAAGTGATACTCTCCCACTGCGACTGTATGTACATTGGAACCATTTCCAACGCGGAGAGTATTGTCACCTGTCTTCAAAACTTTGCTATTTCTCAGCCCCTGCATAGAATTGCAAATGTGAGAACCTGAACCGGTATCCAATACCCAGGAAGCAGAGTTTATTGAAAAACAGTTTTCTGTTACAAACGCACCTGAAGCAGAAGCATCCCCATGCTTCTTCTTGAGATTTAAGTACTCCGTGCAGTTGCGCTTCCAATGTCCTGTCTTGTGGCAATGAAAACATTCCCCTTTCCCCGAGTCTCCAGCTTTGGACTTTTCCTTTCCCTTCACCTTTCTAACTCCACCCTTAGGATTGGTGGGCTTCTTCTTTTTCTTTCCCTTGGCCTTAGCCTTTGGGAGAGAAGAGGAAGACTGTCCAGCAGTCATAACGGGAGTTTTCGCTGATTTCATAGTGCTCTCTGCACTCCTTAACATATTAAGGAGTTCAGGGAGTTCCTTCTCCATGTTGTGCATGTTGAAGTTCACTATGAATTGAGCAAAGGTAGAGGGGAGGGACTGCAGAATAATATCCGTATATTGTTCATTGTCCATCGTCCATCCAAGGTCCTCAAGCTCTTCTATAAGAGCTATCATCTTCAGAACATGGTCTCCTACTGGTGTGCCAGGGGCCATTCGCATCTGAAACAATTTCTTTGATGCTTCGTATCGTAATACACGGGATTGCTCTCCATACAACTCCTTTGCATGGAGCAATATAGCGTGAATGCCCATATTCTCGTGCTGCTTTTGATGTGTGTTATCCATCGATACAAGCGCGAGGCATTTGGCCGTGGCACAGTCAACGTCCCATGTCTTGCGGACTTCAATGTCCGCAACTGAGGATTTTGGACCTGGGACGGGCGGGGCTGAAGCCGTGAGGACATATGATATTTTATCATAAGTCAAGGCTATTTTCAGATTCCTCAGCCAGTCTTTATAATTGGTCTCATTCAGTTTATTTTTATCTAGTAGAAGCTTGAGTCCAGTCATGGGTATCTGCCATTAAGAGAGAGAAAAGAATACACTCAGCGAAAGCTCTTGCATAGATCAGATTGGTTATTATCTTGTCTAATCGATGTTTCCCACTGCTTTAATCGAGTTTTTATTTCAAACCATAAAAAGAAAAACTAGCCAGGATTAATTACAGTCTACAACTTCGCTAACCGTTCAGCCAGGCCAGTGTCGGTACTTGAGGGAGGTTCCCCGTGCTTTCGCACGGACCTAATTAAAGTAAACCTCATTTTCCCAGAGGCGTAGCCCCGTTAACACCTTTCTAGACACCTAATGAGTTAGCTAATTGTAAACTGCAAAACTCTCCTAGGAGCAACTATTGCCCACAGTGGGATCGGGATCCAACCATCACATGGAAGGTATGCAATCTCATTGCAAATTTCAATTATTGAAATTCCCGATGTGGTTTTTACCCCTAGCACTCGTGACCTTGGCTAAGGTCAACAAATCACGAGCACTAGTCAAGTTCAACCCGTCATTTCTTGATTAATTAGACCCGTTCACATGACCCTTGGCTAAGGTCAACAAAGTCATATGCCCGTCCTAATTAATCTGCATCATATGCATTTGTAGGAAGACATCACCTAGCTACCGTACAGTACGCCTTGGCTAAGGTCAACAAACGTAGCATGAATACTAAGTACTCTACTTCCTAAAATGACGGAGGGTTGCGGATGATTTTTAAGAAAATCTTTAACGCTTTGAACTTGATATCGTTGTAGAATGAAATGGTTTTCAAAAGGAATGGCTTAAGCTCCGCAGTTTTGAAATGTAGCTTTTTCATAAATAGCCGAGTGGTTTTCAAATCCGATTCTACAACATCTTTTTAGGTTTATTTTCTTTACATTAATCATATTAATGTAGTCCCATCATTTAAGTCCTTAAGCCAATCACAGAAAAGAAACGAAAATAACACGTACGCTTATGCCATCCGCATTCGCCGCAATGTTCCGTTATGCACCGTTAGGTTACTTAACTAACGGCATACCGGGACGGGACTAGCACGGGTGTAAAACATAAGCAACGTCTACTATATATCATATATATAATATGTCATTCGTCTCAGATATCACAGAACACAGACAGCAGAAACATATAAATATAATGTGGGATATACTAGGACGTCCGTATTTAGTATTTAGCCAACAATAGAAAATACGGATTCCACGGTCGCGATGAATAGCCAAGCCCACACCCCTAGACCCCTATGAGAGCGGCAAGTGATCCTACCAATCCTGGAGTTTAGGAGACCCGGTCTCGACTCCTCGAGATGGCCTCCCACTGAACCCCAGAACCCGGTCACTCGTGCTCCCCTCCTTAGGTCTATCCTAATGCGGAAAAGTAAATAATATACAATACTGGTGACATCAACCTCAACCCGGAAGTGCCCCAAATAAAAGAATATTACATTACATTTGAATTTTACATGAATGAAAAATAAAACTCTCATCTCACATAAAACTCCCCGGCTATTCAATCGCGATAATCCTGCACATCATATCTCAGCAACACATAATATCATATATCATCAACGTAAGTAAGTATGCGTACCCCGATTGTCGTTGATGTATAGCAACGAAACCGGCGATATCGACATACTACACTTACGGTCACAGAAAAGAAAGTGTAAAACTGTAATATCTGGAATCCACATTCTCTTTAGACAACGTAAATGCGAAATATCACATACTTCGTATTTCATGTCTAGCTATATGAATTCCACACATTGCATCACATTCCAGATAAACAGACAGTATTAAAGTTTTCGAACGAATGATCAAATACCCAAAATTCCCTAAAGCTCAACACTTGAGCGGAGTTCAAAAACCCGGAATGTGACACAGTAGTAGCGGTCCAGCCGTAGAAGGGTCAAGCCAACGCCTCACATGTGGAACGCCGTACTGCCCCAAACCCTAAGGTTCAAAAGGCAGTTCAGGACGGTCACATAATCGAGTTAAGGTTTGTTGTCTTCTAGAGGGTCCACCACAAAACTTGCACGTATTTCCGAAACATTTAAACCCCGTGAAAAGTGAGAAAATGACACTCGTTCGAACAATTCAATACTTTCTAATTATCCGGAAAAAAGCACGAAATCAAAATTCCGATCGAATCGCCGAGTCCAAAACCATCCCCAGAATATTCAGTACTAGATTCAGATTAAACATACCCAAAAATGTACACAAGCAGGTAGGAGAAAAACCATATAAAAACGAGGCAGTGAATCACCTATACGACCGCGGAGCCACGGCCTAAGCAAGCTTTTGCCGCGGTTCCGCGGTAGGGTTTACTGTTCACTGCTTCGTATTTCACAGTTTGTCTTAGATTTTCCTGCTGTATTTTTTAAGTATTTTTAATTCTGAAAAATAACAAATTTGAAAAAATGTCCAGAGAGTGTCTCGAAAATCCGTATTTTGGTTCGATCGGAGTTTTTACTTCGCTAAAGTGTCGCCTAATGTTCTAGCTCGGCTCTGATACCAATGTTAGGTTTACCTAGCACCCTATGAAAAGTTTGGAAGCATCACATATCTCAAAGATTAAATTTTTGGAGTGCTAAGTGAACACACAAAGAATCAATCCTAGAAAATTAGGGTTTCATAACTTTAAACCACATCACAAGTAACAAAGGCTAGGGTTTTGAGAGTACAACCTTTGTAGCTCCCTATGCTAGACTTCTTAGTCACTTGAGAGTTGGAAAACGGTTAGCTTGAGATCTTCTAGTGTCCACGACGATCCACCCGAAGCACCTTTGTCCAAGCTTGCAACTTCACTTGATCAAGAGAAAGAAATGAAGTTAACACTCTAAACAAGTGGGCAAAACTTATGTAGAATGATGTTGTGGTGGCTTTTCTCACTTGAAAATCCTAACTTGGTGAATAATTTGCTCACTAGAGAAATCTAGTGAGCAAAAGAAGAAGGAGGAAGAAGATGATGGCCTTTTTTAGAACAAGAGAAAAGATAATCTCTTATGGAAAAATAGAAAATATATGTATATATATTTTCCACTTCTCATCTCAAACCATGGTTAAATGATAAAGATACTATTCAATTTTAGTTAAAACACAAAGGAAAAGTTAATCCATGGTTAAAAGTAGGTGAGCATGGTTAGGTCAAAGAAGAGTGTAGAAACTAATCTATGAATTACCATTTTCCTTTTTCTTTTGTTTTAACACAAATAGAAATAATAATCCATATTATTTAACCAAGGTGTGAGTCTTATATTGCCATCATTTTCAATGTATATACAACCATGAAGGATGATGTATGTATGTATGTGTGCATGCACATCCAAATGTGCATGAACAAGAATGAATGCATACATGCATGCATACATCCAAAAAATACAAGAAAGGATTTCTAGTGAGAAAATAATGGTTAAGTGATAAATCAACACTTGATTTATCAATCCGGCCATATCACATATGACCCTACCAAAAGCAAGCCGCCCGATTAATATACGGTATCTCACACGCGCATTTTAACCGGGTCCATGCGCATATCGCATACGCGCACCACAACGTTTCGCCTGGACTAGGTAACTCCTTTATGGGACTCTAAGACTCATCAATACGCCGGCAGTGGGTAATGATCATATCAAGCACCCCCAAGCCGCAAGCGGTCAGCTAAACATAACGGCCACCCGGGTATTGAGCGATCAGAAGAAAACAAGCGAATCTGCTACAACTCCCGTCGAGCCAACCGGCAACACTACCGTACAGTCCATTCTCTTCGTCAGATAGGCTGCATATCGAGCCTAGGGATGGTCACGTCGACCCCAATAACTCGATAAGTCGTGCCGGTGAATGGTCTATAACAGATCGAGAAACTACTGATAACACTTATCAGTACTTCTCAGCAGCCCTTGCCAGGGACTTACTGATATAACTAGTCGAGCATAGCACAGCATCAACTCCCAATACCGGGAGAGACGAAACCCCTCCTATCGCTCATTGCCTTCGTGTGTCTCGGGACTGTACCCAACGGTCACCTGTTTGCACGACTCAGTAGAGCCGTGGTAGGGTGGTAATCAAAGTACAGTGGGAGAGCACACAAGACTCTATGACGATCTCGGGTCTACAGACTAACCCGTACCAGTGTCACCTGAGAACTGCTATCCGACGATAGATATAATTCCATATAGGAGTTCTCGGTGAGTCTGTCCAGTGTACCCAGTCACCACTGGGCACCCGTATATGATCTCGATGTCAAACATCGATGAATGTGGGAACATTCATCGCCCATCGTATGGGTCTAGTATCATATACGCTAGTCTACTCTGGTATATCAATGCCCCGTCTCGATATACCTACGACTAGGGACATTCCAGGATATGCTTATAAACTACAGATGTCCCACTAGTATGATCTCCATCATAATCACAGTAGTCAAGCCGATATCCTCAGGGCTTTATCAGCATGTATGAATGAATAAAAGCATGATCAAATCAACATGTCAGATAAAGAAGAACCAGATAGCATACTATCATGTCGAGCAAGAATGTACACTGAATATATATATATACATGTATAGATACATCCACTATCATATAATGGCCTCTAGGGCATACATATATCCAACACTAAACACTATCTAGCATGTTAGCAAAGTAACTAGAAGTTCGATCGGAAAGGAAAATCACAAAACTTGCCCAAGACGTATACTTTCTGTCGAATTTTATGCAGCTCAAAAAATTATTTAACACATATCAAAAATCATCTCAGGGTTTTCTTTGAACACAGCAGAAAAACGAGCCAACGAACCGACCAACGCACCGCGGAACCGCGGCAAGAAGAGCTTCTTTCCGCGGATCCGCGGCCGAGTTGACTCGGCCGTGGATCGTTTTTACTGCAGTGTGTTCTCTGTGCTGTTTTGGGATTTTTGGAAAATGTTTTTTCTGCCCAGATTTTCCAGAAAACAAAATTTGTTTTTGGGGTAGTTAAAAATCCTTATTTTGATCGAACTTCTATAAACTTTAGCTAACGGGTTATATCTGTGATGTGATATATGTATTGAACGTCTGCTAATCGCTATACGTCGATTAGTAGAGGTTATACATATCTGTGATCTGTAATATTGATGGTTTGTGTATATGAATTCACTGGATTGTCGCGGATGAATAGCCGGGGGGTTGTGAGATGAGAGTTTTATTTATCTTTCAATTCATGTAAATATGTAAATTGATGTAATATTATTTGTATGGCCGCACATCCGGGATGAGGTTGTAGCCGCCATTGTATAATTTCTGTTTACTGTTTTTGCTCCTAGGATAGACCCAATGAGGGGTGCACAAACTACCGGGTATCTCGAAGTGCCGAGTGGCCTACTCATGTTGTTGAGGGAGGTTGCTTCACTTCGGGTATTTGGCGGGTAGTTTGCCACACCCGTAGGGGTCTAGGGTGGGGTATTGGCTATTCATCACGACCGTGTAATCCGCTTTTCGTTACAGGCTCGTACGAAATGCGGATTCCTAGTATGTCCAATGTGTTCATCTGTGATCTGGAATGGCTATCATTGCATCTGACAAATGTATATATCTATATATGATATCTATTTAGGCGTTCCTTATGTTTTGCATCCGCGCTAGTCTAGCCCCCGCTCTGTCGTTAGTTAAGTAACCTAACGGGCAATGACGGGGCCCCATGGCAAATATGGATGGCATAAGCGTACGTCATATTTTCGTTGTTTTCTGCAATGGTAGGATTAAATGATGGGACACATTAAAATTAATGCAAGAAAATAAACCAAAGTAAAGTCGTTGGAACACTTTCAAAACTACTCGGTTCTTTTCAAAAACCAACTTTTAAACACGGAGCTTGAACCACTCCCTTTAAAAGCTATCTCGTTCCATCGATTATATCAAGTTCACTACGTTCACGATTTTGCCAAAACCACTCGTAGCCCTCCGTCATTTCATATGGATAGTCAATAGTATTCAAGCTGTGTTTGTTGGCCAAAGTCAAGGCACAGTGTTTGGTAGCTATTGGGTATTCATATGCAGTATAGATAGATGCGTTGGTTTAGGACAGTCGTACTGCCTTGTTGGCCAAAGTCAAGGGTAGGTATGGGTGGGTTCAAATTAACCTGGAGAATGACGGGTAGAACTTGACATGTGACTTATGATTTGTTGGCCTTAGTCAAGGTCATAAGAGCATGGGGCAAAAATCCACATCGGGAGTTGTTGGAGATAGTGCCCTTAGAGTCAATTATTGGATCACAGGCACGTGATTGCAATGATTGAGGGGAGGACCTATCCCAGTAGGACAGTCTTACTCGAGATGATAGTATGCTATCTGGTTTATCTTTATCATCGTGTACTGCTTTATGTGACCTTACGAGTCGCTATTACACGTTGATAGAGCCCCTAGGATTCTTGCTTGACTACCAGCAGTATGAGGGCGATCATATACGTGAGAGCTGGAGTCTATAAGCACATCCTTAAAAGGTCCCTAGTCGTGGGAGTTTCGAGACAGGGCATCGATACTCCAGAGTAGACTAGTGTATACAGTCGAGACCCCGACGAGGGGCGGTAGCCGGTCTCACAAGCTACTGGTGTCAGTTGGTTCACCTAAGATGTATACAGGTGCTCATTGGGTTATGAGTACACCGGACAGGACTCGCCGGGAACCTGCTAGTTGGTATTATACCTGACGTCAGATAGCAGTTCCCTGGTGACATGTGTACAGGTTAGTTCATCGACCAGAGATCGTCATTTGTCTCGTGTGAGTTCCCACTGTGCTTTGATTACTACCCTACCACGGCTCAAAGGAGTCGTGCAAACAGGTTTTAGTTGGGTACAGTCCCGAGCCACATGGAGGCAGTGAGCGGATCTGCAGGGGTTCGTCTCTCCCGGTATTGGGGGTGAGGTCGCGCTGTGTCTAGGAGAGCCAGAACATGAAAAGTCCTTGGCCAAGGCAGGAGATTTGCTGGTAGGTATTCCAGTAGTATCTCAGGGTGTTCTGGGCTACACTCCGACGCGACTTGTACCGCTATTGGGGGTCTGACTTTTACCAACCCCCTAGGCCCGCCATGCGATGCTCATAGAAGAACGGACCGGACTGTACGGATATTGTCACTGACAGGCTCAGTAGGGTGTCAGGATGAGTTCGCTCATCGACGTCCCTTTTAGTCAATAGCTAGTGGCCCGTCACGTATGGCTTATACCTCTGACGTGCTAGTGGTTAAATCCGCAGCCATAGTATTGACGAGTCTTTAGAGTCCACCACACATACAGTTACTCAAGTTTCGGGCGAAACGTTGTAGAGGCCGTATGGAGATATGGCAGGGTTCGATCAGATACGTGCGGTATTGCACGGATCATGATCGGACTGTTTTTACTAGCCGGCTTTGGCTTAAGCCGGATCCTAGTATTAGATAGTGTAGTTTTGTCTCTTTGCATTTGTGTTCAGTGGGAATACAAATGCGGGCATGTTTTTGCAGTAGCAGGATTTTCCTGTAATTTATTACGGGATCAGTTTTCTGAGGTTGCCAGTTTGCATTCCGTTCCGGCCGGTTTTCTTTTATTCCTTCACGACCGGACTTTCGATGGAGGGTGTTATTTGCAGTTTGCAAATAACATTTTGTGGAGGGGTTTCTTGCATATTTGTAGCTTTATGATGAGACTAGCATCATGATGAGATTCTATTCTAGTCTTTTTCATTGCTTTTCTTGTGATGGTTGTTTGATTTGATGAGAAAAAGAAATGGTGTGACCATTATCATCTTAGCTTATTCTTTTTCTCCTCTTATTAAGTTTTCACATTTTTCCACCCACTAGAAGAGGGGCCGGCCACATCTTAGGGGAAGGGGGGAGAAATTCATTTGGTGGGGAAAATCTTCATCTCATTTTGGTTTGCTTTAAAAATCCCTCACTACTCTCAATAGTTCTTCTTGCTCCTCCACATCCATACAAGGCAACTTCAAACCCTCAAAGAGACAATGGCTACTACACTATTCTACAGCATCCCTTGGACACGTCGGCTAGCCAACTTCGCGCCCGAGTTGCCTCGGTCAAGAGGTGGGAGCCCATAAAAGTATTCGGCTACGTGGTGCCCTTTTCGACAAGGAGGTGACGGACGAGGATTCCGCGGGAGATCGGAGTGGAGACGAAGACCGGAGAACACGGATCGCTCGGTATAGCTTCTCTACTCTTTTCTAGTTTGCTAGTTGCTACGTTAATGGCCCGATCCGGGTGAAAACTGCGCGGTGGTGCCGGTTTGCTAGTTTGCAAAATTTTTGTTTCCGCATTTCCGGCGTCGGATCGACGGCCGGGGCGCCGCCGCGGACTTACATTGGTATCAGAGCCACGCCATTAACCATGCCTATCTTGCTCTAGTATGTTTAGAACTCGATCGAACAAAAATCCCCAAAAACCGTATTTTCCAATGCATCGTGTTTCTGTCGAAATTTTTTCTGCTCCAAAATTTTTTCAGGTTGTTGCAGAATACTGTGCATGGAAAAATAAGAATTCTGGTAAAATTTGGTCGCGAGATCCGACTATACCGCCGTGGAACCGCGGCCAAACCCATGCTTGGGCCGCGGTTCCACCGCGCTTTTAACTGTTCATCGTGGCAAATTTTTCCAGAGGGCTTTTGAATAGGAAATAGGGATTTTGGGATATTAATTTTGGGCCCAGATTTTCTGTGAGTGCTACAGTACTGCATGGGGCCTACTTGATAAAATTTGTTCGATCGGATATTTTAAACATGCAAGTTCACAGTATTTACATTATATCTGGGACCGTGAATGTCACTTGATCGGTAAATCCAGTCTATCTGCTATAGCCCTTTTAGACGGATTTGCGAACGTGACATTCACGTTGACGTTCTGTGTTGTGCTGTGATGTTGTGGATCGGTCGTGGGGGATAGCCTGGATGCAATGTTAGTACAGTTGTGTTTTATATGTACATTTGATATTGCGGGACGAGCGTCCGACATGTGGACTGCCGTCACTGCCTGTTTGTATTATTCTTTTGGGGCACGACCAGGTGGCGGTCGATGTACCCGTTGTATGTATATTTTACTTTATGTACTAGGATTACCCCGCGGAGGGGTGCACGGATAGCCGGGTTCTAGAGGGCAACGAGCCCGCATCTCATAGCTTTGAGACGGAGGGGGCTTCACTCTAGAATTGGCGGGCTATTCGCCGCACTCGTAGGGGGTACAGGTTGACCCAGGAGGGGTGCCCAAATTACCGGATTCCGTGAAGTGCTGGGTGGTCCATTCACGTTGCTGAAGGGGGCTGCCTCGCTTCAGGTTTTGGCGGGTGACTTGCAGCGCCCGTAGGGGTCTAGGATTTTCATTGCACAGGCTATCCACACGACCAGGGGAACATCGGGTTTCAGCAGCGGCTCTGTGAAACCCGGGGATCCCAGATATCTGTATTGATCTTTGTTGCTATACATTTCTGTGTTGTTGCACTTTATCACGCCTTGAGCGAAAATTATATATTAAATATATACTAGTAGATGTTGTATATGTTTTGCATCCGCGCTAGTCCAGTCCCCGATCTGTCGTTAGTAAGCTAACCTAACGGGTGATGACGGGACCCAGTGGCGAATGCGGATGGCATATACGTACGTCAGTATATTTTCGTTCTTTGTGGTGTGATCAATTGATGGGACTGCGTTGATTCGGATCAATGCAAGATAAACAAACCTATTCTGATGTTGTTGGAACACTTTTCGAAAAGCTGTTATTGCAAGGGCGTTCTCTTTTGTTTTGCATCGTGGTATTCAGTTGGAGTATCCTGCACCCCATCCTACGGGGAAAGAGCCGAGATCCCTTCACCGGGAGTGACCTCTTTAGCAAAGGTTTTAGTCACTATATTTTTAAAAGCTATCCGTTCCTTCAACGATATCAAGTTCATTACGTTAAAGGTTTTCTCCAGAAACCATTCATAGCCCTCCGTCGTTTCAGACGGGTAGCACGTAGTATTCATGCTATGTTTGTTGGCCTTCGTCAAGGCATAGTGTATGGTAGCTGCTTGTTACCTTTCTGCTGCATAGATAGATGCGTTGGTTTGGGACAGTCGTATAGCCTTGTTGGCCTTCGTCAAGGGCTTGTACGGGTGGGTTCAAATCAACCTGGACAATGATGGGTAGAACTTGACATGTGACTTATGATTTGTTGGCCTTCGTCAAGGTCATAAGAGCATGGGGCAAAAATCCACATCGGGAGTTTCAAAAGAACTGAAACTTGCCAGTTATGCGCATACCTTCTGGAGTGTGATAACGTGAGCGGATTCCGTCACGTTATCATGCGATGAGAGTTGGATCCCGATTCCCACTGATGAGTTGGTTTACTCCTCGGGTGATCCCGGCTAATTCTTCTTTCAGGTTTGGGGAAGAATTTGACGTTACAGTGGGAGGTTTCCAGATTAGATAAAGTGATAACCATTCTGATCTAGGTTAGAGTGCACGCTGAGTGTTTCTTTTCTCTCTCTCTTTGGCAGTGACCATTGACCCGACCCTAGACTATGACTCAGTGACCAAGTTGACCGAACCTTCTTAACACTGGCTTTTGGATTGTCAGAGTTGCAGACCTCATTGCCACTCCTACTTTTACCCTTTTCTCCAGGACACCCCGTATTACTACGAACGTCCACATCCATTGGACAAAACCATCGTATGGTTATATACGAACTCGAAGGAATTCGAGGATGGTTTCTGGTTTTGGAGAAAACGAATAGGACTATTCAGTTGTCTTTTCCTTTTACCTTCTCTCAGGTTGCGAGTACTCCTTGGTTTAGGAGACAGTACACCTATTACGCAAATTGGATATTCTTCTTCCAAACCTTAGGCTGGTGCCGACCGGTAGGGAGTGAAGAAAACCAATTAGCCTAAACGGTGTACAGAAGGTATTGAGTTAAGACAAAGAAAGAGATTAGTAAGAGGGCAAAGTAAATTGCGACTACTATTTCACGACCAAACCAAGTATTTCTTCGCCAATCCTAAATCACCTTTGTATTTCTCCTGGACACTCCGTATCACTACGAAGATCCCAGTTTATTGGATAATCCATCGTATGGTTATATACGAACTCGAAAGGAACTTGTTCCAGTTCGGGGATGGATCCTGGTTCAGGAGAAATAGGAATAAAGTTCATTCAGGTTGTCTTTTATCTTCACCTTCTCTCGCATTGCGAGTGCTCCTAGGATTAGGACAGTATACCCATTATGCTTATTGGATAGTCTTCTTCCAAACCATAGGCTGGTGTCGAACGGTAGGGAAGGAAGAAAACCATTTGGCCTAAAAGGGTGTACAGAAGGTAATGACTAGAGACATATAAAGGGATTTGGTGAAATGGCAAAGAATTATAAGGTTAAAGTTGTGAATCTGGATAATGGAAGAGGCATTACTAGGAATACCAGGATACCCCATCGAAACATTTTAATATTTCAGTTTCACTGTGTACTGTTAAAAGAAAACTGATTTCCCAATTAGACACTTTCTCCAGGGTATGTATTTACCAAGTTGGATTCTCACATCTGTATGGTTTTACAGATGATGAGTGGGAGTAAGTTATTGGGAATTGGGTGATCATCCTCATTATATTGGGATTCGTTGTAATTGGTGATATTTGAGGAAGTCACCTGGGTTATTTGCCGGACGGCGAATATTTGGTTTTGAATATCCGTTGTTATGCACCAATTTCAAATTGATATATCTGTACGTCTATTTTCATAGAGTGAGATATTCCTTCTTGAAATTATGTCCGTGACATTTACCTATATCAGTGGATGGTAAGGTAAGGAGCATTGAACAGCGGTATAATTCTTCTCAACCATAAGCACAGTTTTCAACCTACGACACACAGTGAATGAGTTGTTAGACTCACAGGACTTATACAGAGTATTGTATATTGTCCAGTGTCCATCAGGACAGAGGAGTTGGTCCTCGTACTATATTCTGTTTACTCATGACTTCTCTAGTTCTTAGACATGTGTTTCGTAGAAATACAAGGTCTAAGTTTTGAGGAGTTATAGGTATAAGAATAAAGTAGAGAACCAGGTATTGCAAGTATCGGGATTCTTCAAAGTGATCGAAGATGTAGATACTTGTGTATGGTATTCAGTTGTTAGTAATGATTAAGAGAACTTGCTTCTTTTTCAGGTTACTCATAATTGGAAGCATTCCTAAGTTGAGTGACGCTGATCGGCCTCTCTTCCATTTAGTTAACATGCACTGGAGACAGCTGCATGATTTGAATCTGGTTCAATTAAATCAGTGCCTCTGTTTCTTAGATATAGAACAGTTCATATCTTGACATTGTTAAGATACGGGGAGTTATCCAGCTTATGCTTAAAACCAGACTCTGGATGACTCAAGGCACATTTCTGTAATTGCTGTTTGTGGGTTGACCCGGGCTATGACGAGGGTTGACTTTCTACCATCTGGAAGATCAATAGTGATATTGTTCTTGACTCGCCACAGTTTTAATAAAAATGGATTTTTTCGGAAAACAGTAGTGGGAGTATGGTAGGACTGGAAGTGATTCCAGAACCGTAAACGATTACTGAAGATTTGATAAAGAACCTAAAGATTCAATCTGGTTTGACATTCCATTGGCCACTCCGCAGATATGGTGGGTAACCTCAGGCACCCGAGAGGTACTTCGGTATGCTCAAGGACGGTGGCAGGGAGGTTCTTGTTTACCCAGACTTGCCATTGCTGTTGTTCCAGACTATGAGACCCGGCAGGAGGATGAGTATAGCGTCGTTCTAAACTAGCTTTAGAAGCGTGCGTGTATATGACTCTGCCAGAGGGTTGTCGTAGTCAGTGGGAGCAGCAGAAGCATTGGTGGATATCAGGCTTATGTCTATTTATAGACTAAAGCAGATATAGCGGAGATAGATCATCTATTTCTGATGTGACGGTCATAGCTTTGACTTCATCAGAATAAGGGATGGATCTGTTAAGAAGGTAGTAGGGTGTGATGTCCTGGTATTTGGATGACATACACAGAGTAGGAAGTGATGTTCCTATACTACGATCGGTTATACTTTGGTCGTCACACAGTGGTTTCTCCACATAGGACTTGGATATTATATCAGACATTCTGGTTACTAGATCTATGGTTTTAGATCTAGATTTGGGTAGTTTCCCAATCTGGGTACTTTGACAGCATTCTAAGAGTATTTAGAATGGACGACTCCTGGCATGGTGGTGTACCTGCAGGTGATGGAGTCGCCCTATCTAAAGGTGTCTTACAGACTAAAGGGGAGAGGGATGTGCATGATTGGCAGATCACTTGCTTAGGCAATTGAGTCAATCATGAGATGTCAAGTACCACACCGGATGTTGTTCTTGCAGTAGATGCAATAAGTTGATGTTGATCCAATCCTAGAGAAACAGTCGGAAGCAGTTTTAGAACATAAGTTGATGTTCTAGGGATATGATAACGACAGCCTCATTCAGGAGACAGTTATCATTCCAGGCTTCTAAGGTGACCTGAATGGCAGAGTGGCCGTCAGAGTTATAGGTTTCCCTTTGACGAGGGGCAGTATTTTGGACATATGGTCCAGGTGGATACTGAGGGAAGGTATGGCGCAGGATACTGATTAAGTTCAGTTGACGATACAGTCTAAGAAGTTTGGATTTGGAGTTCACTTATGAGCTAGGTCCCATCAGACATCCAGACACATTCTAAGACAGGTATTGCTCATTTCGGGAGATGGCTTTCTCCGCGAACTTGAGATTAAGAGGGACATATAAAGAAACACCAGAGCGGATCCACTCACTGAGGCTATTCCTCGAACGCAATAGTTTCACAAACGAGCTTTGTGAGACTGACCAGTAGAGGAGTTGGGTGTTCGGTATCACACGGACTGTGAGTATACGACATCGCAATAATTAGCCTTGAGTGCAAGTGGGAGATTGTTGGAGATAGTGCCCTCAGAGTCAATTATTGGATCACAGGCACGTGATTGCAATGATTGAGGGGAGGACCTATCCCAGTAGGACTGTCTTAATCGAGATGATAGTATGCTATCTGGTTTATCTTTATCATCGTGTACTGCTTTAGGTGACCTTACGAATCGCTATTACACGTTGATAGAGCCACTAGGATTCTTGTTTGACTACCAGCAGTATGAGGGCGATCATATACGTGAGAGCTGGAGTCTATAAGCACATCCTTAAAAGGTCCCTAGTCGTGGGAGTTTCGAGACAGGGCATCGATACTCCAGAGTAGACTAGTGTTTACAGTCGAGACCCAGACGAGGGGCGGTGGCCGGTCTCACAAGCCACTGGTGTCAGTTGGTTCACCTAAGATGTATACAGGTGCTCATTGGGTTATGAGTACACCGGACAGGACTCGCCGGGAACCTACTAGTTGGTATTATACCTGACGTCAGATAGCAGTTCCCTGGTGACATGTGTACAGGTTAGTTCATCGACCTGAGATCGTCATTTGTCTCGTGTGAGTTCCCACTGTGCTTTGATTACTACCCTACCACGGCTCAAAGGAGTCGTGCAAACAGGTTTTAGTTGGGTACAGTCCCGAGCCACATGGAGGCAGTGAGCGGATCTGCAGGGGTTCGTCTCTCCCGGTATTGGGGGTGAGGTCGCGCTGTGTCTAGGAGAGCCAGAACATGAAAAGTCCTTGGCCAAGGCAGGAGATTTGCTGGTAGATATTCCAGTAGTATCTCAGGGTGTTCTGGGCTACACTCCGACACGACTTGTACCGCTATTGGGGTCTGACTTTTACCAACCCCCTAGGCCCGCCATGCGATGCTCATAGACGAACGGACCGGACTGTACGGATATTGTCACTGACAAGCTCAGTAGGGTGTCAGGATGAGTTCGCTCATCGACGTCCCTTTTAGTCAATAGCTGGTGCCCCGTCACGTATGGCTTATACCTCTGACGTGCTAGTGGTTAAATCCACAGCCATAGTATTGACGAGTCTTTAGAGTCCACCACACATACAGTTACTCAAGTTTCGGGCGAAACGCTGTAGAGGCCGTATGGAGATATGGCAGGGTTCGATCAGATACGTGCGGTATTGCACGGATCATGATCGGACGGTTTTTACTAGCCAGCTTTGGCTTAAGCCGGATCCTAGTATTAGATAGTGTAGTTTTGTCTCTTTGCATTTGTGTTCAGTGGGAATACAAATGCGGGCATGTTTTTGCAGTAGCGGGGTTTTCCTGTAATTTATTACGGGATCAGTTTTCTGAGGTTGTCAGTTTGCATTCCGTTCCGGCCGGTTTTCTTTTATTCCTTCACGACCGGACTTTCGATGGAAGGTGTTATTTACAGTTTGCAAATAACATTTTGTGGAGGGGTTTCTTGCATATTTGTGGCTTTATGATGAGACTAGCATCATGATGAGATTCTATTCTAGTCTTTTTCATTGCTTTTCTTGTGATGGTTGTTTGATTTGATGAGAAAAAGAAATGGTGTAACCATTATCATCTTAGCTTATTCTTTTTCTCCTCTTGTTAAGTTTTCATATTTTTCCACCCACTATAAGAGGGGCCGGCCACATCCTAGGGGAGGGGGGGAGAAATTCATTTGGTGGGGAAAATCTTCATCTCATTTTGGTTTGCTTTAAAAATCCCTCACTACTCTCAATAGTTCTTCTTGTTCCTCCACATCCATACAAGGTAACTTCAAACCCTCAAAGAGACAATGGCTACTACACTATTCTACAGCATCCCTTGGACGCGTCGGCTAGCCAACTTCGCGCCCGAGTTGCCTCGGTCAAGAGGTGGGAGCCCGTAAAAGTATTCGGCTACGTGGTGCCCTTTTCGACAAGGAGGTGACGGACGAGGATTCCGTGGGAGATCGGAGTGGAGACGAAGACCGGAGGACACGGATCGCTCGGTATAGCTTCTCTACTCTTTCCTAGTTTGCTAGTTGCTAGGTTAATGGCCCGATCCGGGTGAAAAGTGCGCGGTGGTGCCGGTTTGCTAGTTTGCAAAATTTTTGTTTCCGCGTTTCCGGCGTCGGATCGACGGCCGGGGCGCCGCCGCAGACTTACAGGAGTTTCAAAAGAAACTGAAACTTGCTAGCGCTGCATACCATTTGGAGTGTGATAATTCTGGTAGGATTCCTTCAGTTTTGTCACACGATGATATTTAGATCCCGATCCTACTGTGAGTATATGCTACTCCTCGGAAAATTTCTCACTTAACGATCAATGCTATAAACCAAGTAAGTGTCTAGAAAGGTGTTAGCGGGGCTATGCCCCCAGGGAAAAGAGGTTCTTAAATTAAGGAACTTCGCGAAAGCGTTGGAAAACCTCCCTCGAAGTACCGACACTGGCCTGGCTGAACGGTTAAGGAAGTATTGTACGGTGAGATTGATCCCGACTAATTCTTCCTTTTTGGTTTGAGGAGGGATTCGAGAAACAGTGGGAGCCATCCTGTTTAGATAAATTAAAAACCAATATAAACTTGCAAGAGCATCATGCTGAGTGTTTTCTTCTCTCTTTCTCTTAATTGCAGCGACCCAGTGACCACACATAGGTTACATCTTGATAATAAAATGACTGAACCTGACTGTTATGATTGGCAAAGGTCTGTCCAGATGTCCATTGCCCATGACAAGCTGGGACACCTCTTAACTAATCAAACACCTGCCGTCTCAGGACCAGTTTCCCCTGTCATGGATATTGACATCCGTAAGACATCAGAAAAAGACTGTGTGAAAGCTAAGTGCTTCGTGTTAGCCTCAGTTGATGGTGCAAACTAGAGGCAGCACGAGAAGATGGACTTAGTTTCAATCTTCTTCCATAACAAAGATTTATATGGAGAGCAATCTCGTATCGCAAGATATGAGACCTCGAACGAATTTCTTCAAGTGAGGTTGGCTGTCGGGTCATCTGTAGGGGGCAACGTCCTTACAGAGACCAGCTATTTTTGAGCTCATGGACCTAAAGACCATGTTGGAGAACGGGTCAGATGCTGACTTGATTCCACAGTCTCTACCTTCTACCCTGAAGGAAACCAGGGAAGTAGAAAGAAAGGGAAGGGCAAAAGTTGTAGGGTTCCTAGGCACACTAATGAGGTCTCACAAGGCATCAACCATGCCAATTTCAAATTTTACGAGTGCCGAGAAACCCTAATACGGATTGTTAACTAGAGTTTAGGCGAAGAATGCAACTAGTTAACAACTTAACTACAAGAACGGAAATACAACCTTTGTAGATCCGGTCCTCCACCTCCATAGCACCGCAATGAAGTCTCCTCGCTGTCCAAATCGAATCCCGGGCTCTAGCGTCGGCTTCATCGGAAAAATGGGCGGGCTAGGTCATCGACTACGATGCCGAAGATGATCTACGTCGAGGCATCACAAGATCAAGCTCCCACTTCACCAAGTCATGAAACTTGTGAAGAAAACACCCTATACTACTTGGCAAGAGGTAAAGGATGAAGAAATAGAAAGTGGGTTCACTTTAGAATTGGATTTCTCACTCATTTTCTCAAGTTGCCATTGATGGAGGCAAGCTTCTTCTTGAAGAAGATGAAAAATGTTATGATAAGTATATTTCAAAAAGAAAATAAAATGTATACTTATCATAATCCAACCATGGTCAAGTGTAGAGAATAAACTAGGGTTAGGTCAATGGTTAGGGTTAAGCATGAAGACAAAAATGGTGACTTAGTCAAAAGCTTCATGAAGCTTCAACATGCATCCAAAGAAAGCCACCATTTTTCTTTTCTTTTGCCAAAAAGAAATAAATAAATAAATGAATAAATAGATATGAAAAACAAAACCCTAACCATTTAAATAACCATGGTTTAATCTTTACACAAACTCAAGTAAGCATGTATCATCAAACATGATACAATCAAGTGCACAAAAGTATATCACATATACAACTTGTGAACTTCAAGTGAGAAAATCCATTTAAAGTGAACCAATACCAGTTAATGCAAAGTAATATATCAAATATATAATTATGCATTAAATCATTAAATCAACACTTGATTCAATGATCCGGTCATGTCGCACACAACCGACTAGTATACAATGTATCGTTTTATCAAATCAATCCTTGATTCGATAACTAAGTTATATCGCATACAACCATTCGACACATTCATCGCGAGAATGAAATACGGTATCACATACACGCATTATTCTCGGTCCCGCACATATCTCATATGCGCTCCTATTTCGTTTCGCTTGAGCCAGGAAACCTCTGTGTAGGACTCTAAAGACTCGTCAATACGCCGGTAGCAGATGATGATCATATCAAACACCCACAAGCCGCAAGCGGTCTGCTAAACATAATGGCCACCCGGGTATTGAGCGATCAGAAGATCGACGAGCAAGCTCGCTCACACTCCTGTGAATCCAACCAGTAACACTTACCGTACAGTCCGGTCTCGTCGTCTGATATGTCGCATATCTCGCCTAGGGATGGTAAACGTCAGACCCGAATAGCTCGATAAGTCGTGTTGATATGAGGTCTATAACAGTTCGAGAAACTACTGATAACACTTACCAGTAAATCTCAGCAACCCTGGCCAGGGATTTCCGGTTATAGCCAATCGAACACAGCGCAACATCAACTCCCTATACCGGGAGAGACGAATCCCCTCCTATCGCTCATTGCCTCCATGTGACTCAGGACTGTACCCAAAAACCACCGTTTTGCATGCCCTCTTGGACGTGGTAAGGTGGAAATCAAAGCACAGTGGGAACCACACAAGACTCTATGACGATCTCGGGTCAACAGACTACTCTGTACCAGTGTCACCAGAGAACTGCCATCTGACATAAGGTATAATACCATCTGGGAGTTCTCGGCGATTCCGTCCAGTGTACCCAGTCTCCACTGAGCACCCGTATATCATCTCTGATGTCAAACACCAATGGATATGGGATCATCCATCGCCCATCTGTATGGGTCGAGAAGGTATACGCTAGTCTACTCTGGTATATCGATGCCCCGTCTCGATATACCCACGACTAGGGACATTGAAGAATGTACTTATGGACTACCATGTCCCCACTAGTATGATCCGCATCATAGTCCAGGTAGTCAAGTACACATCCTAAGGGCTTTACCAACATGTAACAGAGAGACAATCAGTGTACACGTTAAGGTAAAGATCAACCAGATAGCATACTATCATGTCGAGCAAGAAAGTCCTCCCTATATATGTCCCAGCATCCACTACAATATACATCCTATGTATAGTAATGGCCTCTAGGGCATACATATAACTAACAATCTCCCACTTGCACTAGGGACATCTGATAGCAGTGGTTGCAGTATCTCATACTCAACCATCCCATAAAATTCTCTCTCTGGGAAAAGGCCTTTGTGAGTGGATCCGCCGTGTTGTCTTCTGAGTCTACTCTCCTGACCTCGATCACCCTGGAGATCAACTATCTCCATGATCAGGTGATACTGCCTCAGAATATGTCTGGATCACTGATGGGACGGACGTTCCTTGGCATAAGCCACAACTCCATTGTCACACAATGGGAGGAACTAAGTTCATCTCATGAACAAATATACATCCAGACTGCCTCTTTGGTAGCATCTTAAGTAGCGATGTATCGAGCCTTTATCGTCTAGTATGCCACGGTATCTAGCTTGGAACTCTTCCAACATACCGTCCCTTTACTGAGGGTAAAGACAATGCCTGTGACTGACTTTCAGTCGTCCTTATCACCCTGGAAACCTTCCAGTGATTCTCCCCAGGATCGATTGATACCATCTCACTACAACTAGTGAGAATCCTAACATCCAATTAGATCTATCTCATAGATCCAAAACCCAGGATTTAGGAGGTATCAGTTTGATCCTATATGGAGAATCATTGTGATAAGCGGAAATTGACCGAGCGTAGCATAGGAAACTACTTCCCTATCAAGAGTATGTCATCCACGTACTCTACGAGGATCACCACCATACTCTCCACTACCTTATTGTTTATACAAGGTTCATCTACCATTTTGATGATGTCAAACTCTTTGACTAACACATCAAAACAGATGTTCCAACTCCGCGATACCTGCTTTATCCTATAAAGCATCTTGTACATGTTTCCGCTGCTCCCACTGTCTACGAAGTCCTCTAGCTGTGTACTTATAGACGTTCTCTTCTAAAACATCATTTAGAAAAGCAGTCATGACACCCAACCGCCAGATATCGTAGTCATGGTATGTAGCCGTGGCAAGTAGGATCTGGATGGACTTAAGCAAAGCCACTTGAAAAGGTTTCATCATTATCCACGCCTGGTCGATGACGAAAAGCTTTAACAAGTCTAGCTTTGAAAGTCACAACTTTTCCATCTACACCAAGTAATCTTCTCAAGATATACTTGCTCCTGATGGGGATTTAACCCTTCAGATATAGCAACCAAAGTCCATACTTTGTTTGTGTAGAAGGATTCCATCTCAGATCGCTAAGCATCCAGCCATTCTTACAGAGTCCCACTCCTGATGGCCAGCTCGAAACTAGTTGGGTCATCATCTCATGATGCAATCCTTGCTCCCACTGTCATAGAGTAACCGAAGTATCTCTCAGGTGGGTGAGGAACCCTACTAGATCGGCGGAGAGGCTGAGGTTCGTTGGTCTCTACTGAATCCTTTGGTTCTATCAAATCATCAGCTGCAGTATGTATAGCTGGAACCTTTCCAGTTCTACATAACAGATCTTGCCTCGAACTTGTCCGGATTTTGCTTTTAGACATAGGCCGGACAACCCTAAATCTTAACTAACTTAAGAGATGGGCTCTTCCCTTTCCATATCACATATGAAGTGGTAGGCAACTGATTTGATTTGAACCCTATTCAATAGGTATGCAGCTTCTTAAGTGCATAACTCCCTAAAGGAAAATAGAAAACTCAGTAGTACTCATCATAGAGCACACCATATCAAATAGGGTGTATCTGCTCCGCCCTGATATACCATCGTGCTATGGTGTATGCGGAGGAGTAATGCTGAGAGAGAATCTCATTCTCCTTTAGAATAGTTCAAGAATTCCGTGCTCAAGTATTCTCCTCCATGATCTCATCATAGGACATAATACTTATACCCGTATTTTGGTTCTCTACTTCTCGCTTATATTCTATGAATATCTCAAAAGGTTCGGACTCATGTTTCAACAGGAACATATGTCTGAGTCTCGAGAGATCATCAAAGAATGTAATGAAGTATAAAGAACCGGTCTTGGCATATGTAGACAGGGGACTTTACATACATCAACATGTATCAATCCCAAGAGTTTACTAACTCTTTCTCTGTTTCCAATAAACAGAGCTATGGTCATCTTATCTTTGTGACATGACTGGCAAGTTTCATAAGATGTAAATTCAAACTGATTTAAATATGCATCTAAATGTAACTTCAGCTAGTCGGATCGCATTGATATGACCTAGTCTACAATACCTTAAGAAGGATCCGTTCATTTCTGAACTCTTCCTCTTATGTGTGTTCCATATACTAAGAACTGTAGTTTGATTTAGAACATCAATACTTTTAGATAACGTGCCTGAACCGATCAACTTTTGATATAGGAAATGTTCAAAACATTATCCAACAATACAAAATTTTATCGTTTCTTTACTAATAAAGAGACAGATATGATTTTGTAAATCAGGTTCGGTATCTAATAACATTCGTTCAGAATCAATGTATTTGGGATACAGGGTGACAGCGACCAACAGACATGGCTGCAACACTTGCCCCGTTTTCTATCTCATGAAACTTATCACCCGTTCTCAGATTTTTCTACCTTTTTGTAGCCCTATGTAACAGATTACATATCTGGGATCCTGATCCGGAATCATATACCAAGGATGTGGAGGATACTGAGAAACAGTTCTGTGTAATGAACACACCCGAAGATGATGCATCAGCATGCACTCTCTTCGTTTGGGCGGCACGGGAATTCTGGTAATCCCCAATTTCCTGCTCTGTCTTATAACAATTATAAGTTGGAGCGGGACCAACGTTCCCCAGCTCAGTATAACAAGCGGGTTCGGTCAATATTCCGTATTATTATCTTGATTAAGGCGTGATATGGTCGCTACTTGGAGAGAGAGAGAAGAAAACACTCAGCGTGCGCTCTTTGCAAGAATAGAATGGTTATTATTTTATCTAATCAGGATGGCTCCCACTGTTTTTATCAAATCTTCCTTCAAACCCTAAAAGGAAAGACTAGCCGGGATTAATTACACTCTACAAGTTCGCCAATCTTTCAGCCAGGCCAGTGTCGGTACTTTAAGGGAGGTCCCCCGTGCTTTCGCACGAACTTAATTAATGTAAACCTCGTTTTCCCAGAGGCGTAACCCCGTTGACACCTTTCTAGACACCTACTTGATCGGCTAATTGTAATGTATAAAACTCTTCCAGGAGTAACTCTTACTCGCAGTGGGTATCGGGATCCAACTATCTCATAGAAGGTATGCAATCTCATTGCAAATTTCAACACTTGAAATTCCCGATAATTTTGCCCCTAGCGTCCTATGACCTTGACGCAAGCCAACAAACCATAGTGTGCTAGTCAAGTTCAACCCGTCATTTCCTGATTGAATTAAACCCACCCGCACGACCCTTGACGCAGGCCAACAAAGTCGCACGACTACCCTAATCCAATCTGCATCATATGCATAAGCAGATAAATACTAGTTAGCTACCGCACACTACGCCTTGACGCAGGCCAACAAACGTAGCACGAATACTAACTAGGACTTATCTGAAATGACGGAGGACTACGACAGGTTTTTCTGAAAACCTATTGTGTAATGAACTTGATATCGTTGTAGAATCAAATGATTTTAAAATGGAGTGCTTTTGAGGCTTTTCTAGTTTTGCTAAAGGAGTCACTCCCGGTGAAGGGATCGTCGGTCCTTTCCTCTTCGAATGAGGTGCGGGATATATCATATATATCACTGTGCAAAGCAAAACTCTTAAAAGCAATCAGAAGACAAACCGAGTGTGTAGCATCTGCCAGTTATTGCTAAAGGAGTCACTCCCGGTGAAGGGATCTCGGTCCTTTCCTCATCGAATAAGGTGCAGGATATATCACATATACCGCTGTGCAAAGCAAGAACTGTAGCTACCTGTTTTATTTTGAAATTCGATTCTACAACATCTTAGGTTTCTTTTATTTCATTAATCTCATTAATGAAGTCCCATCATTTAAGTACCTAAACATCACAGATAAATACGACGTACACTTATGCCATCCGCATTCGCCTCGATGTCCCCTCGTGCACCGTTAGGTTAGGTAACTAACGGCAGAGCAGGACAGGGCTAGCGCGGGTGTAAAACATAAGTAACATCTATATAATATATCATATATACTATATACAGTATCCATCACAGAACATCACATGATCACAACACAGATATCGCAGCAGAAGAATCATATGAAATATTGGATATACTAGGACGTCCGTGTTTTCAATACGAGCCAGTATAAAACACGGATTCCACGGTCGTGATGAATAGCCAAACCCACACCCCTTGTTAGTGTATATGCCCTAGAGGCCATTACTGTATCATACTGGTTTGTATATTACTTAATGGATGCTTGGGATATTCACCTTGTATATACAATCTTGCTCAAAATAGTAGTATGCTACTTGGTTTGTTTCTACTTCAATGTGTACATGTATTTATTTTTGTATATCGCCTATACACATTAGTAGAGCCCTTAGGATCTTTGCTTGATTACCAGCGATGTGATGGCCGTCACACTAGTGGGGCTGGGTAATCTATAAGCACATCCTTATGCAGGTCCCTGGTCGCAGGACTATCGAGACAGGGCATCGATACTCCGGAGTAGACCAGCGCATGCGCTTCTCATCCCAGTGTGGGAGACGGTCTGTCCCACAGCCGTCAGTACGTCGTACTTGAGATAGTATGCGGGTGCTCGTTAGGTTACGGGTACACTGGACAGGACTCGTCAGGAACTGACTAGTTGGTATTATACCTATCGTCAGTTATCAGTTCCCAGGTGACATGAGTACAGCTTAGTCCGCTGACTTGACACTGTCACTTCGCCTCGGGTGTGTTCCCACTGTACTTTGATCACTACCCTACCACGGCTCAAAGGAGTCGTGCAAACAGGTGGTGGTTGGGTGCAGTCCCGAAGCACTTGGAGGCAGTGACGGTTAGACAGGATTCGTCTCTCCCGGTATTGGGGGTTGACATCGCGCTGTGTCTAGGAGAGCCATTACACGAGTAGTCCCTGGCCAGGGCAAACGAGATATACTGGTAGGTTTCCAGTGTTATCTCAGGGTGTTTTGGGCTTCGCTCCGGCACGACTTGTACCGCTATTGGGAGACTGACGTTTACCGCCCCCTAGGCCCGCCATGCGATGTATCAGACGAACAGACCGGACTGTACGGAGAATGTCACACTCAGGCTCAGTAGGAGTTCAGATGGGTTTCGCCTCGTCCGTCTTCTTGTCGGCATTACCTGGGGACCGTTACGCACAGCTAGTGCCGCTTGCGGTCTGTGGTTAAACCCACTGCCAGCGTAGTGTCGAGTCTTTAGATTCCCACACAGAAAGCTTTTCGCCTTTAGGCAAAAGAGTAGAGGTCGCATGGTATTGCGACAGGTCGCATGGTTTTGCGACAGGGTTCGGTCACATCCGTGCGCTTGTGCACGTACAGTGTCCGGACAGTTTACACTAGCGGGCTTTGGTTTAAGCCAGATCCTAGTGTACCTTATGGGATTGGATTTATCCAGTTTGCATTCGTGTTCCTCGGAACGCGGATGCGGGTGTGTATGCACAGTTGACAGGGAGGCAGAGGCTGCGGATTCTCATTAGGGTTGTTGACAGTTGACCGTTGACTATTTGACTTTATGCTCAACCCTAATGAGAATATGATATGTGATTAACTATTATATTAATTAAGTATTATGGTGATATGGTTGTTGACTTGTTGACTTTTGTTGACTTGTTGACTTTGTTGACTTGTTGACTTTTGTTGACTTGTTGACCGGTTGACTAGGCTTGACTAGTTGACCATCATGATAACCATGGTTATCATTTCATGCCAAAGACTTTTTCTTGCTTGCTCATTTGAGTAAAATGAGTGCATGACATGATAAGGTTATGGTTGCTTCTAACCATCACATAAGACTTTTTTGATATGATGAGTTACGATCACTTTGGATTATGAGAGGGTGAAAGACAAAAGAGTTGCTCATTCTTTCTTACTCATTCTCTCTCTTGTTCTTGAGCTCTCCTCTTGCTCTCACCCTCAACCTCTTGCTCCCTCTCTTGATCTATGGTTCTCTTGTCTCATGAGTTGAGAATCAAGAACCATAGATAAAATCCCATTCTAAATCATCTCTACTCATTCTAGTTCACTAGGTTTGGCAAACCAAGTGAACTAGTTTCTTCAAAGAACGAAGAAGGAGCTAAAGGTTGGAGCTTTCAAGTGGATCTATCTTCGGCGTACGGAGACAACGAGAAGGAGCCATCGAACCACCATCGGAGCTTGAAGAGAAGGAGTTCAAGTTTAGGTATAACCATCTTCATCCGAGTAGCTAAATATCTTTAGCTTAGTATGCTAGTTTTAGTTTAGGTAAAGATCCCGACCTTGCTTAGTCCATGTTGCCTCTTGCGTTAAAATTTTGATTTTATACCGTTTCCGCCTCCCCGTAAGAACCGGGGGTCGCAACGTGGACTTACAGTGGTATCAGAGCCTAACTAAACTTAAACTAGCTTGGTAGTGAAGTGTAACGAAGTTCGGAACCGGAAAAATCCAAAAACCAAACTTTTACAAAAAACTGAGTTTCTATTGAAATTTTTTTGGCTCAAAATGAAAAACTTTACACTTGTAAATTCGGCTCAGGGTTTTGTGTGAACACCCAAGAAAAACGATACAGTAATTCGTCCAAACCGCCGCCCTTCCGCCGCGCGAGCTAGGCATCCGCCGCGGAAACGCCGCGCTTTGTCGTCTTCTGTGCATCGTTTTTCGTGCAGTGTGTGTCTGTGTTGGTTTTGGGATTTTTGAAATATATTATATGTGCACAGATTTTCCAGAAAAGAAATTTCCTTTTGGGGTCCTATAATTCCGTATTTTTTTCCGAACTTCACTGCACTTTGACTATGATGGTTATATCTGTGATGTTTGCATGTATTGAACGTCGGCTAATCGCTATAAGTCGATTGGTCGGGGTTATACATGATCTGTAATGTGCTGGAATGTGTATATGAATATGTTGGATTGTCGCGGGTGAATAGCCGGGGGTTGTGAGACGAGAGTTTTCTTTTCTTTCAATTCATGTAAATTTGTAAATTGATGTAATAATTATTTGTATGGCCGCACAACCGGGTCGGGGTTGTAGCCGTCATTGTATAATTTCTTTTTACTGTTTTTGCTCCTAGGATAGACCCATGGAGGGGTGCACAAACTACCGGGTATGCCGAAGTGTCGAGTGGCCTACTCATGGAGATGAGGGAGGTTGCTACGCTTCGGGTACTTGGCGGGTAGTTTGCCGCACCCGTAGGGGTCTTGGGTGGGGTTTTGGCTATTCACCGCGACCGTGTAATCTGTCTTTTGTTACAGGCTCGTACAAATTACAGATTCCTAGTATATCCAATGTATTCATCTGTGATCTGAAATGTTTATCATTGCAGTATATCTATATATGATATTATTTAGGCGTTGCTTATGTTTTACAGACGCGCTAGCCCAGCCCCCGCTCTGTCGTTAGTTAAGTAACCTAACGGGTAATGACGGGGCCCCGTGGCGAATGCGAATGGCATAAGCGTACGTCATATTTTGGTTGTTTTCTGCAATGGTAGGATTAAATGATGGGACGCATTAAAAGAACTAATGCAAGAATATCACGCATTAAAAGAACTAATGCAAGATAATAAACCAAGTTAAAGTCGTTGGAACACTTTCGAAAAACCACTCGGTTCTTTTCAAAACAAACTTTTAAAATACGGAGTTTGAGCCACTCCATTTAAAAGCTATCTCGTTCCATCGACCAAATCAAGTTCACTACGTTCACGGTTTTGCCAAAACCATCCGTAGCCCTCCATCATTTCAGTTAAATATTCGGTAGTATTCAAGCTATGTATTTTGACCTCACGCCAAGGCATAGTGATTGGTAGCTGCCGGATATTTATCTGTTGCATAGATAGAATGCGTTGGTTTGAGACAGTCGTACTGCCATTTTGGCCTACGTCAAGGGTATGTACGGGTGGGTTCAAATTAACCTGGATAATGATGGGACGAACTTGACATGTGACTTATGACATTTTGACCTCACGCCAAGGTCATAAGAGCATGGGGCAAAAATCCACATCGGGAGTTTCATAAGTACTGAAACTTGCTAGATTTGCATACCATTTGGAGTGTGATGATTCTGGTAGGATTCCTTCAGTTTCGTCACGCGATGATATTTGGATCCCGATCCTACTGTGAGTATATGCTACTCCTCGGGAAATTTCTCACTTAACGATCAATGCTATAAACCTAGTAGGTGCCTAGAAAGGTGTTAGCGGAGCTACGCCCCCAGGGAAAAGAGGTTCTTTAATTAAGGAACTTCGCGAAAGCGTTGGAAAACCTCCCTCGAAGTACCGACACCGGCCTGGCTGAACGGTTAAGCAAGTATTGTACGGTGGGATTGATCCTGACTAATTCTTCCTTTATGGTTTGAGGAGGGATTCGAGAAACAGTGGGAGCCATCCTGTTTAGACAAACTAAAAACCACTCTAAACTTGCAAGAGCATCATGCTGAGTGTTTCTTCTTCTCTCTCCTAATTGCAGCGACCAATCAACATGACTGGACTTAAGTTACTCCTAGATAAAAACAAACTGACAGGGCCAAACTACAAAGATTGGCTCAGGAATGTCAAGATAGCAATCACTTATGACAAGCTGGGGTATCTTCTTACCACCAAAGCTCCCCCTGTCCCTGGTCCAACTTCCAGTGTCGCGGATAAGGAAATCCGCAAGACTTGGGAGATTGATAGCGCGAAGGCCAAGTGCCTCCTGCTTGCCTCGATGGACAACGAACATCAGAGGAGGCATGAGAATATGGACATGGAGTCCATATTGCTCCATACAAAAGAACTGTATGGAGAGCAATCACGTATCGCAAGATACGAAGCGTCGAAAAAGTTATTTTCGACAAGAATGGCCGTCGGATCATTAGTAGCCGAGCACGTGCTAAAGATGATCGGCTACATTGAGGAGCTCGCTGACCTAGGGATCACATTAGAGAGTAAGCTATATACGGATATAGTTCTCCAGTCCCTTCCTTCCACTTACGCCCAGTTCATACTGAACTTCAACCTACAAGAAAAAGAGGTTGAACTTTCAGAGCTCCTCAACATGCTGAGGAGCGCAGAGGGCACCCTACAGAAAGGTAGGGATACATCCACTTTGTTTGTAGGAGGATCATCTTCTTCTAGGTCCAAGGCGAAAGCCAAGGGAAAGAAGAAGAAGGCCCCCGCCAAACCAAGGGGCGGTGTTAGTAAAGTGGATACGAAGGGAAAAGCAAAAGCAACAAAGATAGCGGGGAAGCTTGTGGATAAGGAAGAATGCTTCTATTGTCATAAGAAAGGACACTGGAAGAATGATTGCAGGGCCTGGAAGGCCAGAACACAGGAATTGAAGCAGGTTGCAGCTTCAGCTTCAGGTGTGTATGTTATTGAAAACTGTCTTTCAATAAACTCTACTTCCTGGGTATTGGATACCGGATCAGGATCTCATATCTGTAATTCTTTGCAGGCGTTGAGAAACCGTAGGGTTTTGAAGGCAGGTGACATGACCCTCAGAGTTGCAAACGGAGCTAGCATGGATGCTAAAGCCGTGGGGGACTATCACCTGGGAATGTCAGATGGACATGTTTTGGTTTTGCGTAATTGCTTTTTTGTACCCAACGCAACTTGTAATATCATTTCTGTATCTTTAGTTTCTAAAGAAGGTTATGAATTTGCGTTTGTAAGTAATGTTGTAAACATTCACCTTAATCAAGTTCTGATTGGGTCAGGTACATTGAGTAATGGTATATACGTGTTAAACCAACCACAGATTTTCAACGTCCAGAATACACACAAAAGAAAGTCTCCAGAACTAAATCAGACTTTCTTATGGCATTGTAGATTGGGTCACATCAATGAGAGAAGGTTGACTAAGTTACATACAGAAGGATATTTGAATACGTTCGAATATCAATCGTATGCCACTTGTCAATCTTGTCTCAAAGGAAAGATGACAAAGACTCCGTTTACTGGACAAGGAGTAAGAGCGAGCGAGCTCTTGGGACTCGTACACAGTGACGTGTGCGGTCCAATGTCTACACATGCCCGAAGCGGACATTCTTACTTCATTACTTTTACGGATGACTTCTCAAGGTACGGTTATGTCTTCTTAATGAAACATAAGTCCGAGGCCTTTGGAAAATTCCAGGAGTATAAGAATGAAGTAGAGAAACAGACCGGAAAAAGTATTAAGATTCTAAGATCGGATCGAGGTGGAGAATACTTAAGTGCCGAGTTCCTGGACTATCTAAAAGAGAACGGAATTCTCTCTCAGCTTACTCCTCCATACACCCCGCAACATAACGGTGTATCGGAGAGACGGAACCGCACCCTATTGGATATGGTGCGGTCCATGATGAGTAACGCTGAGTTACCGCGATCATTCTGGGGGTATGCGCTAGAATCAGCTGCGTACCTTTTGAACCGAGTTCCGACTAAGACTGTGCCTACCACCCCATATGAAATGTGGAGTGGGAAGAAACCCTATCTTCAATATCTGAAGATCTGGGGATGTCCAGCTTTTGTCAAAAAGCAGCATGCGGACAAACTCGAGGCACGCTCAGTACTGTGCAAGTTTGTGGGATACCCAAAGAACACCAGGGGGTATCTTTTCTACTACGCAGAGGAACAAAAAGTCCTTGTTTCTCGTAATGCCCACTTTCTGGAACACCAGTTCTTAGAAAAGGAGATTAGTGGGAGCGCAGTAGAACTGGAAGAAATTCCAGAACCACAGACTATTACTGAAAGGTTAGTGGAACCAGAGGGTTCAACAGAACAGGACATTCCTACGCCGCTCCGCAGAAGTAGTAGGCAGTCTCATCCGCCCGAGAGATACTACGGTTTTCTCATAGACGGGGATAGAGAGGATTGCATCATAGATTATGATGAGCCTACTAGCTTCCAGCAGGCCGTTCAGAGCGTTGACTCAGTGAAATGGCTGGATGCAATGCGGACCGAAATGGAGTCCATGTACACCAACAAGGTATGGACGTTGGACATTGCTCCAGACGGGGTAAAACCCGTAGGATGCAAGTGGATCTTCAAAAGGAAGATTGGTGTAGATGGACAGGTTGAGACCTATAAAGCTAGGCTGGTAGCAAAGGGTTTTCGTCAAAGACCTGGCTTGGACTATGACGAAACCTTTTCTCCAGTAGCCATGCTGAAATCCATTCGGATCCTTCTTGCCATTGCTGCCTTCCACGATTATGAGATCTGGCAAATGGACGTAAAGACAGCTTTTCTAAATGGAAATTTAGAGGAGTGTGTCTATATGAACCAACCAGAGGGTTTCATTCAGAGTGGGAGCAGCGGAAAGGTGTGCAAGTTGCTTAAGTCCATCTATGGACTAAAGCAGGCGTCGCGGAGTTGGAACATCTGCTTTGATGAGACGGTCAAAGAATTTGGCTTTATCAAAAATCCAGATGAACCATGCATCTATAGTAGATTTGTAGCGAGAACTGTAGTATTCCTCGTTTTATACGTGGATGACATTCTCTTAATAGGAAATGACATTCCTATGCTACAATCTGTCAAGGGGTTCTTGTCACACAGGTTCTCCATGAAAGACCTGGGTGATGCCTCATACATTCTGGGTGTCCGGATCTACCGTGACAGATCCAAGAGGATATTAGGACTTTCACAGTCCAGGTACATCGACACCATACTGAAGAGGTTCAGTATGGAAGATTCCAAGCGCGGTAACCTACCGGCTTGTCACGGGATCACCCTCTCTAAAGAGATGTCTCCCAAGACTGATTTGGAGAGGGATCGCATGTCTATTATACCCTACGCTTCTGCGGTAGGCTCTATAATGTATGCGATGTTGTGTACCAGACCGGATGTAGCTTATGCACTGAGTGTGGTAAGCCGGTATCAGTCAAACCCTGGGGAGAAACACTGGATAGCGGTGAAAAACATTCTCAAGTACCTGAGAAGGACTAAGGAGATGTTCTTGGTGTATGGCGGAAAAGACCTCCAGATCGAGGCCTTTGCTGACTCCAGCTTCCAGAGTGACAAGGATGATTCCAAGTCCATGTCGGGTTTTGTCTTTACCCTCAATGGAGGGGCGGTGTGTTGGAAGAGTTCCAAACAAGAAACCGTTGCAGACTCGACGATGGAAGCGGAATACATCGCTGCAAAAGAAGCTGTCTGGATGAGGAAGTTCTTAAAAGAACTTCAGGTGGTTCCGTCCATTGTTGATCCAATACCTCTGTATTGCGACAACAACGGGGCTATAGCTTTAGCGAAGGAACCAAGGTCCCATCAGAAATCCAGGCACATCTTGAGGCGGTATCACCTGATCAGGGAGATCGTAGATCGCCAGGAGATCGAGGTTCGGAGAGTCGCTTCAGAAGATAACACTGTTGATCCATTCACCAAGGCCCTGCCCCAGACTCAGTTCGAGCGGCTGATCGAGATGATAGGTCTTCGATACGCCAGTACATGGCCTTAGTGCAAGTGGGAGATTGTTAGTGTATATGCCCTAGAGGCCATTACTGTATCATACTGGTTTGTATATTACTTAATGGATGCTTGGGATATTCACCTTGTATATACAATCTTGCTCAAAATAGTAGTATGCTACTTGGTTTGTTTCTACTTCAATGTGTACATGTATTTATTTTTGTATATCGCCTATACACATTAGTAGAGCCCTTAGGATCTTTGCTTGATTACCAGCGATGTGATGGCCGTCACACTAGTGGGGCTGGGTAATCTATAAGCACATCCTTATGCAGGTCCCTGGTCGCAGGACTATCGAGACAGGGCATCGATACTCCGGAGTAGACCAGCGCATGCGCTTCTCATCCCAGTGTGGGAGACGGTCTGTCCCACAGCCGTCAGTACGTCGTACTTGAGATAGTATGCGGGTGCTCGTTAGGTTACGGGTACACTGGACAGGACTCGTCGGGAACTGACTAGTTGGTATTATACCTATCGTCAGTTATCAGTTCCCAGGTGACATGAGTACAGCTTAGTCCGCTGACTTGACACTGTCACTTCGCCTCGGGTGTGTTCCCACTGTACTTTGATCACTACCCTACCACGGCTCAAAGGAGTCGTGCAAACAGGTGGTGGTTGGGTGCAGTCCCGAAGCACTTGGAGGCAGTGACGGTTAGACAGGATTCGTCTCTCCCGGTATTGGGGGTTGACATCGCGCTGTGTCTAGGAGAGCCATTACACGAGTAGTCCCTGGCCAGGGCAAACAAGATATACTGGTAGGTTTCCAGTGTTATCTCAGGGTGTTTTGGGCTTCGCTCCGGCACGACTTGTACCGCTATTGGGGGACTGACGTTTACCGCCCCCTAGGCCCGCCATGCGATGTATCAGACGAACAGACCGGACTGTACGGAGAATGTCACACTCAGGCTCAGTAGGAGTTCAGATGGGTTTCGCCTCGTCCGTCTTCTTGTCGGCATTACCTGGGGACCGTTACGCACAGCTAGTGCCGCTTGCGGTTTGTGGTTAAACCCACTGCCAGCGTAGTGTCGAGTCTTTAGAGTCCCACACAGAAAGCTTTTCGCCTTTAGGCAAAAGAGTAGAGGTCGCATGGTATTGCGACAGGTCGCATGGTTTTGCGACAGGGTTCGGTCACATCCGTGCGCTTGTGCACGTACAGTGTCCGGACAGTTTACACTAGCGGGCTTTGGTTTAAGCCAGATCCTAGTGTACCTTATGGGATTGGATTTATCCAGTTTGCATTCGTGTTCCTCGGAACGCGGATGCGGGTGTGTATGCACAGTTGACAGGGAGGCAGAGGCTGCGGATTCTCATTAGGGTTGTTGACAGTTGACCGTTGACTATTTGACTTTATGCTCAACCCTAATGAGAATATGATATGTGATTAACTATTATATTAATTAAGTATTATGGTGATATGGTTGTTGACTTGTTGACTTTTGTTGACTTGTTGACTTTGTTGACTTGTTGACTTTTGTTGACTTGTTGACCGGTTGACTAGGCTTGACTAGTTGACCATCATGATAACCATGGTTATCATTTCATGCCAAAGACTTTTTCTTGCTTGCTCATTTGAGTAAAATGAGTGCATGACATGATAAGGTTATGGTTGCTTCTAACCATCACATAAGACTTTTTTGATATGATGAGTTATGATCACTTTGGATTATGAGAGGGTGAAAGACAAAAGAGTTGCTCATTCTTTCTTACTCATTCTCTCTCTTGTTCTTGAGCTCTCCTCTTGCTCTCACCCTCAACCTCTTGCTCCCTCTCTTGATCTATGGTTCTCTTGTCTCATGAGTTGACAATCAAGAACCATAGATAAAATCCCATTCTAAATCATCTCTACTCATTCTAGTTCACTAGGTTTGGCAAACCAAGTGAACTAGTTTCTTCAAAGAACGAAGAAGGAGCTAAAGGTTGGAGCTTTCAAGTGGATCTATCTTCGGCGTACGGAGACAACGAGAAGGAGCCATCGAACCACCATCGGAGCTTGAAGAGAAGGAGTTCAAGTTTAGGTATAACCATCTTCATCCGAGTAGCTAAATATCTTTAGCTTAGTATGCTAGTTTTAGTTTAGGTAAAGATCCCGACCTTGCTTAGTCCATGTTGCCTCTTGCGTTAAAATTTTGATTTTATACCGTTTCCGCCTCCCCGTAAGAACCGGGGGTCGCAACGTGGACTTACAGTAGACCCCTACGAGAGCGGCAAGCAACCCTACCAATTCTAGAGTTAGGAGACCCGGACTCAACTCCACGAGTTGGTCTCCCACTGGACTCCAGAACCCGGTTACTTGTGCTCCCCTCCTTAGGTCTATCCTAGTGCGGAAAAGTAAATAATATACAAAAGGTGACATCTTCCGCAACCTGGAAGTGCCCCAATAAAAGAATATTACATACAAGTTTTTACATATCCAATATAACATATCCAGCAACACATAACATCACATGTCATCAACGTAAGTAAACATGCGTATCCCAATTGTCGTTGACATATAGCAACGAAACCGGCGATATCACATATTACACTTACGGTCACAGAAAAGAAAGTGTAAAACTACAACAGTTGGAATCCGCAATCTCCATAGACATCGCATGCCTAATCAAATGAATACCTTAGACATCACATGCCTAACAATTATAAACCCCGCATTTTAGTCTCAAAATCGAAAACACTTTTCAATATCAAGTCGGGCAATTCAACAGGATTCCCGACATTCTGATCGAATGCTCGTCGCAAACTTTAGTAGGCGGCCGCACCCCCGATACCGTCGACGAAGTGCACCAAGGCGGAACACTGCTGCCGCGAGCACCCGAACGGATGCTTTCGGCGACGGGGTTCTCCTACAGTCACTTGGTCGGGGCTATGGAGTGAGGCTGTCTATTAAGTTTACCCGGCGAGTATCCGCGTACGCTACGTGATTGCGACAGACTTTTGATCACATCAAAATTCCGTGGCAACCGATCAAGTGAGACTAAAGTGCTATGTTTATAACATTCATTCAGTTATCTCATAACTGCTTGTGAATTCCAATTATTGTATCACATTCCGGATAAATAGAAAATGTTAAACTTTTCGATCGAACAATCGAACACCCAAGTTTTCCCGATACAGCTCAACACATGAAATAAGTCTAAAAACATTCAGTTCGTGCCTCGGTACCAACGGTCCAGCCGTAGAAGGGTCAAGCCAACGCCTCACATATGGCACGCCGTACTGCCCAAACCCGAAGGTTCAAAGGGCAGTTCAAGACGGTCACATAATCGAGTTAAGGTTTGTTGTCTTCTAGAGGGACCATCGCGTTACTTGCACTACTTAGAACGTCTTTAAATCTCGGAAAAATCCAACACTTGGAAATTTCCCGACAGGGGAAAAGGTGGGTATTTATATCCGGTCGAACTTTTTAACATATTCAAAAATTATCCGGAAAACACATAGACAAAATTAGACAATCCGATCGAATCTACGAATTCCCTAAACAACCCCAGAAAACTCAACTGTAGATGTCAGATTAAAACTTCCCAGAGAACAGAGGAAACAGATACGGGCATTACTGTATCAAAACGACTCCCTAATCAGTACAGACGACCGCGGAATCGCCGCAAAAGGAGGCTATTGCCGCGGTTCCGCGGCGCTTTAGTAGAGTTAGGGGTTCGTTTTCTACAGTAACTCTTAGAATTTCCTACTCTATTTTCTGAGAATTTTTAATTCACAAAAATCCCTGTTTTTGAAAATTGTACAGAGAGCATGGAAAATTTGGGGTTTCGGGTTTGATCGGGTTTCTAACATCGTCTACGCATCGCCTAAGGCTCTAGCTAGGCTCTGATACCACTGTAGGGTTCCTAGGCACACTAATGAGGTCTCACAAGGCATCAACCATGCCAATTTCAAATTTTACGAGTGCCGAGAAACCCTAATACGGATCGTTAACTAGAGTTTAGGCGAAGAATGCAACTAGTTAGCAACTTAACTACAAGAA
Organism: Agapanthus africanus; assembly: GCA_030015575.1. Classification (NCBI taxonomy): domain Eukaryota; kingdom Viridiplantae; phylum Streptophyta; class Magnoliopsida; order Asparagales; family Amaryllidaceae; genus Agapanthus; species Agapanthus africanus. The sequence goes on from JASDDO010000018.1 coordinate 349,433,133, forward strand.
CGGAAATACAACCTTTGTAGATCCGGTCCTCCACCTCCATAGCACCGCAATGAAGTCTCCTCGCTGTCCAAATCGAATCCCGGGCTCTAGCGTCGGCTTCATCGGAAAAATGGGCGGGCTAGGTCATCGACTACGATGCCGAAGATGATCTACGTCGAGACATCACAAGATCAAGCTCCCACTTCACCAAGTCATGAAACTTGTGAAGAAAACACCCTATACTACTTGGCAAGAGGTAAAGGATGAAGAAACAGGAAGTGGGTTCACTTTAGAATTAGATTTCTCACTCATTTTCTCAAGTTGCCATTGATGGAGGCAAGCTTCTTCTTGAAGAAGAAGAAGAAGAAGATGAAAAATGTTATGATAAGTATATTTCAAAAAGAAAATAAAATGTATACATATCATAATCCAACCATGGTCAAGTGTAGAGAATAAACTAGGGTTAGGTCAATGGTTAGGGTTAAGCATGAAGACAAAAATGGTGACTTAGTCAAAGCTTCATGAAGCTTCAACATGCATCCAAAGAAAGCCACCATTTTTCTTTTCTTTTGCCAAAAAGAAATAAATAAATAAATGAATAAATAGATATGAAAAACAAAACCCTAACCATTTAAATAACCATGGTTTAATCTTTACACAAACTCAAGTAAGCATGTATCATCAAACATGATACAATCAAGTGCACAAAAGTATATCACATATACAACTTGTGAACTTCAAGTGAGAAAATCCATTTAAAGTGAACCAATACGAGTTAATGCAAAGTAATATATCAAATATATAATTATGCATTAAATCATTAAATCAACACTTGATTCAATGATCCGGTCATGTCGCACACAACCGACTAGTATACAATGTATCGTTTTATCGAATCAATCCTTGATTCGATAACTAGGTTATATCGCATACAACCATTCGACACATTCATCGCGAGAATGAAATACGGTATCATATACACGCATTATTCTCGGTCCCGCACATATCTCATTTGCGCTCCTATTTCGTTTCGCTTGAGCCAGGAAACCTCTGTGTAGGACTCTAAAGACTCGTCAATACGCCGGTAGCAGATGATGATCATATCAAACACCCACAAGCCGCAAGCGGTCTGCTAAACGTAACGGCCACCGGGGTATTGAGCGATCAGAAGATCGACGAGCAAGCCCGCTCACACTCCTGTGAATCCAACCAGTAACACTTACCGTACAGTCCGGTCTCGTCGTCTGATATGTCGCATATCTCGCCTAGGGGTGGTAAACGTCAGACCCCAATAGCTCGATAAGTCGTGTTGATATGAGGTCTATAACAGTTCGAGAAAATACTGATAACACTTACCAGTAAATCAAAGCAACCCTGACCAGGGATTTCCGGTTATAGCTGTAAGGTTAGTATAGCACCCTATGAAGAGTTTTGAAGCATCACATGACCCAAAGTTTTAATTTTTAAGGTGCTAAACTAACAAGCAAGGGAATCGATCCTAGAAAGATTAGGGTTACAAAACTTTAGGCTAACAAAAGTTAGGGTTTGAAGGCTACAACCTTTGTAGCTCCCGTTTTTGTTTCGCTCCTTAGGCTCTTTGGGTGTTGGATGAAGGTCCGCTTGTACTCCTCCCACGTCCACGACGATCCACCCGGAGTTTTCCCGTCCAAGCTTGCAACTTTGAAAAACAAAGAGAACACTTTAATCAAGTTGGCTAGACTTGATTAGAATGAAGTTGTGGCTATGGATCTCACTTCAAAATCTTATTTTTATGAGTGATTCACTCTCTTATAAGAACTAGAGAGCTTAAGCATGGAGGTTGATGAAGATGATGGACTTTGTGAAGAAGAGAATGAATTATCTTATCAAAGAGAAAAAGGAAAATAGCTATATATATTCTCCTTTCTCTAAACCAACCATGGTTAGATATATAGATATCATTTTATTTTAAATTAAAAGCATGATAAGAAAATAAACTATGGGTTAAATGTTAGGTGAGCATGGTTGAGTTAGAAGAGTGTAGAAAATCTTAAGTGATTTAACCCATTTTTCATTTTCTTTAGCTTTAATTTAAATCCAATAATTATCCAAATACAACCATGGTGTAATTCTTATACATCCACCATTCCCATTGTATAAACAACCATGATACTAAATGATGTATGTATGCATGTGTGCTTGCACATCCATATGTGCATGAACAAGAATGAATGCACACATGCATGCATACATCCAACATAAACAAGATAGGATTTGTAGTGAGAAACTAATGATGAATCAACACTTGATTCACTAATCCGGTCATATCACATATGACCCGACCATTAGCAAGCCGCCCAATTAATATACGGTATCCCATACACGCATTTTAATCGGGTCCAAGCGCATATCGCATACGCGCACCACAACGTTTCGCCTGGACTAGGTAACTCCTATGTGGGACTCTAAGACTCGTCAATACGCCGGCAGTGGGTGATGATCATATCAAGCACCCCCAAGCCGCAAGCGGTCAGCCAAACGTAACGGCCACCCGGGTATTGAGCGATTAGAAGAAAACAAGCGAACCTGTTACAACTCCCGTCGAGCCATCCGGCAACACTACCGTACAGTCCGGTCTCTTCGTCAGATATGCTGCATATTGAGCCTAGGGATGGTCACGTCGACCCCAATAACTCAATAAGTCGTGTCGGTGAATGGTCTATAACAGATCGAGAAACTACTGATAACACTTATCAGCAAATCTCAGCAGCCCTGGCCAGGGACTTGCTGTTATAACCAGTCGAGCACAGCACAGCATCAACTCCCAATACCGGGAGAGACGAAACCCCTCCTATCGCTCATTGCCTTCGTGTGTCTCGGGACTGTACCCAACGGCCACCTGTTTGCACGACTCAGTAGAGCCGTGGTAGGGTGGCAATCAAAGTACAGTGGGAGAACACACAAGACTCCATGACGATCTCGGGTCTACAGACTAACCTGTACCAGTGTCACCTGAGAACTGCTATCCGATGATAGATATAATTCCATATAGGAGTTCTCGGTGAGTCCGTCCAGTGTACCCAGTCAGCACTGAGCACCCGTATATGATCTTGATGTCAAACATCGATGAATGTGGGAACATCCATCGCCCATCACATGGGTCTAGTATCATATATGCTAGTCTACTCTGGTATATCGATGCCCCGTCTCGATACACCTCCGACTAGGGACATTTCAGGATATGCTTATAGACTACAAACGTCCCACTAGTATGATCTCTATCATAATCAGAGTAGTCAAGCAGATATCCTTGGGGCTTTATCAGCATGTATGAATGAATAAAAGCATGATCAAATCAACATGTCAGATAAAGAATAACCAGATAGCATACTATCATGTCGAGCAAGAATGCAAACTGAATATATATATATGTATAGATACATCCACTATCACATAATGGCCTCTAGGGCATACATATATCCAACAATCTCCCACTTGCACTAAGGCCAGTTATTGGCGTATCTCATACCCAACATCTCAAAAAGTCGCTCATGCTGCGGCTGAGGGAGGGCCTTGGTGAATGGATCCGCGGCGTTATTCTTTGTGTCTACTCTCCTAATCTCGATCTCGCGGCGATCTACAATCTCCCGGATCAATTGAAAATGCCTCAGGATGTGTCTGGACCGCTGATGGGACCTGAGCTCCTTGGCTAACGCCATAGCCCCATTATTATCACAATACAATGGTATTGGATCAATAATGGTTGGAACTACTCCTAGCTCCGAGACGAACTTCTTCATCCAGACGGCTTCCTTGGCGGCATCATTTGCAGCAATGTACTCAGCTTCCATCGTAGAGTCTGCAAAGGTATCCTGTTTGGAACTCTTCCAACTCACCGCCCCTCCATTGAGGGTAAACACAAACCCTGAGATAGATTTGCTGTCATCCTTATCGCTCTGGAAGCTCGAATCGGTAAAGGCCTCCATTTGGAGATCTTTATTACCATACACCAAGAACAATTCTTTAGTCCTTCGTAAGTACTTAAGAATGTTCTTCACAGCTGTCCAGTGGTTCTCCCCTGGGTTGGATTGATACCTGCTTACAACACTAAGTGCATAAGCTACATCTGGGCGTGTACATAACATCGCATACATTATAGATCCTACTGCCGAAGCATAAGGTATAATGCTCATGCGAGCTCTCTCTTCATCGGTCTTTGGACAAGAATCCTTGGAGAGAGTGACTCCATGGCAAGCGGGTAAGGCACCCCGCTTGGAGTCTTCCATACTAAACCTCTTTAGGATGGTGTTGATGTACCTGGTTTGGGACAGTCCCAATAACTTTTTGGATCTATCCCTATAGATCCTTATGCCCAGGATGTATGTGGCATCACCCAGGTCCTTCATGGAGAACCTGAGTGATAAGAATGATTTGACCGACTGTAGCATAGGAATATCATTTCCTATCAGAAGAATGTCATCCACGTACAATACGAGGAATGTGACAGCTCTTCCTACAGCCTTCCTATAAACACAAGGTTCATCTGGATTTTTGATGAAATCAAACTCTTTGATAACATCATCGAAACAGATGTTCCAACTCCGAGATGCCTGCTTTAACCCATATATGGATTTAAGCAATCTACATGCTTTCTCGCTGCTCCCACTGTCAATGAAGCCCTCCGGCTGATCCATATAAACACATTCTTCTAAATCTCCATTTAGGAATGTTGTTTTAACGTCCATCTGCCAGATTTCATAGTCGTAGTGAGCAGCAATAGCAAGTAGGATCCGAATAGATTTAAGCATGGCTACGGGCGAAAAAGTTTCGTCATAGTCCAAACCTGGTCTTTGACGAAAACCTTTCGCCACAAGTCTTGCCTTATAGGTCTCTACCTGCCCATCCACACCAATCTTTCTTTTAAAGATCCATTTGCACCCTACAGGTTTTACCCCAGGGGGTACAACGTCCAAAGTCCATACTTTGTTGGTGTACATAGACTCCATTTCGGATCTCATGGCATCCAGCCACTTCACAGAGTCACCACTCGTGATAGCTTGCTGAAAACTGGTAGGATCATCATCTTCCATGATACAGTCTTCTCTGTCACCATCATTGAGGAAACCGTAGTACCTCTCCGGTGGGCGAGAAGTCCTACCAGACCTACGGAGTGGCCGAGGTTCTTCAGTTTCTGTTGCAACAGCCGGTTCAACCAAATCGTCATTTGTAGTTTGTGTCTCCAGAACCTCTTCTAGATCTACCACCTTGCCATCATCTCTATCCGTGAAAAACTCTTTTTCCAAGAATGTGGCATACTGAGAAACAAACACTTTTTGTTCCTCTTTGTGGTAGAACAGATACCCATAAGAATTCTTTGGATATCCCACAAAGTTACACATGACTGACCGTGTCTCGAGTTTGTCCGGATTCTGCTTTTTAACATAGGCCGGGCAACCCCAAATCTTAATTCTTTTAAGAGATGGTCTCTTCCCATTCCATATCTCATATGGCGTGGTAGACACGGCTTTGGTTGGAACCCTGTTTAGCAGAAACGCCGCAGTCTCCAATGCATGCCCCCAAAACGAGACTGGTAACTCAGCGTCACTCATCATGGACCGGACCATATCTAATAGGGTCCTATTCCGTCGTTCTGACACACCGTTGTGCTGTGGTGTGTAAGGAGGAGTGAGCTGAGAGAGAATCCCATTCTCTTTTAGGAAGTTTGCAAATTCTGTACTGAGATACTCACCACCTCGATCTGATCGAAGCATCTTAATACTCAAGCCGGTTTGTTTTTCTACTTCTTGTTTATATTCAATGAATTTCTCGAAAGCTTCGGACTTGTGCTTTAATAAAAATACATCACCGAATCTTGAGAAATCGTCGGTGAATGTAATGAAGTATGAAAAACCGCCTCTAGCCTGTGTAGACATTGGCCCACATACATCACTATGTATGAGGCCAAGGAGCTGAGTAGCTCTTTCTCCGTGTCCGGTAAACGGAGTTTTGGTCATTTTACCCTTGATACAAGACTGGCAAGTCGCATAAGATTTATATTCAAAAGGATTTAAACATCCATCTTTATGTAACTTGTTTAGTCTTGTTTTGTTAATATGACCAAGTCTACAGTGCCAAAGAAAAGCTTCATTTAATTCTGAAATTTTTCTTTTATTAGTGTGTTGTACACTGAAAACTGTGTGTTGATTTAGGACATATATTCCGTTATTAAGCGTACCATACCCAACCAACATTTGATTTAGGTGAATGTTCATAACATTGTTCTGCAACACAAAATTATATCCTTCATTGTCCAACAAAGAAACGGATATTATATTACATAGCATATCAGGTACAAAATAACATGGATTCAAAATCAAAATACATCCAGATGGCAACCCCAAGTGATACTCTCCCACTGCGACTGTATGTACATTGGAACCATTTCCAACGCGGAGAGTATGGTCACCTGTCTTCAAAACCTTGCTATTTCTCAGCCCCTGCATAGAATTGCAAATGTGAGAACCTGAACCGGTATCCAATACCCAGGAAGCAGAGTTTATAGAAAAACAGTTTTCAGTCACAAACACACCTGAAGCGGAAGCATCACCATGCTTCTTCTTGAGACTTAAGTACTCGGTGCAATTGCGCTTCCAATGTCCTGTCTTGTGGCAATGAAAACACTCGCCTTTCCCCGGGTCTCCAGCCGTGGACTTTCCCTTTCCCTTCGCCTTTTTGACTCCTCCCTTAGGATTAGTGGGTTTCTTCTTTTTCTTTCCCTTGGCCTTAGCTTTTGGGCGAGAAGAAGAAGACTGTCCAATGGTCATAACGGGAGTCTTTGCTGACTTCATAGTGCTCTCTGCACTCCTTAACATATTAAGGAGTTCAGGGAGGTCCTTCTCCATGCCATGCATGTTGAAGTTCACTATGAACTGAGCAAAGGTGGAGGGGAGGGACTGCAGAATAATATCTATATATTGTTCATTGTCCATTGTCCATCCGAGGCCCTCAAGCTCTTCTATAAGAGCTATCATCTTCAAAACATGGTCTCCTACTGGTGCGCCAGGGGCCATCCGCATCTGAAACAATTTCTTTGATGCTTCGTATCGTAATACGCGGGACTGCTCCCCATACAACTCCTTTGTATGGAGCAATATCCCGTGAATGTCCATGTCCTCGTGTTGCTTCTGATGTGTGTTGTCCATCGATGCAAGCGCGAGGCATTTTGCCGTGGCACAGTCAGCGTCCCATGTCTTGCGGACTTCAATGTCCGCAACTGAGGACTTTGGGCCTGGGACGGGCGGGGCTGAAGCCGTGAGGACATATGATACTTTATCATAAGTCAAGGCGATCTTTAGATTCCTCAGCCAGTCTTTATAGTTGGTCCCATTCAGTTTGTTCTTATCTAGTAGAAGCTTAAGTCCAGTCATTGGTATCTGCCATTAAGAGAGAGAAAAGAATACACTCAGCGAAAGCTCTTGCACAGATTAGATTGGTTTATTATCTTGTCTAATCGATGTTTCCCACTGCTTTTTATCAAGTTTTCTTTCAAACCTTAAAAAGAAAAACTAGCCAGGATTAATTACAGTCTACAACTTCGCTAACCGTTCAGCCAGGCCAGTGTCGGTACTTTGAGGGAGGTTCCCCGTGCTTTCGCACGGACCTAATTAGAGTAAACCTCGTTTTCCCAGAGGCGGAGCCCCGTTAACACCTTTCTAGACACCTAATGAGTTAGCTAATTGCAAACTGTAAAACTCTCCTAGAAGCAACTATTGCCCACAGTAGGATCGGGATCCAACCATCACATGGAAGGTATGCAATCTCATTGCAAATTTCAACACTTGAAATTCCCGATGTAATTTTTACCCCTAGTACTTATGACCTTAACTATGGTCAACAAATCATAAGTACCAGTCAAGTTCTACCCGTCATTTCTTGATCAATTAGACCCACCCATATGACCCTTAACTATGGTCAACAAAGTCGCATGAATGTCCTAATTAATCTGCATCATATGCAGTGTAGGAAGACATCACTTAGCTACCGTACACTACGCCTTAACTAAAGTCAACAAACGTAGCACGAATACTAAGTACTCTACTTCCTAAAATGACGGAGGGTTGCGAATGATTTTTAAGAAAATCTTTAACGCTTTGAACTTGATATCGTTGTAGAATCAAACAGTTTTCAAAAGGAGTGGCTTAGGCTCCGCAGTTTTTGAAAAGTAGCTTTTTCATAAAAAGCCGAGTAGTTTTTAAATCCGATTCTACAACATCTTTTTAGGTTTATTTTCTTTACATTAATCATATTAATGTAATCCCATCATTTAAGTCCTTAAGCCAATCACAGAAAAGAAACGAAAATAACACGTACGCTTATGCCATCCGCATTCGCCGCAATGTTCCGTTATGCACCGTTAGGTTACATAACTAACGGCATACCGGGACGGGACTAGCGCGGGTGTAAAACATAAGCAACGTCTACTATATATCATATATATAATAAGTCATTCGTCTCAGATTTCACAGAACACAGGCAGCAGAAATATAGATATAACGTAGGATATACTAGGACGTCCGTATTTAGTATTTAGCCAGAATAGAAAATACAGATTCCACAGTCGCGATGAATAGCCAAGCCCACACCCTGGACCCCTACGAGAGCGGCAAGTGACCCTACCAATCCTGGAGTTTAGGAGACCCGGTCTCGACTCCTCGAGATGGCCTCCCACTGAACCCCAGAACCCGGTCACCTGTGCTCCCCTCCTTGGGTCCATCCTAATGCGGAAAAGTAAATGATATACAACACTGGTGACACAACCGCAACCTGGAAGTGCCCCAAATAAAAGAATATTACATTACATTTGAATTTACATGAATGAAAATATAAAGCTCTCATCTCACAAAACCCCCCGGCTATTCAATCGCGACAATCCTACACATCATATCTCAGCAACACATAATATCACATATCATCAACGTAAGTAAGTATGCGTACCCCGATTGTCGTTGATGTATAGCAACGAAACCGGCGATATCTAACATACTACACTTACGGTCACAGAAAAGAAAGTGTAAAACTACAATATTTGGAATCCAGATTCTCTTTAGACATCATAAATGCGAAATATCACATATTTCGTATTTCATGCCTACACTATATGAATTCCACATATTGTATCACATTCCAGACAAACAGACAGTATTAAAGTTTTCGAACGAACAATCAAGCACCCAAGATTCACTAAAGCTCAACACTTGAGCAGGGTTCAAAAAAATCTGCAGTGTGACACAGTAGCGGCGGTCCAGCCGTAGAAGGGTCAAGCCAACGCCTCACATGTGGCACGCCGTACTGCCCCAAACCCTAGGGTTCAAAGGGCAGTTCAAGACGGTCACATAATCGAGTTAAGGTTTGTTGTCTTCTAGAGGGACCACCACAAAAAGACTTGCACGTATCTCCAAACTATTTAAACCCCGTGAATATTGAGTAAATGATATTCGTTCAAACACTTCAATACTTTCTAGTTTACCAGGAAAAGAAAGCGAAATGAAAATTCCGATCGAAACCACGAGTCTAAAAACATCTCCAGAATTTTTCAACAGCAGATTCAGATTAAATATACTCAAAATATACTGTAGCAGGTAAAGAAAATTACTGTGCAAAAAATTATCAAAGAGCCCCTTATGTGGCCGCGGATGCGCGGCCTAAGCTTTCTTATGCCGCGCTTCCGCGGCCAAAGTTACTGTTCACTGGCTCGAATTCTCCAGATTATCTTATTTTTACCTGTTCTATTTTTTGAGAATTTTTAATTCTGAAAAAAGTCAGTTTTTAAAAAATTTCCAGAGAGCATCTTTAAAAGTCGTATTTTTGTTTCGATCGGACTTTTTACTTCGTAAAAAGGTCGCCTAACGTTCTAGGTCGGCTCTGATACCAATGTAAGGTTAGTATAGCACCCTATGAAGAGTTTTGAAGCATCACATGACCCAAAGTTTTAATTTTTAAGGTGCTAAACTAACAAGCAAGGGAATCGATCCTAGAAAGATTAGGGTTACAAAACTTTAGGCTAACAAAAGTTAGGGTTTGAAGGCTACAACCTTTGTAGCTCCCGTTTTTGTTTCGCTCCTTAGGCTCTTTGGGTGTTGGATGAAGGTCCGCTTGTACTCCTCCCACGTCCACGACGATCCACCCGGAGTTTTCCCGTCCAAGCTTGCAACTTTGAAAAACAAAGAGAACACTTTAATCAAGTTGGCTAGACTTGATTAGAATGAAGTTGTGGCTATGGATCTCACTTCAAAATCTTATTTTTATGAGTGATTCACTCTCTTATAAGAACTAGAGAGCTTAAGCATGGAGGTTGATGAAGATGATGGACTTTGTGAAGAAGAGAATGAATTATCTTATCAAAGAGAAAAAGGAAAATAGCTATATATATTCTCCTTTCTCTAAACCAACCATGGTTAGATATATAGATATCATTTTATTTTAAATTAAAAGCATGATAAGAAAATAAACTATGGGTTAAATGTTAGGTGAGCATGGTTGAGTTAGAAGAGTGTAGAAAATCTTAAGTGATTTAACCCATTTTTCATTTTCTTTAGCTTTAATTTAAATCCAATAATTATCCAAATACAACCATGGTGTAATTCTTATACATCCACCATTCCCATTGTATAAACAACCATGATACTAAACGATGTATGTATGCATGTGTGCTTGCACATCCATATGTGCATGAACAAGAATGAATGCACACATGCATGCATACATCCAACATAAACAAGATAGGATTTGTAGTGAGAAACTAATGATGAATCAACACTTGATTCACTAATCCGGTCATATCACATATGACCCGACCATTAGCAAGCCGCCCAATTAATATACGGTATCCCATACACGCATTTTAATCGGGTCCAAGCGCATATCGCATACGCGCACCACAACGTTTCGCCTGGACTAGGTAACTCCTATGTGGGACTCTAAGACTCGTCAATACGCCGGCAGTGGGTGATGATCATATCAAGCACCCCCAAGCCGCAAGCGGTCAGCCAAACGTAACGGCCACCCGGGTATTGAGCGATTAGAAGAAAACAAGCGAACCTGTTACAACTCCCGTCGAGCCATCCGGCAACACTACCGTACAGTCCGGTCTCTTCGTCAGATATGCTGCATATTGAGCCTAGGGATGGTCACGTCGACCCCAATAACTCAATAAGTCGTGTCGGTGAATGGTCTATCACAGATCGAGAAACTACTGATAACACTTATCAGCAAATCTCAGCAGCCCTGGCCAGGGACTTGCTGTTATAACCAGTCGAGCACAGCACAGCATCAACTCCCAATACCGGGAGAGACGAAACCCCTCCTATCGCTCATTGCCTTCGTGTGTCTCGGGACTGTACCCAACGGCCACCTGTTTGCACGACTCAGTAGAGCCGTGGTAGGGTGGCAATCAAAGTACAGTGGGAGAACACACAAGACTCCATGACGATCTCGGGTCTACAGACTAACCTGTACCAGTGTCACCTGAGAACTGCTATCCGACGATAGATATAATTCCATATAGGAGTTCTCGGTGAGTCCGTCCAGTGTACCCAGTCAGCACTGAGCACCCGTATATGATCTTGATGTCAAACATCGATGAATGTGGGAACATCCATCGCCCATCACATGGGTCTAGTATCATATACGCTAGTCTACTCTGGTATATCGATGCCCCGTCTCGATACACCTCCGACTAGGGACATTTCAGGATATGCTTATAGACTACAAACGTCCCACTAGTATGATCTCTATCATAATCAGAGTAGTCAAGCAGATAGCCTTGGGGCTTTATCAGCATGTATGAATGAATAAAAGCATGATCAAATCAACATGTCAGATAAAGAATAACCAGATAGCATACTATCATGTCGAGCAAGAATGCAAACTGAATATATATATATGTATAGATACATCCACTATCACATAATGGCCTCTAGGGCATACATATATCCAACAATAGCCAATCGAACACAGCGCAACATCAACTCCCTATACCGGGAGAGACGAATCCCCTCCTATCGCTCATTGCCTCCATGTGACTCGGGACTGTACCCAAAAACCACCGTTTTGCACGCCCTCTTGGACGTGGTAAGGTGGAAATCAAAGCACAGTGGGAACCACACAAGACTCTATGACGATCTCGGGTCAACAGACTACTCTGTACCAGTGTCACCAGAGAACTGCCATCTGACGTAAGGTATAATACCATCTGGGAGTTCTCGGCGAGTCCGTCCAGTGTACCCAGTCTCCACTGAGCACCCGTATATCATCTCTGATGTCAAACACCAATGGATATGGGATCATCCAACGCCCATCTGTATGGGTCGAGAAGGTATACGCTAGTCTACTCTGGTATATCGATGCCCCGTCTCGATATACCCACGACTAGGGACATTGAAGGATGTACTTATGGACTACCATGTCCCCACTAGTATGATCCGCATCATAGTCCAGGTAGTCAAGTACACATCCTAAGGGCTTTACCAACATATAACAGAGAGACAATCAGTGTACACGTTAAGGTAAAGATCAACCAGATAGCATACTATCATGTCGAGCAAGAAAGTCCTCCCTATATATGTCCCAGCATCCACTACAATATACATCCTATGTATAGTAATGGCCTCTAGGGCATACATATAACTAACAAAAGTTTCGGGACTGGATGTAGTAAATGAGGGACGTTCCTATTGTTACGGGAATGAACATTGGCAGAAGGATTGCAGGGCTAGCAAAGCCAGTAGCCGGAATTCGAAGCATGTTGTGGCTTCGGCTTCGGGTGTGTTTGTAATAGAGAACTGTATGTCAGTTAACCCTACTTCCTGGGTATTGGATACCGGATCAGGATCTCACATCTGTAATTCATTACAGGCTCTGAGAAACCATAGGGTCATCAGGAAAGGTGATATGACTCTCAGGGTTGCTAACGAAATGAACATGGACGCTGAATCCGTAGGGGAATATCATCTTGGACTGAGAACTGGGCAGATATTGATTCTGCGTGACTGTTTGTATGTACCAGGTGCGACTTGTAATATCATATCTGTATCCTTACTTTCTAAGGAAGGATATGATTTTACTTTTGTAAGCGATGTGGTCCACATCCACCTAAATAAAGTTCTGATTGGGTCAGGTACATTGAATAACGGGATATACGTATTGAATCAAGCTCAGATTTTCAGTGTCCAGAACACACTTAAAAGAAAGTCTCCGGAAACAAATCAGGCTTTCTTATAGCATTGTAGACTGGGTCACATCAATGAGAGAAGGTTGACGAAATTACATACAGAAGGATATTTGGATCCATTCGAATATCAATCATATGCAACTTGTCAATCCTGTCTTATTGGAAAGATGACAAAGACTCCGTTCACTGGACACGGAGAAAGAGCAAGCGAGCTCTTGGGACTCATACACAGTGACGTGTGTGGTCCAATGTCTACACATGCGCGAAGTGGTTATTCATACATCATTACTTTCACAGATGATTTCTCTAGGTTTGGAAATGTCTTCCTGATGAAGCATAAATCCGAAGCCTTTGAGAAATTTCGGGAATACAACAATGAAGTTCAAAAACAAACTGGCAAAAGTATCAAGACACTGAGATCCGATCGAGGTGGTGAATACTTGAGTGCCGAGTTTCTGGGCTACTTAAAAGAGAATGGAATTCTCTCGCAGCTTACTCCTCCATACACACCACAGCACAACAGTGTATCGGAAAGACGGAATCGAACTCTATTGGATATGGTTCGTTCCATGATGAGTAAGGCTGAGTTACAGCGATCTTTCTTGGGTTATGCACTAGAAACAGCTGCATATCTTTTGAACCAAGTTCCTACTAAGACAGTGCCTACCACACCATATCAGATGTGGAGTGGAAAGAAACCCTGTCTTAGACACTTTAAGACATGGGGATGTCCAGTTTTTGTCAAAAAGCAGCATGCGGACAAGCTCGAGGCACGCTCAGTACAGTGTAAGTTTGTGGGATACCCAAAGAACTCCGAGGGGTATCTTTTCTATTACGCAGAGGAGCAAAAAGTCTTTGTTTCTCATCATGCCCGCTTCTTGGAAACTGAGTTTTTGGAAAACCAGATAAGTGGGAGCGCAATAGAACTGGAAGAAATTCCAGAACCACAAGCTATTACTGAAACCTTAGTAGAACCAGAAGGTTCAGGAGAACCGAACATCCCAGCGCCGCTTCGCAGGAATAGTAGGCAGTCTCATCCGCCCGAGAGATACTACGGTTTTCTCATAGACGGGGATAGAGAGGATTGCACAGTTGATTATGATGAGCCTACTAGCTTCCAGCAAGGCATTCAGAGCGGTGACTCGGTAAAATGGCCGGATGCAATGCGGACCGAGATGGAGTCCATGTAAACCAACAAAGTTTGGACTTTGGACTTTGCTCCAGAAGGGGTAAAACCCATAAGCTGCAAATGGATCTTCAAAAAGAAGATTGGTGTAGATGGGCAGGTTGAAACCTATAAAGCTAGACTTGTTGCAAAGGATTTTCGTCAAAGACCTGGTTTGGACTATGACGAGACCTTTTCTCCAGTGGCTATGCTCAAATCCATTCAGATCCTTCTTGCCATTGCTGCCTTCCACGATTATGAGATCTGGCAGATGGACGTAAAAACGGCTTTCCTAAATGGAAATTTGGAAGAGTGCGTCTATATGGATCAGCCAGAGGGATTCATTCAGAGTAGGAGCAGCGGTAAAGTGTGCAAGTTGCTCAAGTCCATCTATGGACTGAAGCAGGCATCGCGGAGTTGGAACATCTGCTTTGATGATACTGTCAAAAAAATCGACTTTGTCAAAAACCCAGATGAACTATGCATTTACAGTAAGATTGTAGGGAGAAATGTAGCGTCTTGTACGTCGATGACATTCTCCTAATAGGAAATGATATTCCTATGCTACAGTCAGTCAAAGGATTCTTATCACAGAGGTTCTCCATGAAAGACCTGGGCGATGCCAACTACATTCTGCGGATCCAGATCTATCGTGATAGATCTAAAAGGATGTTGGGACTTTCACAGTCCAGGTACATTGACACCATACTGAAACAATTCAGTATGGAAGATTCCAAGCGCGGTAATCTACCGGCTTGTTACGGAATCACCCTCTCCAAAGAGATGTCTCCCAAGACTGATTTGGAAAGGGCTCGCATGTCATCAATACCCTACGCATCTGCGGTAGGCTCTATTATGTATGCGATGTTGTGTACCAGACCAGATGTAGCATACGCATTGAGCGTTGTAAGCCGGTATCAGTCGGACCCAGGGGAGAAGCACTGGATAGCGGTAAAGAACATTCTTAAGTACCTTAGAAGGACTAAGGAGATGTTCTTGGTGTATGGCGGAAAAGACCTCCAGATCGAGGCCTTTGCTGACTCCAGTTTCCAGAGTGACAAGGATGACTCCAAGTCCATGTCGGGTTATGTCTTTATCCTCAATGGAGGGATGGTTTGCTGGAAGAGCTCCAAGCAGGAAACTGTTGCTGACTCAACTATGGAAGCGGAGTACATCGCTGCTGCTGATACCGCAAAAGAAGCCGTCTGGATGAGGAAGTTCTTGACAGAACTTCAGGTGGTTCCGTCCATTGTTGATCCAATACCTCTGTATTGAGACAACAACGGGGCTATAGCTTTAGCAAAGGAACCCAGGTCCCATCAGAAGTCCAGACACATCTTAACGCGGTATCACCTGATCAGGGAGATCGTGGATCGCCAGGAGATCGTAGATCGCCAGGAGATCGAGGTTCGGAGGGTTGCTACGGAAGATAATACTGCTGATCCACTCACGAAGGCCTTACCCCAGACTCAGTTCGAGCGGCTGATCGAGATGATAGGTCTTCGATACGCCAGTACATGGCCTTAGTGCATGTGGGAGATTGTTTGTGTATATGCCCTAGAGGCCATTACTGTATCATACTAGTTTGTATATTACTTAATGGAAGCTTGGGATATTCACCATTGTATAGAAAATCTTTCTCAAAATAGTAGTATGCTACTTGGTTTGTTTCTACTTCAATGTGTGTACATGTGTTTCTTTTAACATATCGCCTATACACATTAGTGGAGCCCTTAGGATGTTTGCTTGATTACCAGCGTTGTGATGGCAGTCACACTAGTGGGGGCTGGATAATCTATAAGCGCATCCTTATACAGGTCACTAGTCGTAGGATTATCGAGACAGGGCATCGATACTCCGGAGTAGACTAGCGTATGCGCTTCTCATCCCAGCACGGGAGACGGTCTGTCCCACAGCCGTCAGTACGTCGTACTTGAGATAGTATGCGGGTGCTCGTTAGGTTACGAGTACACTGGACAGGACTCGTCGGGAACTGATTGGTTGGTTGTAACACCTTAGGTTGTGTTTAGGGGTTAATTATATTTTAATATATAGTTTTAATTAAAAGTTTACCAAATTAAGTTTCAAATATTTTATCCTAATTAATGAATATTTTATTAGAATTTTTTTAGGCACACACACACTTGTGCATGTAAACTAGGGTTTAGATTTGGGGTTAAAACCATGATTAACAGCCATGGTGGACTAACCTTTCCCTTAAGCCATTTTAAGTTGTATTAAGCTATTAGGGTTTTAATTATGGTTGTTGTTTTTTTTTAAATGGAAAAGATTTCCATTTTGTTGACTTGGTGAGAGAGAGGGAGTATGGGCAAAGGGCATGAGCCATGCTCATTAAATGAAGAGAGAGGGAGAGAGAGAGAGGGGTGTTTGACATGGATTCTCTACTTCTCACTCTCTCTTCTCACTCTCACTCTCATACACACACACACACTCACCTAGCAGCAGCAGCAGCACTTAGCAGCAGCAGAAGAAGCCCCAGCAGCAGCAACTAGCAGCAGCAGCAGCATCATCATCAGCAGCGTCAGCAGCAGCAAGCAGTGGCAACAGCAACATCAGCAGCAGCCCCCAGCAGCTGCAGCAGCACTTCCCATCTTCTCCACCTCCTTTCTCCTTGCACCTAGGGTCTTGTAAGGTATAGAATCTGAGCCCAACTTCATGTTTGCTTAACATATGTGTAGTTTAGTTTCGGTTTGGGTAAAAAGTGAGATTTTGGGCTTGAAATGGTAATTTGTGTAGACTTATGGTTAAATGCTGTTAGTGTTGGTTAACCTAGCCTAATTAGGTGTTATTAAGGCCATGAAAACCTAGTTAAATCCCAGATTACACCAAAATACCATAGGATTTCTATTTGTGCAGAATTTAGTGTTTTAAGCGAAATTTTGGCTCTCTGTGATCTGCTATAGGCCCGAGTAGTTCAGGTTGAAATTGAGTTAACTGGAGCTTGTATACAAGGTATAGACCACACCACCTGAACACAAAGCCCCCACTCTACTTTTAGGCCGCCGGTTTATTCATTCTGGCCGCAATTTGCGGCCAGATAGGGGAGTCTTGGGTTGGGTCTGTGTAGGTAGGAGTCTGCTGTTATTTTTAGGCCAGTGGTATGTGCAATTTTGTGGGTTTCTCTCTGTAGGAAAATCTAGGATGTTATATCGTATTTCTAGTACGTTTGGTTCGCGCGATACGTGAGTGGGTTCTGTGATCCAGTGCGTCGCGATGTGTCGGGTTAGCTGTAGACGCGTATACACGTTTTAGCGTATCGTACACACGCGCGTTTAGTTCGCGACGTGAGCGTATCGTTTGGCTTAGATATCGCGTCTTGCAAGGCGGTTGCTTATATATGAATTCTTGTGTAAATTCCAGGTTCGCAGGCGGGTACGTCTGACGAAACTAAGAAGGGAAGCAGGTGGTCGGCTACGAGTAGCGCACGACCAGGTGAGTAGATTTAACTTCTACGGGGAAATCGCTCGTATGGCGTTAAGCGTCAGGGCGTGTTAGGATATTTATTATAGATGTTCATATGGACTGTAGTAGCATACCTTATTGTTGCATATAGAAATGATAGCATAGGACACTGCACTGTCACTAACGGCTCAAGTTGCACGAGCACGATTTATATGCTACACTCACACCATTAGTGATTGCCATGACACTCACATTATAGGATTGCTATAAATCATATATCATACTGATTCCGCTTTATTGAAGTTGTCATGATTTGCCATATACATCACATACCCATACTTGTACCACATACATCATATATTCATACTTGGGCACATACACATCATATACCCATACCAATGCACACATATATTGATATCTTCATACCTGCGCACATGCACACTGTATACTCATACCAGTGCACACATATATTGATATCTCCATACCTGCGCACATGCACACTGTATACTCATACCAGTGCACACATATATTTGATATCTGTAAGTGCACGGCGGTGCCCCGGCCGTCAATCCGACGCCAGAATGCGGAAACAAAACTTTTCTAAAAACTAGAAACCGGCACCACCGCGCACTATAAACCCAGATCGGGCCATTAACTTAACTCTAGCAAACAAGAAAAGGAGTAGAGAAGCTATACCAAGCGATCCGTGTCCTTCGGTCTTCGCCTCCACTCCGATCTTCTCGTGGAATCTCCGGTCGTCGCCTCCTCGTCGAAACGGGCACCACATTGCCGGGTTCTTTTACGGGCTCCCAGCTCTGGACCGAGGCAACTCGGGCACGAAGTTGGCGAGTCGACGCGCCCAAGAAGTGTTGTAGGCTAGTGTAGAATGGTTGTCTCATTTGGGGTTTAAGTTGCCTTTGTGATGGAGGAGAAGAGATGAGCTTTGGAGAGGGGTTGATGAATTTGTGTAGCATGCAAAAATGAGATGATCAAATTTCTCTCATCAAAAATGAACCCCTCCCTCTCTCCCAAAGTGACCGGCCCCCGTTTCTCAAAATGGTGGAGAGAAAAAAATCATCAAAACATGAAGGCAGGTGAGTGTAGGAAAACAAAAGGGTGACCATTAGCCAAGTGATGATAACAAGGTCATATCAATATCTAATCCATTCTTATCTCATTAATGCAAGAAATGATGAAAGAAAAGAATGGAATCAAAAGATGTTTTCATAATCTTTCAAATCTCAAATAACCCCTCCACAAATGCTAATTTGCAAACTTGCAAATTAGCCCCTCCATCAGGAAAATCCGGCCGGGAAGGAACAAAGGAAAACTGGCCGGAACGGAATGCAAACTGGCAACTTCAGAAAACCGATCCCGTAATAAATTACAGGAAAACCCCGCGACTGCATATACATGCCCGCATTTGTATTCCCACTGAATACAAATGCAAAGAGACAAAATCTACACTGTCTAATACTAGGATCCGTCTTAAACCAAAGCCCGCTAGTATTATCCGTCCGATCATGATCCGTGCAATACCGCATGTATCTGATCGAACCCTGCCATATCTCCATACGGCCTTTACAGCGTTTCGCCCGAAACTTGAGAAACTGGTCTGTGGGGGACTCTAAAGACTCGTCAATACTTTGGCTGTGGATTTAACCACTAGCATGTCAGAGGTATTAGCCAATACGTGACGGGCTACCAGGTATTGACCAAAAGGGACATCGATGAGCGAACTCATCCTGACACCCTACTGAGCCTGTCAGTGACAATATCCGTACAGTCCAGTCCGTTAGTCTATGAGCATCGCATGGCGGGCCTAGGGGGTTGGTAAATGTCAGACCCCCAAAAAAGGTACAAGTCGTGTCGGAGAGTAATCCAGAACACCCTGAGATACTACTGGAATACCTACCAGTAAATCTCCTGCCTTAGCCAAGGACTTCGTGTAATGGCTCTCCTAGACACAGCGCGACCTCACCCCCAATACGGGGAGAGACGAACCCCTGAAGATCCGCTCACTGCCTCCATGTGGCTCGGGACTGTACCCAACTAAAACCTGTTTGCACGTCTCCTTTGAGCGTGGTAGGGTAGTAATCAAAGCACAGTGGGAACTCACATGAGACAAATGACGATCTCAGGTCGATGAACTAACCTGTACACATGTCACCAGGGAACTGCTATCTGACATCTGGTATAAGACCAACTAGCAGGTTCCCAGCGAGTCCTGTCCGGTGTACTCATAACCCATTGAGCACCTGTATACATCTTAGGTGAACCAACTGATACCAGTGGCTTGTGAGACCGGCCACCGCCCCTCGTCGGGGTCTCGACTGTATACACTAGTCTACTCTGGAGAATCGATGCCCTGTCTCAAAACTCCCACAACTAGGGAACTTTTAAGGATTCGCTTATAGACCCCAGCTCCTACGTATATGATCGCCCTCATACTGCTGGTAGTCAAGCAAGAATCCTAGGGGCTCTATCAACGTGTAATAGCGACCTGTAAGGTCACCTAAAGCAGTACACGATGATAAAGATAAACCAGATAGCATACTATCATCTTGAGTAAGACTGTCCTACCGGTATAGGTCCTCCCTCAATCATTGCAATCAGGTGCCTGTGATCCAATAATTGACTCTAAGGGCACTATATCCAACAATCTCCCACTTGCACTCAAGGCTAATTATTGCGATGTCGCATACTCACAGCCTGTGTGATACCGAACACCCAACTCCTCTACTAATCAGTCTCACAAAGCTCGTTTGCGAAACTATTGCGTTCGAGGAATAGCCTCAGTGAGTGGATCCGCTGTGATGTTTCTTTCTATGTCTCTCTATATCTCAAGTTCACGGAGAAAGCCATCTCCCAAAAGGAGCAATACCTGTCTTAGAATATGTTTGGATATCTAATGGGACCTAGTTCATAAATGAACTCCAAATCCAAACTTCTTAGACTGTATCGTCAACTGAACTTAATCAGTATCCTGCGCCATGCCTCCCTCAGTATCCGCCTGGACCACCTGTCCAAAATACTGCCCCTCGTAAGAGGGAAAACCATAACTCTGACAGCCACTCCGTCATCCAGGTCACCTTGGAAGCCTGGAATGATAACCGTCTCCTAAAGGAGGCTGCCGGTATCAAATCCCTAGAACATCCACTTATGTTCTAAAACTGCTTCCGAATGTTTCTCCAGGATTGGATCAATATCAACTTATTGCATCTACTGCAAGAACAACATCTGGTGTGGTACTTGACATCTCATGATTGACTCAATTGCCTAAGCAAGTGATCTGCCAATCATGTACATCCCTCTCCCCTTTAGTCTGTAAGACTCCTTTAGAGAGAGTGACTCCATCACCTGCAGGTATACTACCGTGCCAGGAGTCGTCCATTCTAAAAACTCTTAGAATGCTGTCTAAGTACCCTGATTGGGAAACTACCCAAATCTAGATCTAAAACCATAGATCTAGTAACCAGAATGTCTGATATAATATTCAAGCCTTATGTGGAGAAACTGCTGTGTGACAACCAAAGAATAACCGATCGTAGTATAGGAATATCACTTCCTACTCTGTGTATGTCATCCAAATACCCAGACTTCACACCATACTACCTTCTTAACAGATCCATCCCGTATTCTGATGAAGTCAAACCTATGACTGTCGCATCAGAAACAGATGATCTATCTCCGCTATATCTGCTTTAGTCTATAAATAGACATCAGCCACTTGTCCACTATGCTTCCGCTGTTCCCACTGACCACGACAACCCTCTGGCAGAGTCATATAGACGTACACTTCTAAAGCCAGTTTAGAACGACGCTATACTCATCCTCCTGCCGGGTCTCACAGTCTGGAACAACAGCAATGGCAAGTCTGGATAAACAAGAACCTCCCTGTCACTGTCCTTGAGGCTACCGGAGTACCTCTCGAGCGCCTGAGGTTACCCACCATATCTGCGGAGTGGCCAATGGAATGTCAAACCAGATCGAATCTTTAGGTTCTTATCAAATCTTCAGTAATTGTTTGCGGTTCTGGAATCACTTCCAGTTCTACCATACTCCCACTACTGTTTTCTGAAAAAATCCATTTTTATTAAAACTATGGCGAGTTAAGAACAATATCACTATTGATCTTCCAGATGGTAGAAAGTCAACCCTCGTCATAGCCTGGGTCAACCCACAAACAGCCATTACAGAAACGTGCCTTGAGTTATCCAGAGTCTGGTTTTAAGCATAAGCCGGACAACTCCCCGTATCTTAACATCGTTAAGATATGAACTGTTCTATATCCAATACAGAAACAGAGGCACTGATTTAATTGAACCAGATTCAAATCATACAGCTGTCTCCAGTGCATGTCTACTAAATGGAAGGAGGCGAATCAGCGTTACTCAACTTAGAAACGCTTCCAATTATGAGTAAGCTGAAAGAGAAGCAACTTCTCTTAATCATTACCATCAACTGAAAATCATTCACAAGTATCTACATCTTCGATCACCTTGAAGAATCCCGATACTTGCAACATCTGGTTCTCTACTTTATTCATATACCTATAACTTCTCAAAACTCAGACCCTGTGTTTCTACGAAACACCTGTCTAAAACTGGAGAAGTCATAAGTAAACCGAATATAGTACGAGGACCATCCCCTCTGTCCTAATGGATATTCGACAATATACAATACTCTGTATAAGTCCCCTGATTCTAATAACTCAATCCATGTGTGTCGTAGGTTGAAAACTGTACTATGGTTATGAAGAATTACACCGCTGTTTAATGCTCCTTACCTAACCATCCACTGATATAGGTAAATGTGATAGACATAATTTCAAAAAGTTATATCTCACTCTATAAAAAATAGACGTACAGATATATCAATTTGAAATTGGTGCATAACAACGGATATTCAAAACCAAATATTTGCCGTCCGGCAAACAACCCAGGTGACTTCCTTAAATATCACCAATTACAACGAATTCCGATATAATGAGGATGACCACCTAATTCCCAATAACTTACTCCCACTCATCATCTGTAAAACCATACAGATGTGAGAATCAATCCTGGTAAATACATACCCTGGAGCAAGTGTCTAATTAGGAAATCAGTTTTCTTTTAACAGTACACAGTGAAACCGAAACACTGAAATGTTTCGTAGGGGTATCCGGGTATTCCTAGTAATGCCTCTTCCATTATCCAGATTCACAACTGTAACCGTATATTTCTTTGCCACCTCTCCAAATCCCTTTATATGTCTTTAGTCATTACCTTCTGCACACCCCTTTAGGCCAAATGGTTTTCTTCCTTGCATACCGTTCGGCACCAGCCTATGGTTTGGAAGAAGACTATCCAATAAGCATAATGGGTGTACTGTCCTAATCCTAGGAGCACTCGCAATGCGAGAGAAGGTGAAGATAAAAGACAACCGAATAAACCTTATTCCTATTTCTCCTGAACCAGAATCCATCCCCGAACTGGAACAAGTTCCTTTCGAGTTCGTATATAACCATACGATGGAGTATCCAATAAACTGTGGATCTTCGTAGTGATACGGAGTGTTCTGGAGAAATACAAAGGTGAAGTGGGAGTGGTAATGAAACACTTGGTTTGGCCGTGAATAGCAGTCGCAATTTACTTTGCCCTCCTTCTAATCCCTTTCTTTGTCTTAACTTAATACCTTCTGTACACCGTTTAGGCTAATTGGTTTTCTTCATCCCCTACCGTTCGGCACCAGCCTATGGTTTGGAAGAAGACTATCCAATTTGCGCAATAGATGTACTGTCCTAATCCAAGGAGCACTCGCAACCTGAGAGAAGGTAAAAGGAAAAAACAACTGAATAGTCCTATTCGTTTTCTCCAGAACCAGAAACCATCCTCGAATAAATTCCTTCGAGTTAGTATATAACCATACGATAGTTTTGTCCAATGGAAGTGGACGTTCGTAGTAATACGGGGTGTCCTGGAGAAAAGGGTAAAAGTAGGAGTGGCAATGAGGTATGCAACTCTGACAATCCAAAAGCCAGTGTTAAGAAGGTTCGGTTAAGTTTGGTCACTGAGTCATAGTCTAGGGTCGGGTCAATGGTCGCTGCCAAAGAGAGAGAGAAAAGAAACACTCAGCGTGCACTCTAACCTAGATCAGAATGGTTATCAATTTATCTAATCAGGAAACCTCCCACTGTAACGTCAAATTCTTCCCCAAACCTGAAAGAAGAATTAGTCGGGATCACCCGAGGAGTAAACCAACTCATCAGTGGGAATCGGGATCCAACTATCATCGCATGATAACGTGACGGAATCCGCTCATGTTATCACACTCGAGAAGGTATGTGCATATCTGGCAAGTTTCAATTTCTTTAGAAACTCCCGATGTGATTTTTGCCCCATGCTCTTATGACCTTGACGAAGGTCAACAAATCATAAGTCACATGTTTAGTTCTACCCGTCATTGTCCAGGTTAATTTGAACCCATCCGTACAAGCCCTTGACGAAGGTCAACAAGGCTATACGACTGTCCCAAACCAACGCATCTATCTATGCAGCAGAAAGGTAACAAGCAGCTACCATACACTATGCCTTGACGAAGGTCGACAAACATAACATGAATACTACGTGCTACCCGTCTGAAATGACGGAGGGCTACGAATGGTTTCTGGCGAAAAACCTTTAACGTAGTGAACTTGATATCGTTGAAGGAACCGGATAGCTTTTTAAAAATATAGTGACGAAAACCTTTACTAAAGAGGTCACTCCCGGTGAAGGGATCTCTGCTCTTTCCCCGTGGAATGAGGTGCAGGATATTCCAACTGAATACCACGATGCAAAACAAAAGTAATCGGCTATAGTGAAGTTATTGCCCTGACGCAAACTTCTGTCCAAGGGGTCACTCCCGGTGAAGGGATCTCGGCCCTTGCCTCATCGACTGAGGAGCTGGATATTCATAACCGAATACCACTGTCCAAAACAAAAGAGAACGCCCTTGCAACAACAGGTTTTTGAAAAAAAAGTTCCAACAACATCAGAATAGGTTTGTTTAGCTTGCATTGATCCGAATCAACGCAGTCCCATCAATTGATCACACCAATAAAGAACGAAAATAATGATGTACATATATGCCATCCGCATTCGCCACTGGGTCCCGTCATCACCCGTTAGGTTACTTAACTAACGACAGAGCGGGGACTGGACTAGCGCGGATGCAAAACATATACAACATCAACTAGTATATATATC
This sequence comes from Agapanthus africanus, assembly GCA_030015575.1. Classification (NCBI taxonomy): domain Eukaryota; kingdom Viridiplantae; phylum Streptophyta; class Magnoliopsida; order Asparagales; family Amaryllidaceae; genus Agapanthus; species Agapanthus africanus. Next base: position 349,458,139 of record JASDDO010000018.1, read on the forward strand.
AATATATAATATTCGCTCAAGGCATGATAAAATACAACGGGTACATCGACCTCGACCCAGTCGTGCCCCAAAAGAATAATATACAAACAGGCAGTGACGGCAGTCTGCATGTCGGACGCTCGCACCGCAATATCAAATGTACATATAAAACAAAACTGTACTACCATTGCATCCAGGCTATCCCCACCGACCAATCCGCAACATCACAGCACAACACAGAACATCAACGTGAATGTCACGTTCGCAAATCCGTCTAGAAGGGCTATAGCAGTTAGACTGGATTTACCGATCGAATGACATTCACGGTCGCAGATATAATGTAAATACTGTGAACTAACATGTTTAAAATTTTCGATCGACTGAATTTCCCGAAGTGGGCCCCAAGCACAACTGTAGCACTCAGAAACATATGGGCCCAAAAAAGAATATACCAGAAACCATATTTCCATATCAGTAAACCACTGTAGAAATTTGGTACGGTTTGGCCACAAAAAGGCGGCGGTTCCGCGGCCAAAACGTGGTTTTGGCCGCTGAACCGCCGCGCTACAGTAACATCAGCGTACCAAATTTTCACAGAATTCATAAAAAACCCTGCACATAATTTTCCAATGTACCAAATAATTTTTAGAGCAAGGAAAAAATCGACAGAAAGTGCGACATGGAAATGTGGTTTTTGGAAAATCCGATCGATCGAACTTGTAAACACGTTAGAGCAAGCTAGACTAGGTTAATGGCGTGGCTCTGATACCAGTGTAAGTGCACGGCGGCACCCCGGCCGTCAATTCGACGCCGGAATGCGGAAACGAAACTTTTCTAAAAACTAGAAACCGACACCACCGCGCACTATAAACCCGGATCGGGCCATTAACTTAACTCTAGCAAACAAGAAAAAGAGTAGAGAAGCTATACCATGAGATCCGTGTCATTCGGTCTTCGCCTCCACTCCGATCTCCTCGTGGAATCTCCGGTCGTCGCCTCCTCGTCGAAACGGGCACCACATCGCCGGGTTCTTTTACGGGCTCCCAGCTCTGGACCGAGGCAACTCGGCACGAAGCTAGCGAGTCGACGTGCCCAAGAAGTGTTGTAGGCTAGTGTAGAATGGTTGTCTCATTTGGGGTTTAAGTTGCCTTTGTGATGGAGGAGGAGAGATGAGCTTTGGAGAGGGGTTGATGAATTTGTGTAGCATGCAAAAATGAGATGATCAAATTTCCCTCATCAAAAATGAACCCCTCCCTCTCTCCCAAAGTGGCCGGCCCCCCTTTCTCAAAATGGTGGAGAGAAAAAAATCATCAAAACATGAAGGGAGGTGGGTGTAGGAAAACAAAAGGGTGACCATTAGCAAAGTGATGTTAACAAGGTCATATCAATATCTAATCCATTCTTATCTCATTAATGCAAGAAATGATGAAAGAAAAGAATGGAATCAAAAGATGCTTTCATAATCTTTCAAATCTCAAATAACCCCTCAACAAATGCTAATTTGCAAACTTGCAAATTAGCCCCTCCATCAGGAAAATCCGGCCGGAAAGGAACAAAGGAAACCTGGCCGGAACGGAATGCAAACTGGCAATTTCAGAAAACCGATCCTGTAATAAATTACAGGAAAACCCCGCGACTGCATATACATGCCCGCATTTGTATTCCCACTGAATACAAATGCAAAGAGACAAAATCTACACAGTTTAATATTAGGATCCGGCTTAAACCAAAGCCCGCTTGTATTATCCGTCCGATCATGATCCGTGTAATACCGCACGTATCTGATCGAACCCTGCCATATCTCCATACGGCCTCTACAGCGTTTCGTCCGAAACTTGAGAAACTGGTCTGTGGGGGACTCTAAAGACTCATCAATACTTTGGCTGTGGATTTAACCACTAGCATGTCAGAGGTATTAGCCAATACGTGACGGGCTAACAGGTATTGACCAAAAGGGACGTCGATGAGCGAACTCATCCTGACACCCTACTGAGCCTGTCAGTGACAATATCCGTACTGCCCGGTCCGTTCGACTATGAGCATCGCATGGCGGGCCTAGGGGGTTGGTAAAAGTCAGACCCCCAAAAACGGTACAAGTCGTGTCAGAGAGTAATCCAGAACATCCTGAGATACTACTGGAATACCTACCAGTAAATCTCGTGCCTTGGCCAAGGACTTCGTGTAATGGCTCTCCTAGACACAGCGCGACCTCACCCCCAATACCGGGAGAGACGAACCCCTGAAGATCCGCTCACTGCCTCCATGTGGCTCGGGACTGTACCCAACTAAAACCTGTTTGCACGTCTTCTTTGAGCGTGGTAGGGTAGTAATCAAAGCACAGTGGGAACTCACACGAGACAAATGACAATCTCGGGTCGATGAACTAACCTGTACACATATCACCAGGGAACTGCTATCTGACATCTGGTATAAGACCAACTAGCAGGTTCCCGGCGAGTCCTGTCCGGTGTACTCATAACCTAATGAGCACCTGTATACATCTTAAGTGAACCAACTGACACTAGTGGCTTGTGAGACCGGCCACCGCCCCTCGTCGGGGTCTCGACTGTATACACTAGTCTACTCTGGAGAATCGATGCCCTGTCTCGAAACTCCCACGACTAGGGACCTTTTAAGGATTCGCTTATAGACCCCAGCTCCTGTTCATATCAGATTTTTGCATTTTCATACCGTCCAATTTTTATCACATTGCATATCGGTAGGTACTCTTGAGCCGTGTTTGCTAGTCAATTGCAGGATACAGGTTCTCGGCTCTAAACGGTGAAATTCATGGAAAAACACGAAAAAATCCGGGTTCCTGCCATTCACAGATAAAACACGGATCTCTGCTCTTTATCCGTCTGTTGCCACACACCAGTTTAAGAGACAAAATGGCAAATCAATGTCATTTTCATGCACAAGGCTCAATGGCAACACAAGATCCAAGAAATCTACATGGAGCTCGAGGAAATCATGACAAAAAGATCCACATCAAATTATCTTTTGATCAACAGAAATTCTGGAAAAATCGTGAAGAAATTATGAGAAAAATCATATACCAGAATAAAGATCACAGCTGACCAAAGAAAGCCACCAAATTTGAAGGCCCAACTGCCTACTATGGCCGCGGAACCGCGGCCGTACGGTGTCGGCAGTGGGTAGGGTTTTAGGGGCAATTTTGTCATTTCATGAAGGATCAGAATTTTGCCCTAGATTTCCATCTCCCTGTCTATAAATAGTCCAGAACTTGCCAAAGCAAAGGGGGCTTAATCTTGTATTTTTTCTAGGTTTTAGAATACTTGTTCTTCTTCCTCTTCTCATCTCTTCTCCATTAAAAAAACTTGTAGTGAGCTTTTGTGAGTGAAGAATGATGAATAAGAAGTTCATTTTATTATCATACTTGTCTTGTTCTTATGTTAAATGCTTGTAATTTTCATTTGTTAACTTAGTTGTTGTTATTTCTTGTTTGTTTCTTTCTTTTCTCTTTTCCTTTATCCTTAAACAACCATGACGCTTACGCTTGATCCTTGCCGAGGTGAGGTCGCAAATAGCTAGTTGTTATCTTCTAATCTCCTTCTTTCTATCTTCTTCTTTTGTTTTATTTTCGTTTCCGTATAATGGGTGAGTAGTTTCATACTTGTTAGGGTAGGATAAGGGAAGTTTGAGAGAAGGAAATCTCTCTCACTCTTTCCTTGCCCAACATCTTAAATCAACTCCCGTTAATTGAACCACAATCCGCTCCCTACGGCACCCTATCCTACATGATAGCGGTGATTCCATAGTGAGACCGGTTGTGGTTGAATTAACTGGAGGTTATGGCTAAGAGCCAAGAACGGACGGACAAGCACCAAAAGGAAGAACTTAAGCGTTGGAAAGCCTAGCTTATACTCGCAAGTTCCTTCCTATTCGTGCTAATCCCCGTTGTTGCCGATTACCGTAACACCGATATTAAGAGTGGCAACGAAAGAAGTGAGCGACTCCTAACTCAAACTAACCTAATCCTAACCCTAACAAGCTCTCTTTACATATCATTTTAACACTTAGATAATCACAAACAAATCTGGAAAATTGGACTTAACTCGTTAAAGCACATAGAAAAAGATTCCCATCTCCCTGCGGACGACCCGTACTCAACCGGCTAGCTACAAGCGAAACCGTTTTGATTGCGGTAATTACTTAAACTTAAACACGCAGAATCTTTACCAATCAGCTCCCATGTATATGATCGCCCTCATACTGCTGGTAGTCAAGCAAGAATCCTAGGGGCTCTATCAACGTGTAATAGCGACCTGTAAGGTCACCTAAAGCAGTACACGATGATAAATATAAACCAGATAGCATACTATCATCTTGAGTAACACTGTCCTACTGGTTTAGGTCCTCCCTCAATCATTGCAATCACGTGCCTGTGATCCAATAATTGACTCTGAGGGCACTATATCCAACAATATCTTCATACCTGCGCACATGCACACTGTATACTCATACCAGTGCACACATACATTTATATCTTCATACCTATGCACATGTACACTGTATACTCATACCAGTGCACACATATATTTGATATCTTCATACCTGCACACATGCATACTGTATACTCATACCAGTGCACACATACATTGATATCTTCATACTTGCTTAGATTACGCATTGAGATATGTTTTTTCCATGTTAATTCTGGATTTGGGGAACCGTGGATATTTCAAAAAAAGAATTGTTAATTATTTAAAAACCCGGTATCCCTTGATATGATATTTCGGTGCGTCCACCATGTGTTTTCTCGGTGCTAGAGTGATATATGTGAACCCGAATCGAGGAGTTGGATGAGGCCGATTACGGGTACATGGTGGACCCGTTATGGTACCCCGGGGCGAGAACGGTTTCGCTATGTAGTAGACGGTGAGCCTGGCAGAGGGACTACTACCTACCGGTGATTGGTTGGACCTGGCGGTTATCCGGAGGATACTGACCAGAGTCGATTGATGGATACGGGATGACTCGTACTGCCTGGGCCGAGGGCCGTTACCGCAGACAGAGCCCGTGGGCTGACCCGGACTGACGGATGCCCGATATGTGAGGATTTGCGTGTCGATGTTTGGCAAGAGTATTTCTTGATATTTTGGGTGCCGATGTTGGGCACCCACGATTATATGAGATTTACAGGATTTGAGGACCAAGGAGGATGACGACGCCTGAGTAGTATTGGAATTTAGGTGCATTGATGGTTACCGATTATACTTTCCACGATGACATTCCGTGTAGATGTTATATTTCCCATGCTCAGTATTTAGTATTTTGATATCTCATCCTGTATCTATTGTACCTGATATGGTACACATGTTTGCACGATCATTGCATACCCTGCTCATTCTATATAGGGTTGTTAGATTGCATTGCCATACCCGATTATCACATATCTTGCTCATCACATGGAGATGTTATTAGATCGCACTTTTTGCATGATTTGAGCATCCAGTTCATCATATAGATGTTATCTGTTGGCATAGGTTAGAGCATCGCAGTACGTGCATACTCGCGATTACCTTTATATGTTATCTTCTATTCATAAGTTGGCAACTCACCCCCGTTGTGCCATAGTGTTTGCATGTTGCCCTTCGGAGTAGTCGCGGCAGGCTGCGTTCTTGCATCTTTTGACACAGATACCCCTACAGTTGGTATACTAGCTCTTTTGCTGATAGGTGGGTTTTGTGCGGTATCTGTTTATCTTTCAGTTATGTACATTGTTGTATCTAGTACTCTCCATCTACCACTTATGTATTGACTTAGAGACCAGTTGTAAGGATGATGTATATTATTTTGTATTCTGGTGTCGAGCTCGTTGTGAGCCGACTTTACTTATGCAGTTTATTCTATCTGTGATGTTTCCCACTTGTTGCTCATTTTCTTCGCTACGGCGTTGTATATTGTTATCTTGGTGATTGTTCACTTAAGAACTCTTAACATTTTAGTTAATGCTTCCATTTAAAGCTTAAAACACTCTATACTTTTATTGGTTTTGATTTCTGGGTTTCGGGCTTACTTAGCCGCGTTACGCCTGTAGACGTTACGTGGTTAAGTGCCGGTCACGGGCCAAACCTTGGGTCGTGACAAAGTTGGTATCAGAGCGTAGGTTTTTACCTTCGGAGTGTAGGATGACCCTGGTATGATGGAGTAGGTAGCTGCAGCAGAGTGGTGTAGCGTGTGTATGTTCCACGGCAAACTCACGACACGGTACTCCGCCTAAGCGACCTTAGGACTTATTGATTGAAATTCCCTTATGATTGTATACATCCTTGTGATTCGATTTTCGTATCCTCATCGAATCCTACCTTCTTTTCAGCCATTATGCCGCCAAGGACTACGAGGGTGCAGAGAGCGGCCGTGAGAGCCGAGGTTCGAGTTGATTCATCTGAGCTGAGGACTGATCCGAGTAGCACCCCTGTTGTACCAGGACAGATTGTTCTCCCTACGACAGATCAGATCGCTGGACTAGTGGCAGAGACGCAGGGCTTGCGCCAGACAATGAGCTCATTGGTGGAGGTCATTCAAGCGCAGCGCCAAGTGGTTGTCACCCCTGTTACCCAGTTGTTCCTTGCGATCATCATGCAGTATTCCGTCCCCTACATAGCACCGGTGGAGGCAGCACCAGTTTACGAGACACGTCTTCCAGAGGCCGTGAGAGTTCCGGAACGGTTGAGGAATCATACTGGTGTACCAGCCCAGAGCAGAAACTTAGGACGAGGACAGTCGTTTGGCTCTCATCCCCAGGGAGGACAGCAGTCAGCGCGTAGATGTTTACGATGCGGAAGCCTTCAACACCTCATCAGGCAGTATTCCTTCACACCACGTCACGCAGAGGGGTCAAGCTAGTAGAGGAGGAGTTCGGTCAGTCGCAGATGAAGGGCAGGCCTAAGTTTTTGCTTCGACTCATCGGGATGCCCAGGCATCCAATGCTATGGTTTCAGGTACTCTTTCAGTATGTCCTTTTATTGCACACGTATTGTTTGATCCAAATCCATGTGCTCGTACGTTTCCACGCACTTCGTGCTGAGTTTAGGATGAGAGTCGTGCTAGGTAGATCAGCTGTTTGTTGTGTTAACTTCTGTCAGCGATCCTTTTGTTGCGCGACACGTAATTCAGTCGTGTGCCCATCGGATAGGAGATAGAGATTCGTCTGTCATTTTGATCCTCCTAGAGATGTTGGACTTGGCAATCTCCTGGGCATGGACTGGTTAACTACGTGCTAGGAATTGTGGACTACCATGAGGAAACAATTAGGTTTTGTTTTCCCGGGCGAGTCAGTCTTGTGGTGCTGGTGGATAGTGGTGCCGCCTCTTACAGCTTGAATTCAGCCTTTTTCGCTAGTCGACCTTTGAGGAGATGTCGTGGATTCTTGGTGTTATTCGCGATACCATAGCCACAGTTGGTGTGTTGGGCCGGTTTTCTTTAGTGTGAAAGTTTTCCGACATTGTTCCAGATCAGCCGTCGAGGCTTATGGAGCTAAAGATCTGCTGCAGAGTTGTTGTTGAGGGAGTTTGTGCGTCTGAGTGTTTCGTATTAGGAAGCTCCTATTTCTGTTCGTCAAGGAGAAAGACGACAGATTGAGGTTGAGTATTGATGGATCGTCAATTGAACTGGCTTACGGTGCGGATAGGTATCCTGTGCCTCATATTGATGATTTCTTCGATCAGCGTCAGAGTGCGAGACTTTGTCTTAGTTTGTTTGGGATCAGGTCATCATTATTGCGGGTTCGGAGTGATGACATTCCGAAGACTGCCTTGTGCGTACTATGGGCTTTGTGTGTTTTGGGTGTGTCACTGGACTCACCAATGCTCTAGCAGCCTTCGTAGGTGTGATGAACTGGTTTCTTCGGGCCGTTCCTCGACCAGTTATTGTGTGTCTTGAGGGATAGGAGTAGCACTCGAGGATCTGTTTTATGGATACTGGAGAGCCCCAGCGGTTTGCTAGATTCTCGGAGTGTCCCTTCAGGCTTGTTTGTGTTGACTCTTAGGTCTTATAGTTACGGAGACGATTGTGTATGGTTCTGAGGAAGATCGTGGCCGTACAGTTTAGGTCCAGACTTGTGAGCAGGACGGAGGTCCGCAGATTTTTGGGCTTAGTAGGTTTTTACCGCCGTTTTATGCAGGATTGCTAGTGTGGTGCTGCCCCGTTGACTAAATTGACTGGAATGGAGGGTTCTTTTCTTTGGACTGAGGCTTGTGTATGGAATTTCCGCAGTTGAAGACTCGGTTAACAACTGCATCAGCTCCTTCCTTGCTTTTTGGTTCGGGCCACTTTTTGGTTTAACTGTGATGTTTTGTGAGTAGGGCTCGAATGTGTACTGAGGTGACACAATGGAGTTATCACTTTTGCTTCCCTACATTTGGAAGAAGTACGAGAAGGATATCCTACTCATGATCTGGAGATGGCCGCGATGGTTTTGCGTTGGAGATTAGAGACACCACTTGTTTGAGAGTCGTGTTAGATTTTCACGGACCACCAGAGTTAAATGTACATCTTCCTGCAGCGGGTTTTGATTGTTGCGATAGTCCTCCGCAGATTTACAGTTCTTGTGCGATCGTTGAGTACAGCTTAAGTTCGTCTCAACTGAAGAGACATCTCACTCATGTCCGCGCCCGACCACTTTTCTTAAATCACCTTCGCGAGACACTGCCCGCCGACGCTCGTTCGTCAGAGATATTGGAGCCTACTCGGCTGGGTAATGATTTGGAATCCTGGACTTGTGACAAGGGTGTGCTTGGTTAGGGAGACGCTTGTGTACCTGATATTATGGGGTAGAGATGTGGAATCCTAGGGCAGGCACATCGGTAAACTCTCTGTACTCCTTCAAGCCCTACCAACTGTTAACGTGACTTGTGAGGTAGTTATGGGTGGGCAGGGACAGAAAGAGAAGTCTCGGGATTCATTTCAAGGTGTCTGTCTTGTTGTGTGCTAGGGTTGAGCAACTGAGACCGGCTGGAGAGTTGCAACCTTTAACCGTTCCAAAGAGGGAACGAGAGCAGATCTCCCCAAAATTCGTTATGGTGTCCACCCAGGTTTAGTCAAGATGTGACTCCATTCGGATGCTTGTCATCCGGTGATACTCAGTTTGCTCGGTTGTTCTTGTTAAGTTGTGCGTATGTAGAAATTGTTGTCGGCAGTTGGGGATCGTTGTTTGCCATCGATAAGGTTCTCCTTTGATAGCAGTTATCAGGAGACACACTAATTGGTAACCTTTAGGTTTAGAGGTTAGGTCGTGTCGATCACCAGCCTGTTTTTCTGACTCCGTGTTGTAGGATTATTGGACCTTAGCTAGTCTAGAAACTTCGGAAATGATCCAGTTGTTTTAGATCAGGATGAGAATTGTCCATTTCGGATAGAGATCAGACGCTGACCAAGATGGTCGCAGATTCGAGTTCGCAATGGAAGATCATGTATTCCTACGGAAATTTCTGATAAATGACATGTTGAGTTTTGGGAAACTTTCCAGGATAGTAAGTCTTTTTTTGGATCCTTAAGGCGAGTTGGTTTGTTTCCTTTAATTTGGCACTTCCACCCAGATTATTGAGTATTCACCCCGTATTCCCTATGTCGATACTTTGCAATTACCTTCATGACCTTTCTCATTGGATTTAGCGCCAGACCATTTAGTTCAAGCGTGATCCTTCGTTCACCAAACAGCCAGTCGTAATATTGGACCGGCAGGTGAAGAAACTTCGATCGAAGGTATTGCCATCAGTGAAGGTATTTTGGCGCATCCCAAATGGTGAAGAGATCACTTGGGAGGCTGAGGGCGAGATGCAGAAGAAGTTCCCTCATCTCTCTGAACGTATGCACAGCTTTGTATTTTAAAATTCGGGGACGAATTTTCTTTAAGGGGGGAAGATTGTAATACCTTAGGTTGTGTTTAGGGGTTAATTATATTTTAATATATAGTTTTAATAAAAAGTTTACCAAATTAAGTTTCAAATATTTTATCCTAATTAATGAATATTTTATTAGAATTTTCCTAGGCACACACACTTGTGCATGTAAACTAGAGTTTAGATTTGGGGTTAAAACCATGATTAACAACCATGGTGGACTAACCTTTCCCTTAAGCCATTTTAAGTTGTATTAAGCTATTAGGGTTTTAATTATGGTTGTTGTTTTTTTTTAAATTGAAATGATTTCCATTTTGTTGACTTGGTGAGAGAGAGGGAGTATGGGCAAAGGGCATGAGCCATGCTCATTAAATGAAGAGAGAGGGAGAGAGAGGGGGGTGTTTGACTTGGATTCTCTCCTTCTCACTCTCTCTTCTCACTCTCACTCTCATACACACACACACTCACCTAGCAGCAGCAGCAGCAGCACTTAGCAACAGCAGAAGAAGCCCCAGCAGCAGCAACTAGCAGCAGCAGCAGCAAGCAGTGGCAACAGCAACATCAGCAGCAGCCCCCAGCTGCTGCAGCAGCACTTCCCATCTTCTCCACCTCCTTTCTCCTTGAACCTAGGGTCTTGTATGGTATAGAATCTGAGCCCAACTTCGTGTTTGCTTAACATATGTGTAGTTTAGCTTCGGTTTGTGTGAAAAGTGAGATTTTGGGCATGAAATGGTGATTTGTGTAGACTTATGGTTAAGTGCTGTTAGTATTGGTTAACCTAGCCTAATTAGGTGTTATTAAGGCCATGAAAACCTAGTTAAATCCCAGATTACATCAAAATACCATAGGGTTTCTATTTGTGCAGAATTTAGTGTTTTAAGTGAAATTTTGGCTCTCTATGATCTGCTATAGGCCCGAGTAGTTCAGGTTGAAATTGAGTTAACTGGAGATTGTATACAAGGTATAGACCACACCACCTGAACACAAATCCCCCACTCTACTTTTAGGCCGCCGGTTTATTTATTATGGCCGCAATTTGCGGACAGATAGGGGAGTCTTGGGTTGGGTCTGTGTGGGTAGGAGTCTGCTGTTATTTTTAGGCCAGTGGTATATGCAATTTTGTGGGTTTCTCTCTGTAGGAAAATCTAGGACGTTATATCGTATTTCTAGTACGTTTGATTCGCGCGATACGCGAGTGGGTTCTGTGATCCAGCGCGTCGCGACGTGTCAGGTTAGCTTTAGACGCGTATACACGTTTTAGCTTATCGTACACACACGCGTTTAGTTCGCGACGTGAGCGTATCGTTTGGCTTAGATATCGCGTCTTGCAAGGTAGTTGCTTATATATGGATTCTTGTGTAAATTCCAGGTTCGCAGGCGGGTACGTCGGACGAAGCTAAGAAAGGGAAGCAGGTGGTCGGCTATGAGTAGCGCACGACCAGGTGAGTAGATTTAACATCTACGGGGAAATCGCCCGTATGGCGTTAAGCGTCAGGGCGTGTTAGGATATTTAGTATAGATGTTCATATGGACTGTAGTAGCATACCTTATTGTTGCATATAGAAATGATAGCATAGGACACTGCACTGTCACTAACGGCTCAAGTTGCACGAGCACGATTTATATGCTACACTCACACCGTTAGTGATTGCCATGACACTCACATTATAAGATTTCTATAAATTATATATCATACTGATTCCGCTTTATTGAAGTTGTCATGATTTTCCATATACATCACATACCCATACTTGTACCACATACATCATATATTCATACTTGGGCACATATACATCACATACCCATACCAGTGCACACATATATTGATATCCTCATACCTGCGCACATGCACACTGTATACTCATACCAGTGCACACATATATTGATATCTTCAAACCTGCGCCCATGCACACTGTATACTCATACCAGTGCACACATATATTTGATATCTTCATACCTGCACACATGCATACTGTATACTCAAACCAGTGCACACATACATTGATATCTTCATACCTGCGCACATGCACACTGTATACTCATACCAGTGGACACATATATTTGATATCTTCATACCTGCGCACATGCACACTGTATACTCATACCAGTGCACACATACATTGATATCTTCATACTTGCTTAGATTACGCATTGAGATATGTTGTTTCTATGTTAATTCTGGATTTGGGAAACGTGGATATTTCAAAAAAAGAATAATTAATTATTTAAAAACCTGGTTTCCCTTGATATGATATTTCGGTGCGTCCACCATGTGTTTTCTCGGTGCTAGAGTGATATATGTGAACCCGAATCGAGGAGTTGGATGAGGCCGATTACGAGTACATGGTGGACCCGGTATGGTACCCCGGGGCGAGAACGGTTTCGCTGTGTAGTAGACGGTGAGCCTGGCAGAGGGACTACTACCTACCGGTGATTGGTTGGACCTGGCGGTTATCCGGAGGATACGGACCAGAGTCGATTGATGGATAGGGGACGACTCGTACTGCCGGGGCCGAGGGCCGTTACCGCTGACAGAGCCCGTGGGCTGACCCGGACTGACGGATGCCCGATATGTGAGGATTTGCGTGTCGATATTTGGCACGAGTATTTCTTGATATTTTGGGTGCCGATGTTGGGCACTCACGATTATATGAGATTTACCGGATTTGAGGACCGAGGAGGATGACCACGCCTGAGTAGTATTAGGATTTGGGTGCATTGATGGGTACCAATTATACTTTCCACGATGACATTCCGTGTAGATGTTATATTTCCCATGCTCAGTATTTAGTATTTTGATATCTCATACTGTATCTATTGTACCTGATATGGTACACATGTTTGCACGATCATTGCATACCCTCCTCATTCTATATAGGGTTGTTAGATTGCATTGCCATACCCGATTATCACATATCTTGCTCATCACATGGAGATGTTATTAGATCGCACTTGTTGCATGATTTGAGCATCCAATTCATCGTATAGATGTTATCTGTTGGCATAGCTTAGAGTATCGCAGCACGTGCATACTCGCGATTAGCTTTATATGTTATCTTCTATTCACGAGTTGGCAACTCACCCCTGTTGTGCCACAGTGTTTGCAGGTTGCCCTTCGGAGTAGTCGCGGCAGGCTGCGTTCTTGCATCTTTTGACACAGATACCCCTACAGTTGGTATACTAGCTCTTTTGCTGATAGGTGGGTTTTGTGCGGTATCTGTTTATCTTTCAGTTATGTACATTGTTGTATCTAGTACTCTCTATCTACCACTTATGTATTAACTTAGAGACCAGTTGTGAGGACGATGTATATTATTTTGTATTCTGGTGTCGAGCTCGTTGTGAGCCGACTTTACTTATGCAATTTATTCTATCTGTGATGTTTCCCACTTGTTGCTCATTTTCTTCGCTACGGCGTTGTATATTGTTATCTTGGTGATTGTTCACTTAAGAACTCTCAATATTTTAGTTAATGCTTCCATTTAAAGCTTAAAACACTCTATACTTTTATTGGTTTTGATTTTTGGGTTTCGGCTTACTTAGCCGCGTTACGCCTGTACACGTTACATGGTTAAGTGCCGGTCACGGGCCAAACCTTGGGTCATGACATTGGTACTATACCTATCGTCAGTTATCAGTTCCCAGGTGACATGAGTACAGCTTAGTCCGCTAACTTGACACTGTCACTTCGCCTCGAGTGTGTTCCCACTGTACTTTGATTACTACCCTACCACGGCTCAAAGGAGTCGTGCAAACAGGTATTAGTTGGGTGCAGTCCCGAAGCACTTAAAGACAGTGACGGTTAGAAAGGATTCATCTCTCCCGGTATTGGGAGTTGATATCGCGCTGTGTCAAGGAGAGCCATTACACACAGTCGTCCCTGGCCAGGGCAAGCGAGATACACTGGTAGGTTTCCAGTGTTATCTCAGGGTGTTCTGGGCTACACTCCGACATGACTTGTACCTCTATTAGGGGACTGATGTTTACCGCCCCCTAGGTCCGCCATGCGATATTCTCAGACGAACAAACCGGACTGTATGAAGACTGTCACATTCAGGCTCAGTAGGAGTTCGGATGAGTTCACCTCGTCAGTCTTCTTATCGGCATCTACCTGGGGGCCGTTACACACAGCTAGTGCCGCTTGCGGTCTGTGGTTAAACCCACTGCCAGCGTAGTGTCGAGTCTTTAGAGTCCCACACAGAGAGCTATTCGCCTTTAGGCAAAAAGAGTAGAGGTCGCATGGTTTTGCGACAGGGTTCGGTCACATCCGTGCACTTGTGCACGTTTAGTGTCCGGGCAGTTATTACTAGCGGGCTTTGGTTTAAGCCAGATCCTAGTATACGTTTTAGGATTGGTTTTATCTCGTTTGTATTCGTGTTCCCCGGAACGCGGATGCTGGTGTGTATGCACGGTTGACCGAGACAGAGGCAAAGGATTCTCATTAAGGTTGTTGACTGTTGACCTTTTCTAAACCCTAATGAGAATAAGAAATATGATTAATAATAATATTAATTAAGTATTATTGTGTCATGGTTGGGTTGAAAGTTTGACCTTGTTGACTTTGTTGACCGGTTGACTAGCTTGGACTTGTTGACCATCATCATGACAATGGCTATCATTTCATGGCTATGACTTTTGCTTGCTTGTTTGTTCACAAAATGCATTAAATGCATGAAATGATAATGCCATTGACATGAACCATCACAAGATGCTTAATTATTGTTATTATTATGATTATTTTGTGTTATGAGAGCTTGGTTGTAAAAAGTCTTCTTCATTCTATCATATTGATTCTCTCTCATCCTCAAGCTCTCTCCCTTCCTCTTGCTCTCTCTCTAGCTCATGGTTCTATTGTCTCATGACTTGAGAAACAAGAACCATAGAGATAAAACCCAAAACACTTCTCTACTCATCCTAGTGTACAAGGTCTAGCAAGCCAAGTATTCTAGTTTCCTCTAGATTGAGGTTGGAGCCAAAGGTAGAAGCTTTCGGGTGGATCCATTTTCGGCACAAGGAGACGACGAGGTGAGGCCGATCCGATCACCACAAGAAGTTGAAGAGAAGGGGTTCAAGTTAAGGTATAACCCCTAACATAGTAGTTAAACTCCTAGTTAGGTTGTTAGATAGTTTGTTTAGCAAAGATCCATTTTTAGAGTCCATGTTACCTCCACCGAAAAAATCGTTTTTCATCATTTCCGCAACCCCAAAGAACCAAGGACGGGTAACGCGGACTTACAATTTCCTGATTAGATAAAGTGATAACCATTCTGATCTAGGTTAGAGTGCACGCAGAGTGTTTCTTTTCTCTCTCTCTTTGGCAGCGACCTTTGATCGACCCTAGACTATGACTCAGTGACCAAGTTGACCGAACCTTCTTAAAATACTGCCTTTTGGATTGTCTGAGTTGCATAAGCCATTGCCACTCCTTCTTTTACCATTTGCATTTCTCAGAACACCCCGTAATACTACGGACATCCACTTCCATTGGATAGATCCATCATATGGTTATATACGAACTCGAAGGGACTTCTTCGAGGATGGATCCAGGTTCAGGAGAAATAGAATTGGTTTATTCAGTTGTCTTTTATTATCACCTTCTCTCAGGTTGCGAGGGCTCCTTAGTTTAGGAGAGTACACCTATTACGCTTATTAGATAGTCTTCTTCCAAACCATAGGCAGGTGCCGAAAGGTAGGGAATGAAGAAAACCAATTAGCCTAAGTAGGGTGTACAGAAGGTAATAAGTAAAGACAAAATAAAGGGATTAGAAAGAGGGCAAAGTAAATTGCGACTGCTATCATTCACGACCAAACCGCGTACTTCATCGCCACTCCTATTTCACCTTTGCTTTTTTCCCCAGATCAGGAGAAATAGAATAAGGTATTATTCAGTTGTCTTTTATCATCACCTTCTCTCAAGTTGCGAGTACTCCTTAGTTTAGGAGAGTACACCTATTATGCTTACTAGATAGTCTTCTTCCAAACCATAGGCTGGTGCTGAACGGTGGGGAAGGAAGAAAACCACTTAGCCTAAAGGGGTGTGCAGAAGGTAACGACTAAAGACAAATAAAGGCATTTGGAGAGACGGCAAAGAAATATACGGTTATAGTCATGAATTGGATTATGGAAGAGGCATTACTAGGAATACCGGGATACCCCTACGAAACATTTTCATGTTTCAGTGCATTGTTAAAGGAAAACTGCTTTCCCGATTAGATACTTACTCCAGGGTATGTATTTACCAGGTATGATTCTCACATCTGTATGGTTTTATAGATGATGAGTGGGAGTAGGTTATTGGGAATAAGGTGATCATCCTCATTATATCGGAATTCGTTGTAATTGGTGATATTTGAGGAAGTCGCCTGAGTTTATACCAGACGGCAAGTATTTGGTTTTGAGTATCCATTGTTATGCACCAATTTAAAAATGATATATCTGTACGTTTATTTTTATAAAGTGAGATATAACTTTTTGAAATTATGTCAGTGACATTTACCTATATCAGTTGACGTTTGGGTAAGGAACATTGAACCGCGGAGTAGTTCTTAACCATAAGTATAGTTTTCAACCTACGATGCACAAGTTTTGAGTCATTCGACTCAGGGGAGTTATACAGAGTATTGTATGTTGTTCAGTGTCCATCAGGACAAAGGGGTTGGTCCTCGTACTATGTTCTATTTACTTGTGACTTCTCTGGTTTTTAGACAAGTGTTTCGTAGAAATACAAGGTCTAAGTTTTGAGAAGTTGTGGGTATAGGAATAAAGTAGAGAACCAGATGTCGCAACTATCGGGATTCTTCAAAGAGATCGAAGATGTAGATACTTGTAATTGGTATTCAGTTGATAGTAATGGTTTTGAGAAACTTGTTTCTCTTTCAGGTTACTCATAATTGGATGGATTCCTAAGTTGAGTAATGCTGATTAGCCTCTTTCCATTAAGTTGATATGCACTGGATACAGCTGCATGATTTGAATTTGGTTCCAATTAAATAAGTGCAAAGTTTCTATATTGGATATAGAATGGTTCATATCTTAACGATGTTAAGGTACGGGGAGTTGTCTGGCATATGCTTAAAACCAGACTCTGGATAACTCAAGGCATGCTTCTGTAATGGCAGTTTGTGGGTTTACCTGGGCTATGTCGAGGGTTGACTTTCTACCATCTGGAAGATCAATAGTTATATTGTTCTTGACAAGCCACAGTTTTAGTAAAATGGATTTTTTTCAGAAAACAGCAGTGGGAGTATGGTACAACTGGAAGTGATTCCAGAACCGCAAACGATTACGGAAAATTTAATAGGACCTAAAGATTCTATCAGGTTTAACATTCCATTAGCCACTCCGCAGATATGGTGGGTAACCTCAGACACCCGAGAGGTGCTCCGGTAGCCTCAAGGACGGTGACAGGGAGGTTCTTGTTTACCCAGACTTGACACTACTGTTGTTCCAGGCTATGAGACCCGGCAGGAGGTTAAGTATAGCGTCGTTCTAAACTAGCTTTAGAAGTGCACGTATATATTATTCTGCCAGAGGGTTGTTGTGGTCAGTGGGAGCAGCGGAAGCATAGTGGGCAAGTAGCTTATGTCTATTTATAGACTAGAGCAGATATAGCGGAGAAAGATCATCTATTTTTGATGTGACAGTCATAGGTTTGACTTCATCAGAATAGGGGATGGATCTGTTGAGAAGGTAGTAGGGTGTGATATCCTGGTATTTGGATAACATATACAGAGTAGGAAGTAAAATTCTTATACTACGATCGGTTATACTGTGGTCGTCACACAGTTGTTTCTCCACACAGGATATGGATATAATATCAGACATTCTGGTTTCTAGATCTATGGTTTTAGATCTAGATTTGGGTAGTTTCCCAATCTGGGTACTTTGACAGTATTCTAATAGTATTTTAGAATAGATGACTTCTGGCATGGTGGTGTACCTGCAGATGATGGAGTCACCCTCTCAAAAAGGTTTCTTACAGACTAAAGGGGAGAGGGATGTGCATGATTGGCAGATCACTTGTTTAGGCAATTGAGTCAATCGTGAGATGTCAAGTACCACACCAGATGTTGTTTTTGCACTAGATGCGATAAGTTTATATTAATCCAATCCTGGAGAAACATAAGGGAGCAGTTTTAGAACATAAGTGCATGTTCTACGAATTTGATGACGGCAGCCTCCTTCGGGAGACGATTATCATTCCAGGCTTCAAAGGTGACATGGATGACAGAGTGATTGTCAGAGTTATAGTTTTCCCTCTGACGCACGGGGCAGTATTATTGACAGGTAGTCCAAGAGGATACTGTGGGAGGCATGGTGCAGGATACTGATTAGGTTCAGTAGACAATACAGTCTAAGAAGTTTGGATTTAGAGTTCATTTATAAACTAGGTCCCATCAGATATCCAGACAAATTCTAAGACAGGTATTACTCAATTCGGGAGATGGCTTTCTCCGCGAACTTGAGATTAAGAGAGACGTAGAAAGAAACATCGGGGCGGATCCACTCACTGAGGCTATTTCTCGAACACAAGAGTTTTACAAACGGGCTTTGTGAAACTGATTAGTAGAGGAGTTGGATGTTCGGTAACACACGGGGTGTGGGTATGCGACATCGCAATAATTAGCCTTTAGTGGAAGTGGGAGATTGTTGGATATAGTGCCCTCAAATTCAATTATTGGATCACAGGTACATGATTGCAATGATTGAGGAGGACCTATACCGGTAACACAGTCTTACTCGAGATGATAGTATGCTATCTGGTTTGCCTTTATCAGTCGTGTACAGGTTCAGGTGACTGATCGCTATTACACGTTGATAGAGCCCTTAGGATCTTGCTTGACTACCAACAGTATGATGGCGATCATATACGTACGAGTTGGGTAGTCTATAAGCACATCCTTAATAGTGGTCCCTAGTCGTGGGAGTTTCGAGACAGGGCATCGATACTCCGGAGTAGACTAGTGTATACAATCGAGACCCCGACGAGGAACGGTGGCCGGTCTCACAAGCCACTGGTGTCAGTTGGATAACCTAAGATATATACAGGTGCTCATTGGGTTATGAGTACACCGGACAGGACTCGCCGGGAACCTGCTAGTTGGTATTATACCTAGCGTCAGATAGCAGTTCCCTGGTGACATGTGTGCACGTTAGTTCATCGACCTGAGGTCGTCATTTGTCTCGTGTGAGTTCCCACTGTTCTTTGATTTCTACCCTACCACGGTTCAAAGGAGTCGTTCAAGCAGGTATATTTTGGGTACAGTCCTGAGCCACATAGAGGCAAGTGAGCGGATCGGCAGGGGATTCGTCTCTCCCGGTATTGGGGGTGAGATCGCGCTGTGTCTAGGAAAGCTATTACACCAAGTCCTTGGCCAAGGCAGGTGAGAATTACTGGTAAGTATTCCGATAGTTTCTCAGGGTGTTCGGGGCTTGTCTCCGACACGACTTATACCGCTATTGGGGGTCTGACGTTACCAGCCTCCTAGGCCCGATATGCGATACTCATAGCCGAACGGACTGGACTGTATGTATATTGTCACTGTTAGGCTCAGTAGGGTTCCAGGATGAGTTCGCTCATCGGCTTCCCTTGAGGCCAGTACATGGGCAGCCGTTATGCACTGCTAGTGCCGCTGACGGGTTGTGGTTAAACCCACTGCCAGGGTACTGATGAGTCATTAGAGTCCCCCACAGATAGTTTCCCAAGTTCGGGCGAAACGTTGTCGAGGCCGTATGGTTTTATGGCAGGGTTCGGAAAATGCACGTGCATTTATACACGTGTCATATTTCGGACAGATAATACTGGTAGGCTTTGGTTTAAGCCGGATCCGAGTATTATACTGTGTAGATATAATATCTTTGTCTCAGTTGCATTTGTATTCCGTCGTAATACAAATGCGGGTATGTTTATACTGTTACGGGGTTATCCTGAAATTCGTTTCAGGATCGCTTTTGGAAGTTTCCAGTTTTCTATCACCCGTCTTAAACATTCGGTTTAATGCGGATTTATCTTTTCTTCTTTTGGGTGAGTCATGAGTGTGGAAGGTTC
This sequence comes from Agapanthus africanus, assembly GCA_030015575.1. Classification (NCBI taxonomy): domain Eukaryota; kingdom Viridiplantae; phylum Streptophyta; class Magnoliopsida; order Asparagales; family Amaryllidaceae; genus Agapanthus; species Agapanthus africanus. The sequence goes on from JASDDO010000018.1 coordinate 349,478,032, forward strand.
TAGAAGAGGTGACTAGGTTAATGAATCATTGTTTTCATTAAATGAATGGATGGCTAGGTTTAGTGAGTCATTCTTTGCATTAATGTGGTTTTGTTCTTGGTTAGATATTTCTTCTTGATCTTTTGTGAGAAGCTTTTCTAATGGTCACCACTTGCTCCTACCCTCACCTCCCTCCTCTCATTTATAGTGGCCGGCCCCTCTCTTGAAAGGGAGATAGTGGTTGATTAAAAAGATTATGTGATTTGGTTCATGAAATTTGATAGCTCATTTCTCATTTCATTCCATTAAAAAGGCAACTTCATTAACCGTTCATCCATGGCTTTAGATGAAGCGAGACAAAGTGTTCTACTCATTCTCTACATCAATCTTGGACATGTCGGCTAGCAAACTTCATGTCCGAGTTGCCTCGGTTCAGAGGCGGGAGCCCGTATAAAGATCCGTTGACGTGGTGCCACCTGGACGAGAAGACCGGAGATCGAGCGAGATCGCAGATGCCGCAAAGGAGCATGGGATGATGGCTAAAGAACGAAGGACTCGGATCGTTCGGTATAGCCTTTCTACCCACTTTACAGTTTGTTAGTTTAGTGTTAATGGCAAGATCCGGGTTATAGTATGCGATAGCGCCAATTGTAAAAGTTTTTGTTCCGCATTTGGCGTCAGATTGACGGCCGGGGCGCTACCGTAGACTTACATGGTAGTCGTGCAGCCTTGTTGACTTAGTCAAAGGTCGTGCGGGTGGGTTTAATTCAATCGGGAAATGACGGGTTGAACTTTACTTGCGGTCTATGGTTTGTTGACTTAGTCAAGGTCATAGATCGCTTGGGGCAAAATATTATTGGGAATTTCAAGTGTTGAAATTTGCAATGAGATTGCATACCTTTTATGAGATAGTCGGATCTCGATACCCGCTGCGAGTAAGAGTTACTCCTGGGAGAGTTTTACACATTACAATTAGCCGATCAAGTAGGTTTCTAGAAAGGTGTTAACAGGGTTACGCCCCTGGGAAAATGAGCTTTATTTTAATTAGGTCCGTGCGAAAGCACGGGGAACCTCCCTCAAACTACCAGCACTGGCCTGCCTCAATGTCCTTTACATCCTGGGTATTTGTTACCGGATCGGGATCCCACATATGTAATTTGTTACATGGGCTACAGATAGGTAGAGAACTGAGAATGGGTGATAAGTTTCATGAGATAGAAACGGTGCAAGTATTGCAGCCAAGTCTGTTGGTAGTTATCACCCTGTATTAGCAAATACATGATTCTGAACGAATGTTATTAGAAACCGAACCTGATATACAACATCATATCAGTCACTTTATTAGTAAAGAAGGATATAGTTTTGTATCGTTGGATAATGTTTTGAACATTTTCTATATCAAGAGTTGATCGGTTCAGGTACGTTATCTAAAAGAATTGATGTTCTAAATCAAACCACAGTTCTTAGTATACAGAACACACTCAAGAGGAAGAGTTCAGAAATGAACGAATCCTTCTTCAGGTATTGTAGACTAGGTCATATCAATGTGACCCGACTAGCTGAAGTTACATTAAGATGCATATTTAAATTAGTTTGAATTTACATCTTGTGAAACTTGCCGGTCATGTCACAAGATGACCATAGCTCTGTTTATTGGAAACAGATAAAGAGTTAGTGAACTTTTGGGATTGATACATGATGATGTATATAAGGTCCCCTGTCTACACATGTCAAGACTGGTTCTTTGTACTTTATTATATTCGCTGATAGTCTCTCAAGATTCGCACATGTATTCCTGTTGAAACACAAGTCTGAACCTTTTAAGAAATTCAATGAATATGAGTTAGAAGTAGAGAACCAAAAACGGGTATAAATATTATGTCCTTTGATGAGATCAGGGAGGAAAATACTTAAGCACGGAATTCCTGGACTATTCTAAAGGAGATTGAGATTCTCTCTCAGCATCACTCCTCCGTATACACCATAGCACGATGGTATATCGGGGAGGAGCAATAGCACGCTGTGTGATATGGTGTGCTCTATGATGAGTACTACTGAGTTTCCTATTTCCTTTTGGGAGTTATGCACTTGAGAAAATGCATACCTATTGAATAGGGTTCAAATCAAATCAGTTGCCTACCACTTCATATGTGATATGGAAAGGGAAGAGCCCATATATTAAGTATGTTAAGATTTGGGGTTGTCCGGCCTATGTTTGAAAAGCAAAATCCGGACAAGCTCGAGGCAAGGTCAGATCTGTGGAAGTTTTTTGGATATCCCAAGCATTCGCAAGGGAATATCTTCTACCTAACCGAGGAACAAAAGATATTTTGTTTCTCAGCATGCCACCTTTGTGAAAGGGAATTTCTTATGGAGAAATTAGTGGTCATGAGGTAGAACTGGAAGGAGTTCCAGCTATACAAACTACAGCAGATGATTTGGTAGAACCAAAGGATTTAATAGTTTCCAACGAACCTCAGCCTCTCCGCCGATATAGTAGGGTTCCTCACCCACCTGAGAGATACTTCGGTTTCTCTATGACAGTGGGAGCGAGGATTGCATCATGAGATGATGACCCAACTAGTTTCGAGCTGGCCATCAGGAGTGGGACTCTGTAAGAATGGCTGGATGCTTAACGATCTGAGATGGAATCCTTATAAACCAACAAAGTATGGATTTGGTTGCTTTATCTGAAGGGTTAAATCCCCATCAGGAGCAAGTATATCTTGAGAAGATTACTTGGTGTACATGGAAAAGTTGAGACTTTCAAAGCTATGCTTAAGTCCATCCGGATCCTACTTGCCACTGCTACATATCATGACTACGATATCTGGTGGTTGGGTGTCATGACTGCTTTTCTAAATGATGTTTTAGAAGAGAGTGTCTATAAGTACACAGCTAGAGGGCTTCGTAGACAGTGGGAGCAGCGGAAACGTGTGCAAGATGCTTTATAGGATAAAGCAGGCATCGCGGAGTTGGAACATCTGTTTTGATGTGGTAGTCAAAGAGTTTGACTTCATCAAAATGGTAGATGAACCTTGTATATACAAAAAGGTAGTAGGGAGTATGGTGGTGATCCTCATAGTGTACGTGGATGACATACTCTTGATAGGGAAGGAGTTTCCTATGCTACAATCGGTTAATCTCCGCTTATCAAAAGGATTCTCCATATAGGATCAAAGTGATACCTACTAAATCCTGGGTTTTGGATCTATGAGATAGATCTAATTGGATGTTAGGAAACTTACTAGTTGTAGTGAGATGGTATCAATCGATCCTGGGGAGAATCACTGGAAAGGTTCCAGGGTGATAAGGACGACTGAAAGTCAGTCGCAGGCATTGTCTTTACACTCAGTGGAGGGACGGTATGTTGGAAGAGTTCCAAGCAAGATACCGTGACTTACTAGACGATTAAAGGCAAGATACAACCAAGGATGCTACCAAAGAGGCAGTCTGGATATATAAGTTCATGAGATGAACTTCGTTCCTACCATTATGTGACAATGGAGTTGTGGCTTTTGCCAAGGAACCCCCCGTCCCATCAGAAATCCAGATATAATTCTTAGGCAGTATCACCTGATTATGGTGATGGTTGATCTCCAGGAAGATCGAGGTTAGGAGAGTAGACACAGAGGACAACAGCGCGGATCCACTCACAAAGGCCTTTTTCCCAGTAGAGACTTTTATGGGATGGTTGAGTATGAGATACTTCAACCACGGCTAATTGTTGGGTATGTGATACCACAACAGATGGCCCTAGTGCAAGTGGGAGATTGTTAGTTATATGTATGCCCTAGAGTCCATTACTGTACATACGATGTATATTGTAGTGGATGCTAGGACATATATAGGGAGGACTTTCTTGCTCAACATGATAGTACGCTATCTAGTTGTACTTTATCTTAATATGTACTCTGATTGTCTCTATGTTACATGTTGATAAAGCCTTAGGATATGTACTCGACTACTGGGACTATGATGAGATCATACTAGTGGGGCCACGGTAGTCGACGAGTTCATCCTATAACTGTTCCTAGTCGAGGGTGTATCGAGACAGGGTATCGATACACCAGAGTAGACTAGCATATACGCATCTTGACCCATATGATGGGCGATGAATGATCCTATATCCATCAATGTTTGACATCAAGGATGGTGTACGGGTGCTCAGTAGAGACTGGGTACACTGGACGGACTCGCCGAGAACTCCCAGATGGTATTATACCTCACGTCAGATGGCAGTTCTTCGGTGACACTGGTACAGGTTAGTCTGTAGACCCGAGATCGTCATAGAGTCTTGTGTGATTCCCACTGTGCTTTGATTTCCATCATACCACATCCAAGAGGGCGTGTAAAAAGGTGGCTTTTGGGTACATTCCCGAATCACATGGAGGCAATGAGCGATAGGAGGGGATTCGTCTCTCCCGATATAGGGAGTTGATGTTGTGCTATGTTCGATTGGCTATAACTGGAAATCCCTGGCCAGGGTTGCTGAGATTTACTGGTAAGTGTTATCAGTAGTTTCTTGAACTGTTATAGACCTCATATCGACATGACTTATCAAGCTACTGGGGTCTGACGTTGTTAGTTGTATGTATGCCCTAGAGGCCAGTATTGTACAGATGTTGTATATTATAATGGATGCTTGGACATATATAGAGATGACTTTCTTGCTCGATATGATAGTATGCTATCTGGTTACTCTTTATCTTAACATGTACACTAGTCTCTTTAAACTGTCTTATGGTTACATGTTGGTAAAGCCCTTAGGATGTGTACTTGACTACCCGGACTATGATGCAGATCATACTAGTGGGGACATGGTAGTCCATAAGTACATCCTTCAAGGTCCCTAGTCGTGGGTGTATCGAGACGGGGCATCGATATACCAGAGTAGACTAGCGTATACGCTTCTCGACCCATGAGATGGGCGATGGATGATCCCATATCCATTGGTGTTTGACATCAGAGATGGTATACGGGTGCTCAGTGGAGACTGGGTACACTGGACGGACTCGCCGAGAACTCCCAGATGGTATTATACCTCACGTCAGATGGCAGTTCTCAGGTGACACTTGTGCAGGTTAGTCTGTAGACCCGAGATCGTCATAGAGTCTTGTGTGATTCCCACTGTGCTTTGATCTCCACCTTACCACGTCCATGAAGGCGTGCAAAATGGTGGTCTTTGGGTACAGTCCCGAGTCACATGGAGGCAATGAGCGATAGGAGGGGTTTCGTCTCTCCCGGTATTGGGGGTTGATGTTGCGCTGTGCTCGATTGGCCGTAACAGGGAAGTCCCTGGTCAGGGCTGATCAGAGATTTTCTGGTAAGTGTTACCAGTAGTTTCTCGACCCGTTATGAGCCTCATATCGACACGACTTATCGAGCTATTGGGGTCTGACGTTTACCACCCCTAGGTGAGATATGCGACATATCAGACGATCAGACCGGACTGTACGGTAAGTGTTACTGGTTGGATTCACAGGAGTGTGAGCGGGCTAGCTCGTCGATCTTCTGATCGCTCAATACCCGGATGGCCTTTACGTTTAGCAGACCGCTTGCGGCTTGTGGGTGCTTGATATGATCATCATCTGCTACCGGCGTATTGACGAGTCTTTAGAGTCCTACACAGAGGTTTCCTGGCTCGAGCGAAACGAAATAGGAGCGCATATGAGATATGTGCGGGACCGAGAATAATACCAGTATGTGATACTGTATTCGATTCTCGCGATTTGTAACATTGATCGGTTATATGCGTTATAGCCGGGTTATCGGATCGAGTGTTGATTCGGTAAGTTGTTACTATTGATATTAGTCGGTTATATGCGATATGACCGGGTCGTTAAATCAAGTGTTGATTTAATGATTTAATGTATAATTATATATTTGATATATTACTTTACATTAACTAATATAGGTTCACTTTAAATGGATTTTCTCACTTGATGTGCATGATGTATATGTGATATACTTTTGTGCACTTGTATGTATCATATTTGATGATGCATGTTTATATGGTTAAGTATAAAGAATAAAACCATGGTTAAGTAGATAATTAGGGTTTTGTTTTAATCACTCATTTATTTATCCATTCCTTTTTATTTAAATAATTTTATGAAAACAAAATGGTTTTCTTTTTGTCATGAAGCTTGATGAAGCTTCATGAAGGTTTGACTTAAAGACCATTTTGTCTTCATGCTAAACCCTAACTATTCCCACTTACCATGGTTTGCTCTCTACACTTAACCTTAGTTTGATTATGATAAGTATTGTTTTTCTTTTCATTTTAAAAGAGACTTATTATAATTCTAGCTCATCTTCTTCTTCATCTTCGAGTTTGAAACCTTGAGGCCATCAATGGCAACTTGAGCTTAAGAGTGAGAAATCCAATTCTAAAGAGAACCCACCTCCTATTTCTTCATCCTCTACCTCTTGCCAAGTAGTAGAGTGTGTTTTCTTCACAAGTTTCATCACTTTGTGAAGTGGGAGCTTGATCTAGCGATGCCTCGATATAGATCATCTTCGGCATCGTCGTCGATGACCAAGCCCGTTCATTCTCCGATGAAGCCGACGCTAGAGCCCGGAGTTCGACTTGGACAGCGAGGAGACTTCGTTGCGGAGCCGTGGAGGTGGATATCTGGATCTACAAAGGTTGTAATTTCCATATTCTAGTAGTTAAGTGTTAACTAGTTTACTTTTCGCCTAGATTTCTAGCAACGATCCGTTAACTATAGTTTCTCGGCACCATAATTTTTTAAAATGGCATGGTTGATGCCTTGTGAGACCTCTACTGTGTGCCTAAGAATCCTACAGTGGTATCAGAGCCTAGCTAGAGCCTTAGGCGAAGTCTAGACGGAGTTTGAAACCCGGACGAACCGAAAACCCAACCCCAAAATAGCTCTCTGGAAATTTTTCAAATTTGTGGTTTTTTGTCAATTAAAAATGCTTTAAAAATTCAGCAATAAAATCTAAGAATTACTGTGCAAAACGTTTCCAGTGAACAGTACAAAGTGCGGCGGAACCGCGGCATAAGCTAGGCTTCTGCGGTGGTTCCGCGGCTAAATAGTGACGTCAGCCCTTGGTTTTTGCACAGTAATTCCTGATTAATTGTTCTGAGTTTTCTGGGAATTTTAATTTGACTCCAGAGTTGAGTATTCTGGGGTTGTATAGGGAATCGACGATTCGATCGGATTATCGAACTTTGTCTATGTGTTTTCCGGATAATTTTTTGAATATGTTAAAAAGTTCGACCGGATATAAATACCCAATCTTTCCCCTGCCAAAAATATCCATGTGTTGGATTATTGTGTGGTTTAAGAACGTTCTGAGTAGTGCAAGTAACGCGATGGTCCCTCTAGAAGACAACAAACCTTAATTCGATTATGTGACCGTCTTGAACTGCCCTTTGAACCTTCGGGTTTGGGGCAGTACGGCGTGCCACATGTGAGGCGTTGGCTTGACCCTTCTACGGCTGGACCGTTGGTACTGAGGCATGAAACGAATGTCTTTGAACCTATTTCATGTGTTGGATGGTTTCGGGAAAACTTGGGTGTTCGAATGTTCGATCGGAAAGTTTAATATATTCTATTTATCTGGAATGGGATACAATAATTGGAATTCACAAACAGTTATGTGATAACTGAATGAATGATATAAATCTAGCGGTTTAGTTTCATTTGATATTGAAAAGAGTTTTCGATAATGAGACTAAAATGCGGGATTTATATCTGTTAGGCATGTGATGTCTAAGTATTTCATTTGATTAGGCATGCGATGTCTAAAGAAGTTGCGGATTCCAATTGTTGTAGTTTTACACTTTCTTTTCTGTGACCGTAAGTGTAGTATGTTCATATCGCCGGTTTCGTTGCTATACGTCAACGACAATTGGGGTATGCATACTTACTTACGTTGATGGCATGTGATGTTATGTGTTGCTGGATATGTTATATTGGATCGTCGTGTTCGAATAGCCGGGGGGTTTTTATGTGAGATGAGTGTTTTTCATTTTCATTCATGTAAAAACTTGTATGTAATATTCTTTTATTTGGGGCACTTCCAGGTAGCGGAAGATGTCGCCTTTTGTATATTATTTACTTTTCCGCATTAGGATAGACCCAAGGAGGGGAGCACAAGTAACCGGGTTCTGGGGTCCAGTGGGAGACCAACTCGAGGAGTCGAGTCTGGGTCTCCTAACCCTAGAATTGGCAGGGTTGCTTGCCGCTCTCGTAGGGGTCTAGGGGTGTGGGATTGGCTATTCATCACGACCGTGGAATCCGTGTTTTATACTGGCTCGTATTGAAAACACGGACGTCCTAGTATATCCAATATTTCATATGTTTATTCTGCTGCGATATCTGTGATGTGATTCTGTGATGGATATAGTATATAGTATATATGATATATTATATAGACGTTACTTATGTTTTACACCCGCGCTAGCCCTGCCCTGCTCTGTCGTTAGTTACCTAACCTAACGGTGCACGAGGGGACATCGAGGCGAATGCGGATGGCATAAGTGTACGTCATATCTATCTGTGATGTTTAGGTATTTAAATGATGGGACTTCATTAATGTGATTAATGAAAGATAAGAAACCTAAGATGTTGTGGAATCGAATTTTAAAATATAACAGGTAGCTACAGTTCTTGCTTTGCACAGCGGTGTATATGATATACCCTGCACCTTATTCGATGAGGAAAGGACCGAGATCCCTTCACCGGGAGTGACTCCTTTAGCAATAACTGGCAGATGCTACACACTCGGTTTGCTTTTGACTGCTTTTGGGTTTTTGCTTTGCACAGCGATATATATGATATATCCCGCACCTCATTCGACGAGGAAAGGACCGAGATCCCTTCACCGGGAGTGACTCCTTTAGCAAAACTAGAAAAGCCTCAAAATCACTCCATTTCAAAACTTCATTTGATTCTACAACGATATCAAGTTCATTACGCTCATGGTTTTCAGAAAAACCTGGCGTAGCCCTCCGTCATTTCAGATGAGTAGTAGTTAGTATTCGTGCTACGTTTGTTGGCCTGCGTCAAGGCGTAGTGTGCGGTAGCGAACTAGTATTTATCTGCTTATGCATATGATGCAGATTGGATTAGGGTAGTCGTGCGACTTTGTTGGCCTGCGTCAAGGGTCGTACGGGTGGGTTTAATTCGATCAGGAAATGACGGGTTGAACTTGACTAGCGCACTATGGTTTGTTGGCCTGCGTCAAGGTCATAGCACGCTAGGGGCAAAATATTATCGGGAATTTCAAGTGTTGAAATTTGCAATGAGATTGCATACCTTCTATGAGATAGTTGGATCCCGATACCCACTGCGAGTAAGAGTTACTCTTGGGAGAGTTTTACACATTGCAATTAGCTGATCAAGTAGGTGTCTAGAAAGGTGTCAACGGGGTTACGCCTCTGGGAAAACGAGGTTTACATTAATTAGGTTCGTGCGAAAGCACGGGGGACCTCCCTCAAAGTACCGACACTGGCCTGGCTGAAAGATTGGCGAACTTGTAGTGTGTAATTAATCCCGGCTAGTCTTTCCTTTTAGGGTTTGGAGGAAGATTTGATAAAAAGCAGTGGGAGCCATCCTGATTAGATAAGATAATAACCAATCTGATCTTGCACGAGCATACGCTAAAGTGTTTTCTTCTCTCTCTCTCCAGGTAGCGACCATTTCATGCCCTAATGAAGATAATAATATGGATGTATTGACCGAACCCGCATGTTTTACTGTGCTGGGGAACGTTGGTTCTGTTCTTTCTTATAAGAGTTATAGGAATGAACAGGATATAGGGGAATACCAGGATTCCCATACCACCCGAATGAAGAAAGTACATGTTGATGCATTTTCTTCGGGTGTGTTCGTTACTGAGAACTGTTTCTCCATTTGCTCTACGTCCAGGGTATTAGATACCGGGTCAGGATCCCATATATGTAATCAGTTACATGGGCTTAGGAAAGGTAGAGAACTTGGAGAAGGTGATAAAGACATTAGAGTTGGAAATGGTGCAATTGTTGCAGCTAAGACTGTCGGGGAATATCACCTTGTATTACCAACTGGTAATACATTGGTTCTGAACGAATGCTATTACATGCCGAACCTAATATGCAACATTATATCGGTTTCTTTATTAAGTAAAGAGGGATATAATTTTGTATTACAGGACAATGTTATGAACATTTTCCGTAACCAAAAGTTGGTTGGATCAGGCACGTTGTGCAATGGCATTTATGTTCTAAATCAATCAACAGTTCTGAGCATAACAAACACACACAAGAGGAAGAGTTCAGAACTGAACGAATCCTTCTTGTGGCATTGTAGACTGGGTCACATCAATGTGACACGACTAGCTAAGTTGCATAAAGATGGATATTTAAATCCGTTTGAATTTTCATCTTATGACACTTGCCAGTCATGTCTCAAAGGCAAGATGACCAAAACTCCGTTTACGGGACACGGAGAAAGAGTTACCGAACTCTTGGGACTGATACATAGTGATGTATGCGGTCCCATGTCTACACATGTCAGGGATGGTTCTTCATACTTCATTACATTCACTGACGATCTCTCTAGGTTCGGGTATGTGTTCCTGATGAAACACAAATCAGAAGCTTTTGAAAAATTTAGGGAATATAAGCAAGAAGTTGAGAACCAAACCGGAAAAAGTATTAAAATCCTACGATCTGATCGAGGAGGAGAATACTTAAGCAATGAATTCCTGGACTTCCTAAAAGAGAATGGGATTCTCTCTCAGCTGACTCCTCCATATACACCACAGCACAACGGTGTATCAGAACGGAGGAACCGCACCCTATTAGATATGGTGCGCTCTATGATGAGTACAGCTGAGTTACCTATTTCCTTCTTGGGATATGCACTGGAAACAGCTGCAGACCTATTGAATATGGTTCCCACCAAAACCATGCCGACCACTCCATATGAGATATGGAAAGGAAAGAGACCATGTCTTAATTATGTTAAGATATGGGGTTGTCCGGCCTATGTAAAAACGCAAAATCCGGACAAACTCGCGGCAAGGTCCATTCTGTGTAAGTTTATTGGATATCCCAAACATTCGCGAGGGTATATCTTCTACCACCCTGAGGAACAAAGAGTGTTTGTTTCTCGGCATGCCACCTTTTTAGAAAAGGAATTTCTTGAAAAAGAGATTAGTGGTCATGAGGTAGAACTGGAAGAAGTTCCTGTTGGAGATAGTGCCCTCAGAGTCAATTATTGGATCACAGGCACGTGATTGCAATGATTGAGGGAGGACCTATCCCGGTGGGACAGTCTTACTCGAGATGATAGTATGCTATCTGGTTTATCTTTATCATCGTGTACTGCTTTAGGTGACCTGACACGTCGCTATTACACGTTGATAGAGCCCCTAGGATTCTTGCTTGACGACCGGCAGTATGATGGCGATCATATACGTGGGAGCTGGGGTCTATAAGCACATCCTTAAAAGGTCCCTAGTCGTGGGAGTTTCGAGACTGGGCATCGATACTCCATTAGTAGACTAGTGTATACAGTCGAGACCCCGACGAGGGGCGGTGGCCGGTCTCACAAGCCACTGGTGTCAGTTGGTTCACCTAAGATGTATACAGGTGCTCATTGGGTTATGAGTACACCGGACAGGACTCGCCGGGAACCTGCTAGTTGGTCTTATACCAGACGTCAGATAGCAGTTCCCTGGTGACATGTGTACAGGTTAGTTCATCGACCTGAGGATCGTCATTTGTCTCGTGTGAGTTCCCACTGTGCTTTGATTACTACCCTACCACGGCTCAAAGGAGTCGTGCAAACAGGTTTTAGTTGGGTACAGTCCCGAGCCACATGGAGGCAGTGAGCGGATCTTCAGGGGTTCGTCTCTCCCGGTATTGGGGGTGAGGTCGCGCTGTGTCTAGGAGAGCCATTACGCAAAGCCCTCGGCCGAGGCAGGAGATTTACTGGTAGGTATTCCAGTAGTATCTCAGGGCGTTCTGGGCTACACTCCGACACGACTTGTACCGCTTTTGGGGGTCTGACTTTCACCAACCCCCTAGGCCCGCCATGCGATACTCATAGATGAACGGACCGGACTGTACGGATATTGTCACTGACAGGCTCAGTTGGGTGTCGGGGTGAGCTTCCTCATCGACGTCCCTTTTGGTCAATAGCTGGTGGCCCGTCACGTATTGGCTTATACCTCTGACGTGCCAGTGGTTAAATCCACAGCCATAGTATTGACGAGTCTTTAGAGTCCACCACACTTTCAGTTACTCAGCTTTCGGGCGAAACGCTGTAGAGGCCATATGGAGATATGGCAGGGTCCGATCAGATACGTGCGGTATTTCACGGATCAGGATCGGACGGTTTGTACTAGTAGCCGTATAGATATATGGCAGGGTTCGATCAGATACGTGCGGTATTGCACGGATCAGGATCGAACGGATTTTACTAGCCGGCTTTGGCTTAAGCCGGTCCTAGTTTAGTACAGTGTAGATTTTGTCTCATTGCATTTGTATCCGGTCGGAATACAGATGCAGGTGTGTATGCACAGTGTCGGGGTTTTCCTGTAATTTATTACGGGACCAGTTTTCTGGAGTTGCCAGTTTGCATTCCGTTCCGGCCGGTTTTCCTTTGTTCTTTCCCGGCCGGACTTTTCCGATGGAGGGGGTTATTTGCAGTTTGGCAAATAACACTTTGTGGAGGGGTTTTCTTGCATATATATTGATTATGACACCTTTCATTTCTTGCACCTTGACTTGTGATAAAGTGAGGGTATGGGTTTGATTTGATAAGGGTATGGTTGTTTGTTTTCTTGTCTCTTGAATGTGGTCACCTCTTGAATGCTCCTACACTCACCTCCCTTCTTGCTTCATATATTCTTTTCCTCCACCATTTCAAGATGAGGGTTTTCATTTTAGAAAAGAGAGAAGAAAAAGAGAGAAGAAGGAGAGAGCTTCATCTTCATCTTTGAGAGAGTATATCATTCCTCATCTCATTCTATTGTTAGAAAATTGAAAGCACCAATTTTCTATACACCATTCCTCCATCCATGGCAACCAATACCCCAAAATGAGACAAGCATCTTCTACTACACATTCTACAGCACATCTTGAGCATGTCGAGTTGCCGGCTTCATGCGCGAGTTGCCTCGGTATTGAGGCGGGAGCCCGTAAAAGAAGAAGGCGATGTGGTGCCCTTTCCGGCGAGGAGGCGACGATGTGGAGGCAACACTTTCCGCGGGAGATCGGGACGGTGACGAGAAGACCGGAGGACTCGGATCACTCGGTATACTTCTCTTCCCATCTCTTGTTAGCTAGCGTAGGTTAATGGTTAACGATCCGGGTTTTCTTTGTCCGCGGTAGCGCCGGTTTCCGAGTAAGAAAAAATTTTGATTCCGCAATTTGGCCTCGAGTAAGACGGCCGGGGCGCTGCCGTGGCGCAACATGGTATCAGAGCCACGCCATTAACCTTACCTAGCTTGTTCTAATGTGTTTTTCAGTTCCGACGACCGAAATTCCAAAAACCGTATTTTTCCTTGACATCAGTTTCTGTCGAATTTTTTTGGAGTCTAAAAATTTTTCAGGTTGTCTCATAGTGATGTGCAGGAAAATATAAGCATACTGAAAAAATTTGGTAGCCTGAACTGTTCACACCACCGCGGAAGAGCGGCTAAACCCTTGCTGGGGCCGCGCTTCCGCGGCAATTTGAACAGTTCACCCCCCCAAAATTTTGCATTATGTTCCTCAGTGATAAATGTGGTTTCTGGGATATTAAAATTGGGCCCAGGTTTTCTGTGAGTGCTACAGTTTTGATTGGGGGCCCACTTGTTAATTTTTGGTCAATCGGAAAATTTTAAACACATTATTTCACAGTATTTACATTATATCTGCGACCGTGAATGTCACTCGATCGGTAAATCCGGTCTAACTGCTATAGCCCGGTTAGACGGATTTGCGAACGTGACCTTCACGTTGATGTTCTATGTATTTTGCTGTGTTGTTGCGGATCGGTCGTGGGGGATAGCCTGGATGCAATGCTAGTACTGTTTTCTTGTATTTTATACATTTGATATTGCGGGGCGAGCGTCCGACATGTGGACTGCCGTCACTGCCTGTTTGTATTATTCTTTTGGGGCACGACCTGGTTGCGGTCGATGTACCCGGTGTATGTATATTTTACTTTCTGTACTAGGATTACCCCGCGGAGGGGTGCACGGATAGCCGGGTTCTAGGGGGCAACGGGCCCGCATCTCATGGCATTGAGACGGAGGGGGCTTCACTCTAGGATTGGCGGGCTATTCGCCGCACTCGTAGGGGGTACAGGTTGACCCAGGAGGGGTGCCCAAGTTACCGGATTCCATGAAGTGCTGGGTGGTCCATTCACGGTGCTGGAGGGGGCTGCCTCGCTTCAGGATTTGGCGGGTGACTTGCCGCGCCCGTAGGGGTCTAGGATTTCATTGCACAGGCTATCCACACGACCAGGGGAACGTCGGGTTTCAGCAGCGGCTCTGTGAAACCCGGGGTTTCCAGATATCTGTATTGTTCTGTGATGCTGTACATTTCTGTGATGTTGCATTTTATTCACGCCTTGAGCGAAATACTATATATTGGTATATATATTAGTAGATGTTGTATATGTTTTACATCCGCGCTAGTCCAGTCCCCGCTCTGCCGTTAGTTAGCTAACCTAACGGGTGATGACGGGACCCAGTGGCGAATACGGATGGCATATACGTACGTCAGTATATTTTCGTTCTTTGTGGTGTGATCATTTGATGGGACTGCATTGATTCGGATCAATGCAAGTTAAACAAACCTATTCTGATGTTGTTGGAACACTTTTCAAAAGGCTGTTATTGCAAGGACGTTCACTTTTGTTTTGCATCGTGGTATTCATTTGGAATATCCTGCTCCTCAGTCGACGAGGCAAGGGCCGAGATCCCTTCATCGGGAGTGACCCCTTGGACAGAAGTTTGCGTCAGGGCATTAACTTCACTATAGCCGATTACTTTTGCTTTGCATCGTGGTATTCAGTTGGAATATCCTGCACCTCATTCTACGGGGAAAGAGCCGAGATCCCTTCACCGGGAGTGACCTCTTTAGTAAAAGCTTTCGTCACTATATTTTATAAAAGGCTATGCAGTTCCTTCAACGATATCAAGTTCTTTACGTTAAAGGTTTTTCGCCAAAAACCATTCGTAGCCCTCCGTCATTTCTTATGAGTATTATTTAGTATTCGTGCTGCGTTTGTTGACTCCGTCAAGGCGTAGTGTACGGTAGCTAAGTAGTGCTTGTTTGTTGCATAAAAGGGATTGGTTAGGACAGTCGTGCGGCCTTGTTGACTCCGTCAAGGGCACGTACGGGTGGGTTTAATGCAATCCAGATAATGACGGGATGAACTTGACTAGGACTCTTTGATTTGTTGACTCCGTCAAGGTCACTTGAGTCCTAGGGGTAAAAATCACATCGGGAGTTTCAAAAGAACTGAAACTTGCCAGGTATGCGCATACCTTCTGGAGTGTGGTGACGTGAGTGGATTCCGTCACGTTATCATGCGATGATAGTTGGATCCCGATTCCCACTGATGAGTTGGTTTACTCCTCGGGTGATCCCGACTAATTCTTCTTTCAGGTTTGGAGGAGAATTTGAGGTACAGTGGGAGGTTTCCTGATTAGATAAATTGGTAACCATTCTGATCTAGGTTAGAGTGCACGCTGAGTGTTTCTTTTCTCTCTCTCTCTTTGGCAGCGACCATTGACCCGACCCTGGACTATGACTCAGTGACCAAGTTGACCGAACCTTCTTAACACTGGCTTTTGGATTGTCAGAGTTGCAGACCTCATTGCCACTCCTACTTTTACCCTTTTCTCCAGGACACCCCGTATTACTACGAACGTCCACTTCCATTGGACAAAACCATCGTATGGTTAGATACGAACTCGAAGGACTTCGAGGATGGTTTCTGGTTCTGGAGAAAACGGATAGGACTATTCAGTTGTCTTTTCTTTTCACCTTCTCTCAGGATGCGAGTACTCCTTGGTTTAGGAGTAGTACACCTATTACGCAAATTGGATAGTCTTCTTCCAAACCATAGGCTGGTGCCGACCGGTAGGGAATGAAGAAAACCAGTTAGCCTAAAACGGTGTACAGAAGGTATTAAGTTCAGACAAAGCAAGGGATTAGTAAGAGGGCAAAGTAAATTGCGACTGATATTCACGACCAAACCAAGTATTTCTTCGCCAATCCTAAATCACCTTTGTATTTCTCCAGGACACTCCGTATCACTACGAAGATCCCATTTTATTGGATACTCCATCGTATGGTTATATACGAACTCGAAAGGAACTAGTTCCAGTTCGGGGATGGATTCTGGTTCAGGAGAAATAGGAATAAAGTACATTCAGTTGTCTTTTATCTTCACCTTCTCTCGCTTTGCGAGTGCTCCTAAGATTAGGACAGTACACCTTTTATGCTTATTGGATAGTCTTCTTCCAAACCATAGGCTGGTGCCGAACGGTAGGGAAGGAAGAAAACCAGATGGCCTAAGGGGGTGTGCAGACGGTAATGACTAAAGACATATAAAGGGATTTGGACAGATGGCAAAGAGATATACGGTTACAGTTGTGAATCTGGATAATGGAAGAGGCATTACTAGGAATACCAGGATACCCCGACGAAACATTTCAATGTTTCAGTTTCACTGTGTACTGTTAATAGAAAACTGATTTCCCGATTATACACTTACTCCAGGGTATGTATTTACCAGGTTGGATTCTCACATCTGTATGGTTTTACAGATGATGAGTGGGAGTAAGTTATTGGGAATTGGGTGATCATCCTCATTATATCGGGATTCGTTGTAATCGGTGATATTTGAGAAAGTCACCTGGGTTGTTTGCCGGTCGGCAAATATTTGGTTATGAATATCCGCTGTTGTGCACCAATTTCAAATTCATATATCTGTACGTCTATTTTCATAGAGTGAGATATACCTTTTGATATTATGTCGATGACATTTACCTATATCAGTGGATGGTTAGGTAAGGAGCATTAAACAGCGGTGTAATTCTTCTTAACCACAAGTACAGTTTTCAACCTACGACACACAGTGAAAGAGTTGTTAGACTCAGCGGACTTATACAGAGTATTGTATGTTGTCCAGTGTCCATCAGGACAGAGGGGTTGGTCCTCATACTATATTCTGTTTACTTTTAACTTCTCTAGTTCTTAGACATGTGTTTCGTAGGAACACAGGGTCTGAGTTTTGAGGAGTTATAGGTATTTGAATAGAGTAGAGAACCAGGTGTTGCAAGTATTGGGATTCTTCAAGGTGATCGAAGATGTAGATACTTGTGTATGGTATTCAGTTGATAGTAATGATGAAGACAGATTGCTTCTCTTTCAGGTTACTCATAATTGGAAGCATTCCTAAGTTGAGTAACGCTGATCGGCCTCCTTCCATTTAGTTGACATGCACTGGAGACAGCTGCATGATTTGAATCTGGTTCAATTAAATCAGTGCCTCTGGTTCTATATTGGATATAGAACAGTTCATATCTTAACGATGTTAAGGTACGGGGAGTTGTCCGGCTTATGCTTAAAACCAGACTCCGGATAACTCAAGGCACGTTTCTGTAATGGCTGTTTGTGGGTTGACCCAGGCTATGACGAGGGTTGATTTTCTACCATCTGGATGAACAATAGCAATATTGTTCTAGACTCGCCACAGTTTTTATTAAAAATGGATTTTTTCAGAAAAGTAGTGGGAGTATGGTAGAACTGGAAGTGATTCCAGAACCACAAACGATTACTGAAGATTTGATAAGGAACCTAAAGATTCAATCTGATTTGACATTCCATTGGCCACTCCGCAGATAAGGTGGGTAACTTCAGGCACCCGAGAGGTACTCCGGTAGCCTCAAGGACGGTGACAGGGAAGTTCTTGTTTACCCACACTTGCCATTGTTGTTGTTCCAGGCTGCGAGACCCGGCAGGAGGATGAGTATAGCGTCGTTCTAAACTAGCTTTAGAAGTGCACGTCTGTATGACTCTGCCAGAAGGTTGTCGTAGTCAGTGGGAGCAGCGGAAGCATTGGTGGACATCAGGCTTATGTCTATTTATAGACTAAAGCAGATGTAGCGGAGATAGATCATCCATTTCTGATGTAACAGTCATAGGTTTGACGTCATCAGAATAGGGGATGGATCTGTTGAGAAGGTAGTAGGAAGTGATATTCCTATACTATGATCGGTTATACTTTGGTCGTCACACAGTGTTTTCTCCACATGGGACTTGGATATTATATCAGACATACTGGTTACTAGACCTATGGTTTTAGATCTAGATTTGGGTGGTTTCCCAATCAGGGTACCTTGACAGCATTCTAAGAGTATTTAGAATGGACGACTCCTGGCATGGTAGTGTACCTGCAGGTAATGGAGTCACCCTCTCTAAAGGTGTCTTATAGACTAAAGGGGAGAGGGATACGCATGATTGACAGATCACTTGCTTAGGCAATTGAGTCAATCATGAGATGTCAAGTACCACACCAGATGTTGTTCTTGCACTAGATGCAATAAGATGATATTGATCCAATCCTGGAGGAACAGTCGGAAGCAGTTTTAGAACATAAGTGAATGTTCTAGGGATATGATAACGGCTGCCTCCTTTAGGAGACGGTTATCACTCCAGGCTTCCAAGGTGACATGGACGACAAGGAGGTTGTCAGAGTTTTAGTTCTCCCTCTGACGAGGGACAGTATTTTGGACAGATGGTCCAAGGCAATACTGAGGGTGGCATGGCGCAGGAGACTGATTAAGTTCAGTTGATGATACAGTCTAAGAAGTTTGGATTTGGTGTTCATTTATGAACTAGGTCCCATCAGACATCCAGACATTCTAAGACAGGTATTGCTCATTTCGGGAGATGGTTTTCTCCGCGAACTTGAGATATAGAGAGACATAGAAAGAAACATCACAGCGGATCCACTCACTGAGGCTATTCCTCGAACGCAATAGTTTCGCAAACAGGCTTTGTGCGACTGACTAGTAGAGGAGTTGGGTGTTCGGTATCACACGGGCTGTGAGTATGCGACATCGCAATAATTAGCCTTGAGTGCAAGTGGGAGATTGTTGGAGATAGTGCCCTCAGAGTCAATTATTGGATCACAGGCACGTGATTGCAATGATTGAGGGAGGACCTATCCCGGTGGGACAGTCTTACTCGAGATGATAGTATGCTATCTGGTTTATCTTTATCATCGTGTACTGCTTTAGGTGACCTGACACGTCGCTATTACACGTTGATAGAGCCCCTAGGATTCTTGCTTGACGACCGGCAGTATGATGGCGATCATATACGTGGGAGCTGGGGTCTATAAGCACATCCTTAAAAGGTCCCTAGTCGTGGGAGTTTCGAGACTGGGCATCGATACTCCATTAGTAGACTAGTGTATACAGTCGAGACCCCGACGAGGGGCGGTGGCCGGTCTCACAAGCCACTGGTGTCAGTTGGTTCACCTAAGATGTATACAGGTGCTCATTGGGTTATGAGTACACCGGACAGGACTCGCCGGGAACCTGCTAGTTGGTCTTATACCAGACGTCAGATAGCAGTTCCCTGGTGACA
Organism: Agapanthus africanus; assembly: GCA_030015575.1. NCBI lineage: Eukaryota > Viridiplantae > Streptophyta > Magnoliopsida > Asparagales > Amaryllidaceae > Agapanthus > Agapanthus africanus. The sequence continues at coordinate 349,497,632 of JASDDO010000018.1, forward strand.
TGTGTACAGGTTAGTTCATCGACCTGAGGATCGTCATTTGTCTCGTGTGAGTTCCCACTGTGCTTTGATTACTACCCTACCACGGCTCAAAGGAGTCGTGCAAACAGGTTTTAGTTGGGTACAGTCCCGAGCCACATGGAGGCAGTGAGCGGATCTTCAGGGGTTCGTCTCTCCCGGTATTGGGGGTGAGGTCGCGCTGTGTCTAGGAGAGCCATTACGCAAAGCCCTCGGCCGAGGCAGGAGATTTACTGGTAGGTATTCCAGTAGTATCTCAGGGCGTTCTGGGCTACACTCCGACACGACTTGTACCGCTTTTGGGGGTCTGACTTTCACCAACCCCCTAGGCCCGCCATGCGATACTCATAGATGAACGGACCGGACTGTACGGATATTGTCACTGACAGGCTCAGTTGGGTGTCGGGGTGAGCTTCCTCATCGACGTCCCTTTTGGTCAATAGCTGGTGGCCCGTCACGTATTGGCTTATACCTCTGACGTGCCAGTGGTTAAATCCACAGCCATAGTATTGACGAGTCTTTAGAGTCCACCACACTTTCAGTTACTCAGCTTTCGGGCGAAACGCTGTAGAGGCCATATGGAGATATGGCAGGGTCCGATCAGATACGTGCGGTATTGCACGGATCAGGATCGGACGGTTTGTACTAGTAGCCGTATAGATATATGGCAGGGTTCGATCAGATACGTGCGGTATTGCACGGATCAGGATCGAACGGATTTTACTAGCCGGCTTTGGCTTAAGCCGGTCCTAGTTTAGTACAGTGTAGATTTTGTCTCATTGCATTTGTATCCGGTCGGAATACAGATGCAGGTGTGTATGCACAGTGTCGGGGTTTTCCTGTAATTTATTACGGGACCAGTTTTCTGGAGTTGCCAGTTTGCATTCCGTTCCGGCCGGTTTTCCTTTGTTCTTTCCCGGCCGGACTTTTCCGATGGAGGGGGTTATTTGCAGTTTGGCAAATAACACTTTGTGGAGGGGTTTTCTTGCATATATATTGATTATGACACCTTTCATTTCTTGCACCTTGACTTGTGATAAAGTGAGGGTATGGGTTTGATTTGATAAGGGTATGGTTGTTTGTTTTCTTGTCTCTTGAATGTGGTCACCTCTTGAATGCTCCTACACTCACCTCCCTTCTTGCTTCATATATTCTTTTCCTCCACCATTTCAAGATGAGGGTTTTCATTTTAGAAAAGAGAGAAGAAAAAGAGAGAAGAAGGAGAGAGCTTCATCTTCATCTTTGAGAGAGTATATCATTCCTCATCTCATTCTATTGTTAGAAAATTGAAAGCACCAATTTTCTATACACCATTCCTCCATCCATGGCAACCAATACCCCAAAATGAGACAAGCATCTTCTACTACACATTCTACAGCACATCTTGAGCATGTCGAGTTGCCGGCTTCATGCGCGAGTTGCCTCGGTATTGAGGCGGGAGCCCGTAAAAGAAGAAGGCGATGTGGTGCCCTTTCCGGCGAGGAGGCGACGATGTGGAGGCAACACTTTCCGCGGGAGATCGGGACGGTGACGAGAAGACCGGAGGACTCGGATCACTCGGTATACTTCTCTTCCCATCTCTTGTTAGCTAGCGTAGGTTAATGGTTAACGATCCGGGTTTTCTTTGTCCGCGGTAGCGCCGGTTTCCGAGTAAGAAAAAATTTTGATTCCGCAATTTGGCCTCGAGTAAGACGGCCGGGGCGCTGCCGTGGCGCAACAGTTCCAGCTGCAGAAGCTACAACAGAAGATCTGGTGGAACCAGAGGATTCCGTAGTTCCCGATGAACCCCAGCCACTCCGCCGATCTAGTAGGGTTCCTCGCCAACCTGAGAGATACTACGGTTTTCTCATGGATGGTGGGAGCGAGGATTGCATCATGGAGGATGATGACCCAACTAGTTTCGAGCAGGCCATCACGAGTGGGGACTCAGTGAAATGGCTGGAAGCTATGCGGTCCGAAATGGAATCCATGTACACCAACAAAGTATGGACTTTGGACGTTGCTCCTGAAGGGGTAAAACCCATTGGGAGCAAGTGGATCTTCAAGAAGAAACTTGGTGTAGATGGGAAAGTGGAGACTTTCAAAGCTAGACTTGTAGCAAAGGGTTTTCGTCAAAGACCAGGTGTGGACTATGACGAGACCTTTTCTCCAGTGGCTATGCTTAAATCCATCCGGATCATGCTTGCCATCGCTGCATATCATGATTACGAAATCTGGCAAATGGATGTTAAGTCCACCTTTCTAAACGGTGATTTAGAAGAGTGCGTATACATGACTCAGCCAGAGGGCTTCGTAGACAGTGGGAGCAGCGGGAAGGTGTGCAAGCTGCTTAAATCCATTTATGGATTAAAGCAAGCATCGCGGAGTTGGAACATCTATTTTGACGTCGTTATCAAAGAGTTTGATTTCGTCAAAAATCCAGATGAACCTTGTATCTACAAGAAGGTGGCAGAGAGTAAGGTTGTCTTCCTCGTATTGTACGTGGACGACATACTCTTGATAGGAAATGATATTCCTATGCTGCAATCGGTCAAGCTCTTCTTATCACAAAGATTCTCAATGAAAGATCTTGGTGATGCCTCCTGCATATTGGGAATTAGGATCTATAGAGATAGATCCAAAAGGATTTTGGGATTGTTCCAATCCAGGTACATTGACACCATACTAAAGAGGTTTAGTATGGAAGAGTCCAAGCGTGGGAACTTGCCCACGATCTCTGGAGTCACTCTCTCCAAAGAGATGTCTCCCAAGACTGATTTGGAGAGAGCTCGCATACAAGGGATACCCTATGCTTCGGCAGTAGGCTCTATCATGTATGCGATGCTATGTACCAGACCCGATATAGCATACTCACTAAGTATAGTGAGCAAGTATCAAGCTGATCCTGGAGAGAGTCACTGGACAGCTGTGAAGGGCATTCTCAAGTACTTACGAAGGACTAGAGATATGTTCTTGGTGTATGGTAACGGAGAGCTCCAAGTGGAGTCCTTTACCGATTCGAGCTTCCAGAGTGATAAGGACGACTCTAAGTCGCAGTCGGGCTTTGTCTTTACCCTTTACGGAGGGGCGGTTAGCTGGAAGAGTTCCAAGCAGGAAACCGTGGCAGACTCGACGATGGAGGCTGAATACATCGCTGCCAACGATGCTGCCAAAGAGGCTGTCTGGATCAAGAAGTTCATTACTGAACTTGGAGTGGTTCCATCCATTGAGCATCCAATACCTTTGTATTGCGATAACAATGGAGCGGTGGCTTTGGCCAAGGAACCCAGGTCCCATTAGCGATCCAGGCATATTCTGAGGCGGTATCACCTGATCCGGGAGATAGTTGATCGCCGGGAGATCGAGGTCAGGAGGGTTGACACGAAGAACAACACGGCGGATCCACTCACGAAGGCCATTCCCCAGACACAGTTTGAGAGACTCTTCGGGATGCTCGGTATGCGATACTACAGCAGCTGGACCTAGTGCAAGTGGGAGATTGTTAGTTGTATGTATGCCCTAGAGGCCAGTATTGTACAGATGTTGTATATTATATTGGATGCTTGGACATATATAGAGATGACTTTCTTGCTCGATATGATAGTATGCTATCTGGTTACTCTTTATCTTAACATGTACACTAGTCTCTTTAAACTGTCTTATGGTTACATGTTGGTAAAGCCTTTAGGATGTGTACTTGACTACCTGGACTATGATGCAGATCATACTAGTGGGGACATGGTAGTCCATAAGTACATCCTTCAAGGTCCCTAGTCATGGGTGTATCGAGACGGGGCATCGATATACCAGAGTAGACTAGCGTATACGCTTCTCGACCCATGAGATGGGCGATGGATGATCCCATATCCATTGGTGTTTGACATCAGAGATGGTATACGGGTGCTCAGTGGAGACTGGGTACACTGGACGAACTCGCCGAGAACTCCCAGATGGTATTATACCTTACGTCAGATGGCAGTTCTCAGGTGACACTTGTGCAGGTTAGTCTGTAGACCGGAGATCGTCATAGAGTCTTGTGTGATTCCCACTGTGCTTTGATCTCCACCTTACCACGTCTATGAGGGCGTGCAAAACGGTGGTCTTTGGGTACAGTCCCGAGTCACATGGAGGCAATGAGCGATAGGAGGGGTTTCGTCTCTCCCGGTATTGGGGGTTGATGTTGCGCTGTGCTCGATTGGCCGTAACAGGGAAGTCCCTGGCCAGGGCTGATCAGAGATTTTCTGGTAAGTGTTACCAGTAGTTTCTCGACCCGTTATGAGCCTCATATCGACACGACTTATCGAGCTATTGGGGTCTGACGTTTACCACCCCTAGGTGAGATATGCGACATATCAGACGATCAGACCGGACTGTACGGTAAGTGTTACTGGTTGGATTCACAGGAGTGTGAGCGGGCTAGCTCGTCGATCTTCTGATCGCTCAATACCCGGATGGCCGTTACGTTTAGCAGACCGCTTGCGGCTTGTGGGTGCTTGATATGATCATCATCTGCTACCGCCGTATTGACGAGTCTTTAGAGTCCTACACAGAGGTTTCCTAGCTCGAGCGAAACGAAATAGGAGCGCATATGAGATATGTGCGGGACCGAGAATAATACCAGTATGTGATACTGTATTCGATTCCCGCGATTTGTAACATTGATCGGTTATATGCGTTATAGCCGGGTTATCGGATCGAGTGTTGATTCGGTAAGTTGTTACTATTGATATTAGTCGGTTATATGCGATATGACTGGGTCGTTAAATCAAGTGTTGATTTAATGATTTAATGTATAATTATATATTTGATATATTACTTTACATTAACTAATATAGGTTCACTTTAAATGGATTTTCTCACTTGATGTGCATGATGTATATGTGATATACTTTTGTGCACTTGTATGTATCATATTTGATGATGCATGTTTATATGGTTAAGTATAAAGAATAAAACCATGGTTAAGTAGATAATTAGGGTTTTGTTTTAATCACTCATTTATTTATCCATTCCTTTTTATTTAAATAATTTTATGAAAACAAAATGGTTTTCTTTTTGTCATGAAGCTTGATGAAGCTTCATGAAGGTTTGACTTAAAGACCATTTTGTCTTCATGCTAAACCCTAACTATTCCCACTTACCATGGTTTGCTCTCTACACTTAACCTTAGTTTGATTATGATAAGTATTGTTTTTCTTTTCATTTTAAAAGAGACTTATCATAATTCTAGCTCATCTTCTTCTTCATCTTCAAGTTTGAAACCTTGAGGCCATCAATGGCAACTTGAGCTTGAGAGTGAGAAATCCAATTCTAAAGAGAACCCACCTCCTATTTCTTCATCCTCTACCTCTTGCCAAGTAGTAGAGTGTGTTTTCTTCACAAGTTTCATCACTTTGTGAAGTGGGAGCTTGATCTAGCGATGCCTCGACGTAGATCATCTTCGGCATCGTCGTCGATGACCAAGCCCGTTCATTCTCCGATGAAGCCGACGCTAGAGCCCGGAGTTCGACTTGGACAGCGAGGAGACTTCGTTACGGAGCCGTGGAGGTGGATATCCGGATCTACAAAGGTTGTAATTTCCATATACTAGTAGTTAAGTGTTAACTAGTTTACTTTTCGCCTAGATTTCTAGCAACGATCCGTTAACTAGGGTTTCTCGGCACCATAATTTTTTAAAATGGCATGGTTGATGCCTTGTGAGACCTCTACTGTGTGCCTAGGAACCCTACAGACGTTTACCACCCCTAGGCGAGATATGCGACATATCAGACGACGAGACCGGACTGTACGGGAGTGTTATTGATTGGATTCGCAGGAGAATGTACAGGCTTGCTTGTTGATCTTCTGATTGCTCAATACCTGGGTGGCTGTTACGTTTAGCTGACCGTTTGCAGCTTATGGGTGTTTGATATGATCATCACCTACTGCCGGCGTATTGACAATTCATTAGAGTCCTACATACAGGTTTCTTGGCTCAGGCAAAACGGTGTAGGAGCACATATATGATATGTGCGGGACCGAGAACAATACGTGTATGTGATACCGTATTAGATTCTCACGATATGAGATATCGGCCGGGTATATGAGATATAGCCGGGTCATTGGATCAAGTGTTGATTCGATGAACTGATACAGATAATATTAGTCGGTTATATTCTATATAGCCGGATTGTCGGATCAAGTGTTGATTCGATAATTTAATGTATAATAATATATATGATATATTGAATTACATTATCTAATATTGGCTCGCTTTATTGATTCATTTTCTCACCGGATAATACATTGATATATATGCGATATATGTTAATTGTATTATTTTATTTTGTTACAATAAATTTTGTATATGTGATATATAATATTGTAGCATGTTATGATTACTAATGCAACATGTTTAGTGGAGATTAAACATGGTTAGGGTTTGATTTGGGTTAAACCTTTCTTGATGTTTCTAGAAGTTTTCTTTTTGTTTTGAGCTAAGATATTATGGTTGATATTTTTTAGTGACTCATTCTTAACCCAACCCAAACCCTTAGTCCTAGTTAAATCTCTACATGAGTTAGCCTTGTCATAGTTGACCATGGTTGCATTTGTAATGACATTATTATTTGCATTATTCATCACAAAAGGATTATTCATTGTTCATCTTCTTCTTCCTTCTTGCAAAGCTTCCTAGCTTTGATTCTTGTGATGAAAATGGGTGAGATTATGAAAATAAAATAGAGCTAAATTCCTACTTCATCATCCTAATCTATCTTAGCTATTTAGATTAGGGTGTTCACTTCATTTAAGAATGAGAGATTGTGTTAAAGAAACTTCAAGGTAGATCATATTAGTTATCGAAAATCGGAAGCAAGCTTGCATCATTCTCTTCGTGGAACCTCTCTAGAGTCTGGTTTCTTGATGATCACAGCGAAGGAACCTCAACACGGAGCTTATGAAGTGAAGGACTGGACTACAAAGGATGTAATCCCAAACTCTTAGATTTTAAAGTGTTTAACATGCTTTGTTTCGCCTAATCTCTAGTTTAAAGATCTTGTTTAGGGTTGTTCGGCACGGCTAAATTTTAAATCGAGCATGGTTGATGCCTTATAGAACCTTATTAGAGTGCCTAGTAACCCTACAATTTTGTGACTTGGAGGTCTTTTATGCAGTTTTATTTATATCGTCTTTTATTTTCTTCGCTACGACGTCGTATATCTGCTGTGGTGGTTGTTTTCCGCCTTTGGGCGTGTATTTGCTCCCGTTTGGGGATGCTTTACTTCTATCTTTGTTGTACCCATTTTTGGGGTTGGTTTTTACAAAGGAGGTGCTGCCAAAATTTTAAAGGAAATAAAAATTGGGACTTAAAAGAATTTGGGTTGAGATTTCAAAAGTTTTAAAATTTCTATTATCACTTACTACTTTTGATGGTTTAGATGGCTGGTTTTCGGCTTACTTAAATTGCGTTACGCCTGTAGACGTTGCATAGGTTAAAGGCCATCACGTGCCAATTTCGGGTCGTGTCAAAATTGGTATCAGAGCACTAGGTTTTACCTTTCAGAGTGTAGGATGATCTTGGTATGATGGAGTAGGTAGCTTAAGTAGTGTAACGTAGTGTGTGTATGTCCACGGCATACTCACGACACGGTACTCCTCCTAAAGTGACCTAAGTACTAATTGCTTGAAATTCCTTTCTTGATGATACTTATCCTTGTGATTCGATTCTCATGTTCTTATCGAATCCTTTTCCATTTATAGCATTTGCCGCTGATGACTATGGGGACTCAGAGTGATGTAGCGAGGGTCGAGGTCAGAGTTGACTCGGGTGGGACGAGGACTGACCAGGTTGGCACGCTCGCTGTACAGGAGCAGATGGATCCGCCTTCGACAGATCGTATCGCTAGGCTTGTGGCAGAGATGCAGGAATTGCGCCAGATGATGAGTTCATTTGTTAAGGCCATTCGAGCGCAGCGATAGGAGGCTGCCACCCCTGTTACCCAGTTGTTTCTTACGATCAGCACACAGCATAGTATTACGTATACAACACCAGTGGATGTAGCCCTAGTTGAAGATGTACGTATTCCAGAGGCCTTGGGAGTTCGAGGACCGAGGAAGGCTAGTACAGGTGTGTTATCCCTAAGACAGAGGTTCAGTCGCCGAGACAGATTTAGTGACCGTCGCCGGAGTAGCAGAGGCTTGGGACGAGGACAGTCGTTCAGCTCTCATCCCCAGGAAGGTCAGCAGTTTTATTCTGGATGCTATCGGTGTGGGGACCTTCATCACTCCATCATGAGTTTTTCCCTAACACTGCCTCACGGTCGTATTCAGAGAGGTCATGGACGCGGAGGGTTCACTCAGAGGAGAAAGGTTGGCAGAGGAGGAGTTCATCCAATTGCGGGTAGGGGGTAGACACGAGAGTTTGCTTCTACTCATCGGGACGCGCGGGCGTCTAATGCAGAGTTTTCAGGTATTCTTAATTCGTTTGTTCTTTTGATGCACTTTTTCGTTTTACACACTTCGCGCCGTGATTGGGCCGAGAGTCATGTTAGCTAGATCATCTGTTCGTTGTGTTAACTTCTGTCAGCGACTCTTTTGTTACGCGACACGTATTTCGGTCTTGTGCCAATCGGATAGGAGATAGAGATTCGTCCATCGTTTTGATCTTTCTAGAGATGTTAGATTTGACGTTCTCCTAGGCACGGACTGGTTAGCTACGTGCTATGCGTCTGTGGACTGTCGCGAGAAAACAGTCAGGTTTTATTTTCCCGGCGAGTCGGTTCTTGTTGTACAGGGGGGACAGTGGTGTCGCCTCTCACAGCTTGAATTCAGCCTTTTTCGCTAGTCGGCTTTTGAGGAGAGGATGTCGAGGATTCTTGACTTTCATTCATGATACCGGAGCCACAGTGGGTTTGTTGGACCGGGTTCCTATCATGCGGGAGTTTTCCGACGTTGTTCCAGACGAGCCGGCGGAGCTTAGGGAGCTTAAGGATCTACTGCAGAGTTGCTAGATAGCAGAGTTGCTAGATAGGGGGGTTGTGCATCTGAGTGTTTCAGTTTGGGGAGCTCCAATTCTGTTCGTCAAGGAGAAGTACGGCAGTTGAGGTTGTGTATTGATGGATCGTCAATTGAACCGAGTTACGGTGCGGATAGGTATCCTTTACCTCGCATTGATGATTTCTTCAATCAGCTCCAAAGTGCGAGACATTTTCTAAGTTTGTTTGGGATCAGGTCACCATTGGTTGCGGGTTTGGAGTGATGACATTCCGAAGACTGCTTTTGTGCGTGCTATGGGCAGTATGTATTTTGGGTGGTGTCGTTAGACTCACCAATGCCTTAGCAGCATCCGTAGATGTGATGAACCAGATTTCTTCAGGCCGTTCCTCGACCAGTTTTTTCTTGTGTCATTGATGACATTCTGGTCTATTCCAAGAGTCGCGAGGAACGTGGGCAACACTTGAGGATTTGCTTTGCAGACATTGGGAGAGCACCAGCTGTTTGCTAAATTCTCGGAGTGTTCTTTCAGGCTTGATTGTGTTAACTCCTAGATCTTGTAGTTACGGGAGACGGTTTCGTATGGTCCCGAGGAAGATCGAGGCCATACAGCTTTAGCCCAGAATTGTGTACGGGACGGAGGTCCGCAAATTTTTGGGCTTAGCAGGTTTTTACCGCCGTTTCATGCAGGATTGCTAGTGTATCACTGCACCGTTGACTGAACTGACCAGAAAGGAGGTTCCTTTTCTTTGGACTGAGGCATGTGTGCAGAGTTTTAAGTAGTTGAAGACTTGGTTGACAACTGCACCAGTTCTTTCTTTGCTTTTTGGTTCGGGCGACTTTGTTGTTTTACTGTGATGTTTCGCGAGTGGGGCTCGATTGTGTACTGATGTGACACTATAGAGTTATTGCTTTTGCTTCCCAATAGTTAGAGGAAGTTCGAGCAGGATATCCCACTTATGATCTGGAGATGGCCGCGGTGGTCGTGCGTTGAAGATTTGGAGACACTACTTGTGCGGTGAGTCGTGTCAGATTTTCATGGACCACCAGAGCTTAATGTACATCTCCTGCAGCGGGTTTTGATGGTTGAGACAACGCCGTTGGATGGAGCTTGTGGAGAATTGTGTTTGTGAGAACCTTTATTACCCGTGGCAAGGCGATTGTGGTAGCAGATGCTGGAGTCGTAGGCCCAGGGTTAGCTTGTCCCAGTTGTGCACGGTTCTGAGACAGTCTTCTGCAGATTTACAGTTCTTGTACGATCGTTGAGTACAGCTTAAGTTCGCCTCTACCGAGGGGACAGCTTGCTCATGTCCACACCCGTCCATTTTCCTTAATCATCTTCGCGAGGCACAGCCCGCCGATGCTCGTTTGTCTAAGATTCTTGAGCATACTCGGCCGGGTAAAGATTCAGAGTCCTTGATTGGTGACCAGAGTGTGCTGCGTTTAGGGACGCGTTTGTGTACCTGATACTGATGGGTAGAGATGTGAAATCCTAGGGCAGGCACATCAGTCAGCTTTCAGTGTTCATTCCAGTTCCACCAATTCTTAGCGTGACTTGTGAGTTAGTTACGGGTGGGCAGGAATGAAGAGTGATGTTTCGGATTTCGTTTTGAGGTGTCTTTATTGTTGTGAGCTAAGGTTGAGCATTTGAGACCGGCCGGAGAGTTGCAACCTTTAACCGTTCCGGAGTGGGAATGGGAGCAGATCTCCATGAGTTTCGTTGTGGTGTCTACCCGGTTCTAGACAGGGTATGACTCTATTTGGGTGTTTTTTGTCCGGTTATACTCAGTTTGCACATTTGGTCTTCGTTAAGTTTGTGTATTGCACGGAGTTCCTTCATGTGTTGTATCTAATGGAGGCACCCTGTTCGCTTGCCATCTTTGGCAGAAGCTTCAGGAAGCCTTGGGTACTGGTTGAGCTTTAGCTCCGCTATTCCATCCGCAGGAAGATGGTTTGTGAGAGCGGACTATACAGACCCTGGAAGATATGCTTATGTGTAGGTACTAATTGTTGTTGGTAGTTGGGATCGTCACTTGCCATTATTAGGGTTCTCCTTCGATAGCTGTTATCAGGAGATATTCCAATTGGCAACCTTTAGGTTTTGTTTGGTAGGTCGTGTCGATTGCCAGTCTGTTTTTCTGACTCTGCGAAAGAAGGATTTTGGACCCCAGCTAGTCTAGAGACTTCGGAGATGATCCAGTTGGTTCAGGTCAGGATGAGGACAACCCAGTGCAGACAAATGTCTTATGCCGACCGTGGTGGTCGCAGACTTGAGTTCGCAGTAGGAGATCATATATTCCTACGGATTTTTCGATGAATGACGTGTTGAGTTTTGGGAAGCTTATCCCAGGATGGTAGGTCCTTTTGTGATCCTCAAGCGAGTTAATTTCGTTGCCTTTAATTTGGCACTTCCGCCCAGATTATTGAGTATTGACCCCGTATTCCTTGTGTCGATACTTCGCAAATACCTTCATGAGCTTTCTCACATGATTCAGCACCAGACCATTTAATTGGGACGCGATCTTTTCGTTCACCGGCAGCCAATTGTGTTAGACATTCGGCAGGTGGAGAAACTTTGGTCAAGGGTCTTGCCATCTGTGGAGGGTTTTCTTGGGCGTAGTCGTTGTAGGGTTCCTAGGCACGCTAATGAAGTCTCACAAGGCATCAACTATGCCAATTACAAATTTTACGAGTGCCGAGAAACCCTAATACGGATCGTTAACTAGAATTTTAGGCGAAAAGTGAAACTAGTTAACATCTTAACTAAAAGTAAGAAGCTACAACCTTTGTAGATCCGGTTCTCCACTTCCTTAGCTCCACGTAGACGTCCTCTCACTGTCCTAGTCGGATCTCGGACTCTAGCATCAGCTTCATCGGAGAAATGAGCGGACAAGTCGTCGGCTACGATGCCGAAGATGATCTACGTCGAGGTTACACAAGATCAAGCTCCAACTTCACCAAGTTGTGAAACTTATGAAGAAAACACCCTATACTACTTGGCAAGAGGTAGAGCGTGAAGAAATAAGAGGTGGGTTCACTTTAGAATTGGATTTCTCACACTTTTGCTCAAGATGCCATTAATGGTGGCAAGCTTTTTCTTGAAGAAGAAGATGAAGAAGAAGATAGAATATCATGAGTTATCCTCAAAAAGAATAATAAAATGAATACTTATCATCTTCTAACCTTGGTTAGGTGTAGAGAATAGACCATGGTTAGTGGGAATGGTTAGGGTTAAGCATGAAGACAAAATGGTCACTTTAGTCAAAGCTTCATGAAGCTTCAACAAGCTTCATGATAAAAAGAAACCATTTTGTTTTCCTTTTATCAATTTTTCAAAAAGAATGGATAAATAAATAAGTAAGTCAAATAAACAAAACCCTAATCATTAACTTAACCATGGTATAATTCTTTACACAAACCCAAGTGAGCATGCATCATCAAACATGATACAATCAAGTGCACAAAAGTATATCACATATACAACTTGTGAACTTCAAGTGAGAAAATCCTTTTAAAGTGAACCAATACTAGTTAATACAAAGTAATATATCAAATATATAATTATACATTAAATCATTAAATCAACACTTGATTCAATGATCCGGTCATGTCGCACATAACCGACTAGTATCCTATGAATCGACTTATCGAATCAATCTTTGATTTGATAACTAGGTTATATCGCATATAACCAATCGAAACATTCATCGCGATAATGAAATACGGTATCACATACACGCATCATTCTCGGTCCCGCACATATCTCATATGCGCCCCTATTTCTTTTCGCTTGAGCCAGGAAACCTCTGTGTAGGACTCTAAAGACTCGTCAATACGCCGGCAGCAGATGATGATCATATCAATCACCCACAAGCCGCAAGCGGTCTGCTAAACGTAACGGCCACCCGGGTATTGAGCGATCAGAAGATCGACGAGCTAGCCCGCTCACACTCCTGTGAATCCAACCAGTAACACTTACCGTACAGTCCGGTCTGTTCGTCTGATATGTCGCATATCAAGTCTAGGGGTGGTAAACGTCAGACCCCAATAACCGATAAGTCGTGCCGATGTGAGGCTCATAACGGGTCTAGAAACTACTGGTAACACTTACCAGCAAATCTCTAATCAGCCCTGGCCAGGGACTTCCCTGTTACGGCCAATCGAGCACTGCGCAACATCAACCCCCAATACCGGGAGAGACGAAACCCCTCCTATCGCTCATTGCCTCCATGTGACTCGGGACTGTACCCAAAGACCACCGTTTTGCACGCCCTCATGGATGTGGTAAGGTGGAGATCAAAGCACAGTGGGAATCACACAAGACTCTATGACGATCTCGGGTCTGCAGACTAACCTGCACAAGTGTCACCTGAGAACTGCCATCTGACGTGAGGTATAATACCATCTGGGAGTTCTCGGCGAGTCCGTCCAGTGTACCCAGTCTCCACTGAGCACCCGTATACCATCTCTGATGTCAAACACCAATGGATATGGGATCATCCATCGCCCATCTCATGGGTCGAGAAGCGTATACGCTAGTCTACACTGGTATATCGATGCCCCGTCTCGATACACCCATGACTAGGGACCTTGAAGGATGTGTCTATAGACTACCATGTCCCCACTAGTATGATCCGCATCATAGTCCAGGTAGTCAAGTACACATCATAAGGGCTTTACCAACATGTAACTACAAGACAGTTTAAAGAGACTAGTATACATGTTAAGATAAAGAGTAACCAGATAGCATACTATCATATCGAGCAAGAAAGTCATCTCTATATAAGTCGAAGCATCCAATATAATATACATCATCTGTACAATACTGGCCTCTAGGGTATACATACAACTAACAATCTCCCACTTGCACTAGGGCCAGCTGCTGTAGTATCGCATACCGAGCATCCCGAAGAGTCTCTCAAACTGTATCTGGGGAATGGCCTTCGTGAGTGGATCCGCCGTGTTGTTCTTCGTGTCAACCCTCCTGACCTCGATCTCCCGGCGATCAACTATCTCCCGGATCAGGTGATACCGCCTCAGAATATGCCTGGATCGCTGATGGGACCTGGGTTCCTTGGCCAAAGCCACCGCTCCATTGTTATCGCAATACAAAGGTATTGGATGCTCAATGGATGGAACCACTCCAAGTTCAGTAATGAACTTCTTGATCCAGACAGCCTCTTTGGCAGCATCGTTGGCAGCGATGTATTCAGCCTCCATCGTCGAGTCTGCCACGGTTTCCTGCTTGGAACTCTTCCAGCTAACCGCCCCTCCGTAAAGGGTAAAGACAAATCCCGACTGCGACTTAGAGTCGTCCTTATCACTCTGGAAGCTCGAATCGGTAAAGGACTCCACTTGGAGTTCTCCGTTACCATACACCAAGAGCATCTCTTTAGTCCTTCGTAAGTACTTGAGAATGCTCTTCACTGCTGTCCAGTGACTCTCTCCAGGATCAGCTTGATACCTGCTCTATACACTTAGCGAGTATGCTACATCGGGTCTGGTACATAGCATCGCATACATGATAGAGCCTACAGCCGAAGCATAGGGTATCCCTTGCATGCGAGCTCTCTCCAAATCAGTCTTGGGAGACATCTCTTTGGAGAGAGTGACTCCAGAGATCGTGGGCAAGTTCCCACGTTTGGATTCTTCCATACTAAACCTCTTTAGTATGGTGTCAATATACCTGGATTGGGACAATCCCAATATCCTTTTGGATCTATCTCTATAGATCCTTATTCCCAATATGCAGGAGGCATCACCAAGATCTTTCATTGAGAATCTTTGTGATAAGAAGAGCTTGACCGATTGCAGCATAGGAATATCATTTCCTATCAAGAGTATGTCGTCCACGTACAATACGAGGAAGACAACCTTACTCTCTGCCAACTTCTTGTAGATACAAGGTTCATCTGGGATTTTGATGAAATCAAACTCTTTGATAATGACGTCAAAGCAGATGTTCCAACTCCGCGATGCTTGCTTTAATCCATAAATGGATTTAAGCAGCTTGCACACCTTCCCGCTGCTCCCACTATCTACAAAGCCCTCTGGCTGAGTCATGTACACGCACTCTTCTAAATCACCGTTTAGAAAGGCGGTCTTAACATCCATTTGCCAGATTTCGTAATCATGATATGCAGCGATGGCAAGCATGATCCGGATGGATTTAAGCATAGCTACTGGAGAAAAGGTCTCGTCATAGTCCACACCTGGTCTTTGACGAAAACCCTTTGCTACAAGTCTAGCTTTGAAAGTCTCCACTTTCCCATCTACACCAAGTTTTTTCTTGAAGATCCACTTGCTCCCAATGGGTTTTACCCCTTCAGGAGCATCTTCCAAAGTCCATACTTTGTTGGTGTACATGGATTCCATCTCGGACCGCATTGCATCCAGCCATTTCACTGAGTCCCCACTCTTGATGGCCTGCTCGAAGCTAGTTGGGTCATCATCCTCCATGATGCAATCCTCACTGCCACCATCAATGAGAAAACCGTAGTATCTCTCAGGTGGGTGAGAAACCCTGCTAGATCGGCGGAGTGGCTGGGGTTCGTCAGGTACTACTGAATTCTCTGGTTCTACCAAGTCTTCTATTATAGTTTGTGTCGCTGGAACTTCTTCCAGTTTACCTCAATGCCACTTATCTGTTTCATAAGAAAACCTTTTTCTAAGAAAGTGGCATGTCAAGAAACAAACATCGTTTGTTCCTCGGGGTGGTAGAAGATATATCCTTGTGAATTTTTGGGATATCCTACAAACTTACATAAGACAGATCTTGCCTCGAGTTTGTCCGGATTTTGTCTTTTGACATAGGCCGGACAACCCCATATCTTAACATATTTAAGAGATGGTCTCTGCCCTTTCCATATCTCATATGGAGTAGTAGGCACAGATTTGGTAGGAACCATATTCAATAGGTGCATGGCTGTCTCAAGCGCATACCCCCAGAAGGAAATAAGCAACTCAGCAGTGCTCATCATGGAGCGCACCATATCTAATAGCGTGCGATTCCTCCGTTCCGATACACCGTTGTGCTGTGGTGTATAAGGAGGAGTGAGTTGAGAGAGAATCCCATTCTCTTTTAAATAATCCAGAAAATCGTTGCTCAAGTATTCTCCTCCTCGATCAGATCGAAGGATCTTAATACTTTTGCCCGTTTGGTTCTCTACTTCGTGCTTATATTCTCTGAATTTCTCAAAAGCTTCAGACTTGTGTTTTATCAGGAACACATGTCCGTATCTAGAGAGATCGTCAGTGAATGTAATGAAGTAGGAAGAACCGTTCCTGGTATGTGTAGACATGGGACCACATACATCACTATGTATCAGCCCTAAGAGTTCCGTAACTCTTTCTCCGTGTCCTGTAAACGGAGTTTTGGTCATTTTACCTTTGAGACATGACTGGCAAGTGTCATAAGATGAAAATTCAAACGGATTCAAATATCCATCTTTATGCAACTTAGCTAACCGTGTCGCATTTATGTGACCTAGTCTACAATGCCATAAGAAGGATTCGTTCAGTTCTGAACTCTTCCTTTTGTGTGTGTTTTGTAAATTGAGGACTGTATTTTGATTGAGAATGAATATGCCATTATGTAATGAGCCTGATGCAATAAACTTTTGATCTAGGAAGATGTTCATAACATTATCCTGTACTACAAAATTATATCCTTCTTTACTCAGTAAAGAAACTGATATAATGTTGCACATCATGTTCGGTATATAATAGCACTCATTCAGAACCAGTGTATTACGACTTAGTAATATTAGGTGATATTCGCCAACTGCTTTGGCTGCAACACTTGCACCATTCCCTACTTGAACGGAATGATCACCCTTTCCCAGTTCTCTACCTTTCCGTAGCCCATGTAATTGTTTACATACGTGGGATCCTGATCCGGTATCTAATACCCAGGACGTAGGGTGAACTAAAAAACAGTTCTCAATGACAAACACACCCGAAGAAGGTGCATCAACATGCATGTCCTTCGTTTGGGCGGCATGAGAATCCAGACATTCTCCTGTTTCCTGTTCAGTCTTATAACACTTATAAGATAGAACGGGTCCAACATTCCCCTGCACTGTATAACATGCGGTTTCGGTCAATACATCCATATTATTATCTTTATTAAGGCATGACATGGTCGCTACCTGGAGAGAGAGAGAGAAGAAAACACTTTAGCGTATGCTCTTGCAAGATCAGATTGGTTATTATCTTATCTAATCAGGATGGCTCCCACTGTTTTTATCAAATCTTCCTTCAAACCCTAAAAGGAAAGACTAGCCGGGATTAATTACACCCTACAACTTCGCCGATCTTTCAGCCAGGCCAGTGTCGGTACTTTGAGGGAGGTTCCCCGTGCTTTCGCATGGACCTAATTAAAGTAAACCTCGTTTTCCCAGAGGCGTAACCCCGTTGACACCTTTCTAGACACCTACTTGATCGGCTAATTGTCCTGTGTAAAACTCTCCCAGGAGTAACAATTACTCGCAGTGGGTATCGGGATCCAACTATCTCATAGAAGGTATGCAATCTCATTGCAAATTTCAACTCTTGAAATTCCCGATAATACTTTTGCCCCTAACGTACTATGACCTTGATGAATGCCAAACAACCCATAGTGCGCTAGTCAAGTTCAACCCGTACATTTCTTGATTAAATTAAACCCACTCGCACGACCCTTGACGAATGCCAAACAACGCCGTACGAATACCCTAATCCAATCACATCATATGCTACAGATAAATAGTAAATAGCTACTGTACACTACGCCTTGACGAATGCCAAACAACCGTAGCACGAATACTAAGTAATATCTATCTGAAATGTCGGAGGGCTACGCAGGTTTTTACAGAAAAACCATGAGCGTAATGAACTCGATATCGTTGTAGAATCAAGTGAAATTTTAATATGGAGTGATTTTGAGGCTTTCATTAGTTTTGCTAAAGAGGTCACTCCCGGTGAAGGGATCTCGGCTCTTTCCTCATCGAATAAGGTGCGGGATATATCATATATATCACTATGTAAAGCAAAACTCCAAAAAGCAGTCAAAAGTCAAACCGAGTGTTGTAGCATCTGCCAGTTTTGCTAAAGGGGTCACTCCCGGTGAAGGGATCTCGGCCCTTTCCTCATCGAATAAGGTGCAGGGTATATCGCATATACCGCTATGCAAAGCAAAACTGTAGCTACCCTTTTTATTAAAAATTTGATTCTACAACATCTTTTAGGTTTCTTTTCTTTCATTAATCACATTAATGAAGTCCCATCATTTAAGTCACCTAAAACATCACAGATAAATACGACGTACACTTATGCCATCCGCATTCGCCTCGATGTCCCCTCGTGCACCGTTAGGTTAGGTAACTAACGACAGAGCAGGGCAGGGCTAGTGCGGGTGTAAAATATAAGTAACGTCTATATAATATATCATATATACTATATACTGTATCCATCAATACATATCAAATGATCACATCACAGATATCGCAGCAGAAGAAACATATGAAACATTGGATATTCTAGGACGTCCGTGTTTTCAATACGAGCCAGTATAAAACACGGATTCCACGGTCGTGATGAATAGCCAATCCCACATCCCTCGACCCTTACGAGAGCGGCAAGCAACCCTACCAATTCTAGGGTTAGGAGACCCGGACTCGACTCCTCGAGATGGTCTCCCACTGGACCCTAGAACCCGGTTACTTGTGCTCCCCTCCTTGGGTCTATCCTAATGCGGAAAAGTAAATAATATACAAAAGGTGACAACTTCCGCAACCTGGAAGTGCCCCAATAAAAGAATATTACATACAAGTTTTTACATGAATGAAAATGAAAAACACTCATCTCACATAAAAACCCCCGGCTATTCAAACACGACGATCCAATATAACATATCCAGCAACACATAACATCACATGTCATCAACGTAAGTAAATATGCGCATCCCAATTGTCGTTGACATATAGCAACGAAACCGGCGATATCACATATTACACTTACGGTCACAGAAAAGAAAGTGTAAAACTACAACAGTTGGAATCCACAACCTCTTTAGACATCGCATGCCTAATCAAATGAAATACTTAGACATCACATGCCTAACAATTATAAACCCCGCATTTTAGTCCCATTATCGAAAACCCTTTTCAATATCAAGTAAGACTAAACAGCTAGATTTATAACATTCATTCAGTTATCTCATAACTGTGTGTGAATTCCAATAATTGTATCCCATTCCGGATAAATAGAAAATATTAAACTTTCCGATCGAACATTCGAACACCCAAGTTTTCCCGAAACCGTTCAACATATGAAATAGGTTCAAAGACATTCACTTCATGCCTCAGTACCAACGGTCCAGCCGTAGAAGGGTCAAGCCAACGCCTCACATGTGGCACGCCGTACTGCCCCAAACCCGAAGGTTCAAAGGGCAGTTCAAGACGGTCACATAATCGAGTTAAGGTTTGTTGTCTTCTAGAGGGACCATCGCGTTACTTGCACTACTTAGAACGTCTTTAAACCTTAGAAAAATCCAACACTTGGAAATTTTCCGGCAGGGGAAAAGTTGGGTATTTATATCCGGTCGAACTTTTTAACATATTCTAAAGTTATCCAGAAAAACACATAGACGAAGTTTAATAATCCAATCGAATCAATGATTCCCAATGCAACCCCAGAACACTCAACTCTTGAGTCAAATTAAAAATTCCCAGAGAACTCAGCATCATAAAGTAGGAATTACTGTACAAAAAGGGTATGATGATGTCATCATATGGCCGCGGAACCGCCGCAGAAGGCAGGCATCTGCCGCGGTTCCGCCGCGCTTTGAACTCATCTCTTGGAAAAATTTGCACCGTAATTCTTAGAATTCCCTGTTGAATTTTTTAAGAATTTTTAATATGGAAAAAACCCAGTTTTTGAAAAAAGTCCAGAGAGCGTGAAAAAAATAGGGTTTCGGGTTCGATCGGGTTTCAAACATCGTCTAAGCATCGCCTAAGGCTCTAGCTAAGCTCTGACACCACTGTAGGGTTCCTAGGCACGCTAATGAAGTCTCACAAGGCATCAACCATGCCAATTACAAATTTTACGAGTGCCGAGAAACCCTAATACGGATCGTTAACTAGAATTTTAGGCGAAAAGTGAAACTAGTTAACATCTTAACTAAAAGTAAGAAGCTACAACCTTTGTAGATCCGGTTCTCCACTTCCTTAGCTCCACGTAGATGTCCTCTCGCTGTCCTAGTCGGATCTCGGACTCTAGCATCGGCTTCATCGGAGAAATGAGCGGACAAGTCGTCGGCTACGATGCCGAAGATGATCTACGTCGAGGTTACACAAGATCAAGCTCCAACTTCACCAAGTTGTGAAACTTGTGAAGAAAACACCCTATACTACTTGGCAAGAGGTAGAGGGTGAAGAAATAGGAGGTGGGTTCACTTTAGAATTGGATTTCTCACACTTTTGCTCAAGATGCCATTAATGGTGGCAAGCTTTTTCTTGAAGAAGAAGATGGAGAAGAAGATAGAATATCATGAGTTATCCTCAAAAAGAATAATAAAATGAATACTTATCATCTTCTAACCTTGGTTAGGTGTAAAGAATAGACCATGGTTAGTGGGAATGGTTAGGGTTAAGCATGAAGACAAAATGGTCACTTTAGTCAAAGCTTCATGAAGTTTCAACAAGCTTCATGATAAAAAGAAACCATTTTATTTTCCTTTTATCTATTTTTCAAAAAGAATGGATAAATAAATAAGTAAGTCGAATAAACAAAACCCTAATCATTAACTTAACCATGGTATAATTCTTTACACAAACCCAAGTGAGCATGCATCATCAAACATGATACAATCAAGTACACAAAAGTATATCACATATACAACTTGTGAACTTCAAGTGAGAAAATCCTTTTAAAGTGAACCAATACTAGTTAATGCAAAGTAATATATCAAATATATAATTATACATTAAATCATTAAATCAACACTTGATTCAATGATCCGGTCATGTCGCACATAACCGACTAGTATCCTATGAATCGACTTATCGAATCAATCTTTGATTTGATAACTAGGTTATATCGCATATAACCAATCGAAACATTCATCGCGATAATGAAATACGGTATCACATACACGCATCATTCTCGGTCCCGCACATATCTCATATGCGCCCCTATTTCTTTTTGCTTGAGCCAGGAAACCTCTGTGTAGGACTCTAAAGACTCGTCAATACGCCGGCAGCAGATGATGATCATTTCAATCACCCACAAGCCGCAAGCGGTATGCTAAACGTAACGGCCACCCGGGTATTGAGCGATCAGAAGATCGACGAGCTAGCCCGCTCACACTCCTGTGAATCCAACCAGTAACACTTACCATACAGTCCGGTCTGTTCGTCTGATATGTCGCATATCAAGTCTAGGGGTGATAAACGTCAGACCCCAATAACCGATAAGTCGTGCCGATGTGAGGCTCATAACGGATCGAGAAACTACTGGTAACACTTACCAGCAAATCTCTGATCAGCCCTGGCCAGGGACTTCCCTGTTACGGCCAATCGAGCACTGCGCAACATCAACCCCCAATACCGGGAGAGACGAAACCCCTCCTATCGCTCATTGCCTCCATGTGACTCGGGACTGTACCCAAAGACCACCGTTTTGCACGCCCTCATGGATGTGGTAAGGTGGAGATCAAAGCACAGTGGGAATCACACAAGACTCTATGACGATCTCGGGTCTGCAGACTAACCTGCACAAGTGTCACCTGAGAACTGCCATCTGACGTGAGGTATAATACCATCTGGGAGTTCTCGGCGAGTCCGTCCAGTGTACCCAGTCTCCACTGAGCACCCGTATACCATCTCTGATGTCAAACACCAATGGATATGGGATCATCCATCGCCCATCTCATGGGTCGAGAAGCGTATACGCTAGTCTACACTGGTATATCGATGCCCCGTCTCGATACACCCACGACTAGGGACCTTGAAGGATGTGCCTATAGACTACCATTTCCCCACTAGTATGATCCGCATCATAGTCCAGGTAGTCAAGTACACATCCTAAGGGCTTTACCAACATGTAACTACAAGACAGTTTAAAGAGACTAGTATACATGTTAAGATAAAGAGTAACCAGATAGCATACTATCATATCGAGCAAGAAAGTCATCTCTATATATGTCGAAGCATCCAATATAATATACATCATCTGTACAATACTGGCCTCTAGGGCATACATACAACTAACAGTCGTATAGTGAGAAGATCACTTGGAAGGCTACGAGCGAGATTTAGGAGTTTTGTACCCATCTCTTTGAAGGTACGCTTAGTGAGAATTTTAAATTCGGGGACGAATTTTTATAAGGGGGGAGATTGTAACGCCTTAGATTTCAATTAGTGTTAGTTGAGACGGTAGTGCGGGTTTTTGGTAAAAAATTTACCAATTTAAGTTCCTTACATTTTATAACATTTAATTAATAATTTATTTTTATTTATTATGGCATGCACACACATGTGCATGTTTATGTGAGGGTTTGTTTGTGTTAATCTTGTTCTTAGCAACCATGACAACTTAACCCTAATCTAATCCTTGCTTTAATCCTTAACCTTATTTCCTAGATATTTGTTGAGAGAGAAGATATTTCTTCTTTGGATTTTGTTTGATGAGAGGTGGCATGGTGACTAATGGTGTGCATTTATGGCTTGCAATAATGTGTGATTAATGCAAAGAGTACACTCACCTCACTCTCACCCTACACTCACCTCCCTCACTCATTATCCTCACACACTCTCATTTATCTATCTCTTTTCATTTTCTCTTCATCTCTCTCAACTCAAACTGAACACTTCACCACTTCTTCACTAATCCATCTCAAATCTTCATCAAAACTCATAAAAATCACATCTTTTGTCTTGATTTACCTCTTGAATGCCTTGGAGCTTGGAAATCTAGGATCTTTGAGTTCTTTTGGTTAGGTAACGATCTCTTTCTGTTAGTTAAGTGTTTATTGTGTAGCTTATTAGTTTCAGTTTAGAACTCGTATAGTTTCGTTTCGTGCAAATACCGTATTTTTAGAGTATTTTTGGGGTCTCGGATGATCTGCTATCAAACTAGGTATTTGTTGCAAAAGTTCCCATCACAGTGACCTAGTGTAGTGACCTAGAACCTACCCTCAAAATACGAGCCCATTCCCTCATGTTCAGGCCGCAAATTAATTGCTTATGGCCGCAAATTGCGACCAGACTAAGGAGTTGGGGTTTGGGTTTTGGTGTAGGGGTCTCTGGGGTTGTTTGTGGTCTCATGGTATTTGCAACTTTTACAGATTGTTGGTATAGCAAAATCTGGGATCACTTGCTTGTTTTCTTGTGTTTCGTTTCACGCGTTACGTTATCCGATACGGTTCGTGTTCTGTGTTGCTGTTGCTCTGAGTTGGTTTCGTTGTGTCTCTATGCACGTTAGCCACAATACGAACACTTGAGATTAAGTTTTGTGTTGTCGTGTCGGTCAATGTAGTTTGTACGTGTTTTGGGTCTATTGCTAATATATACTTGCTTTGTTGTGTTATGTTTTAGATTCGCAGGTGGGGACTTCGAGCGCTGCAAAGAATGGGAAACAGGTGGTAGGCTTTACTTAGTCAGGAGCGTTGGTGAGTAGATTTAACATCTACAGGGGAATCGCCTGCATAGCGTTACGCGTCTGGGATAGAGATGTTATGATATTGTCGCATATTCTATTGCATATATAGAGTTGCGCATACACCTTATTGCTTAGTTATTTGTTGTGCTTGGACTTCTACCCTTAAGACACTGCACTATTATTGACGGCTCATGTTGCACGAGTACTGATTGTATGCCACTCACACCGTCAATAATTGCCATGACACGCACAACACCTATACATATGTGTTATTGTATTGTTTAGGAATATTGATACATGATCCTTATTTTCCTTCGTGCATATGACATATAGCATACCTGCATACCTGCATACTTACACATATGCCTTGACATGCTTACAAGCTAGTTACCTGTATACCTATATGATATTGTACCATTAGTGATAGGTATATTTCACACATAATGACATAGCTATATGTATACCTTGCATACATACTTACACTTATACCTGGAGGATATATTACATCATTATTGATAGGTAGATACATATACCTTGCTATAGCTTCATGTTTACACATATATCTGGCTATAGCTAGATGTTTACCTTTATTTGATGTTATATAGACTTGCAGAAATTAGGAACCGCATGATATATATATTAACTTGTTGCAGCTAAATAGCGGCTTCTCCTTTATATGCTCACATCATAGTTTTATGTTGCACATATTATATTCATGGATTTTCGCATTAAGATATGGATTTTTCATGATGTTTTCTGAATTTGAAGACCGTGGTAGTTTCATGAAATTATGCATTATTTGAAAAACCCGGTTTCTCTTGATATGATATTTCAGCAGCCACCATGAGATTTATCGGTTCTGATATATATACCCCATGCGAGGAGGGGTCGGGAGCCGTGTGAGGGTACATGGTTGGGCCCGGAGGTACCGCGGGGAGAGAAAAGGATGTCGATGTAACATGCCGATGAGCCTGACAGGGGAACCATACCTACCGGTGACAGTACCTATGACTCGGCGGTTATCGTGGGGATACCGACGGGAGTCATGTACGTTATTGATACGTCGAAAGGCGAGGGTCGAAACTGGGCACTCGAGTTTTCGGAATAGCGTATGATATGTACCTATCAGGGGGCCAGTCATGATGACAGCACTTGATAGATCAGTATTTATGTGTCGATACTTGACACAGGTTTTCATGATATTTTTACTCCTAAGTATATATAACAGTGAAATGGGAGGCTGTTATATATATATATATATATATATATATATATATATTAGTGGAATGGGACGCTAATATATATGTATACATATCAATTTATATACATCATCATAATGATTCATGCAGTTATACTTATTCAGGATATATGAGATTCACTTGATATTTGGATACATGATTTATGAGATTCACTTGATATTGGATACTGGATATATGAGATTTATTTGATATTGGACACTCAGGATATATGAGTTTTACATGATATGAGAGCCAATTTGGGGGCTGATTTGAAGAAATTGGGATTTGGATTGTCTTGATGGACTTTGGTCCTACCACGAGGTCAGGATTCCATGGGAATGACATGTTTTATCCCATACTCCGCATTTATTATTTATGCACTACTTCATGTATTAGTAGTACCTGATAGAGTACCTTCCATGACTGTTGCATTTATATACTTTTATTTTATATGCATTGCTTCATGTATTAGTTGTACCTGCTAGAGTACCTTTCATGACTGCTGCATATTTACATTGTCATATCATTGCTTTATGCATTAGTAGTACCTGCTAGAGTACCTTTCATGACTATTGCGTACATATGACCATTTATTGCTATTATCTTGCATATGTTAGATTCGCGCTGTACATGCATAGTTGTGATTCCCTGCATATGTTATTTACTATTCACGAGTTGGCAACTCACCCCCGTTGTGCCACAGTGTTTTGCATGTTGTTCCTCAGAGTAGTCGAGGCAGGCTTTTCATCTATCATATCATCTTTTGCTGCGGATACCGCGTCGGCTCACAGTGTGCTGTTTTGTTTAGGTGGTTTTTGCGGTTATCCGATGTTGTTTATTGTATATTCGTTGTATCCTGTACTCTCCATCTACCACTTTCATGTATGACTTAGAGACTTGATGTGAGGACGATATTGTATATTATTTTGTGACTTGGAGGTCTTTTATGCAGTTTTATTTATCTCGTCTTTTATTTTCTTCGCTACGGCGTCGTATATCTGTTGTGGTGGTTGTTTTCCGCCTTTGGGCGTGTATTTGCTCCTGTTTGGGGATGCTTTACTTATATCTTTGTTGTAGCCATTTTTAGGGTTGGTTTTTACAAAGGAGGTGCGGCCAAAATTTTAAAGGAAATAAAAATTGGGACTTAAAAGAATTTGGGTTGAGATTTCAAAAGTTTTAAAATTTTTATTATCACTTACTACTTTTGATGGTTTAGATGGCTGGGTTTTCGGCTTATTTAAATTGCGTTACGCCTGTAGACATTGCGTAGTTTAAGGGCCGTCACATGCCAATTTCGGGTCGTGACAGTGAAACCCGGGCCTCCAAGATTAT
Source organism: Agapanthus africanus (assembly GCA_030015575.1). Classification (NCBI taxonomy): domain Eukaryota; kingdom Viridiplantae; phylum Streptophyta; class Magnoliopsida; order Asparagales; family Amaryllidaceae; genus Agapanthus; species Agapanthus africanus. The sequence goes on from JASDDO010000018.1 coordinate 349,523,809, forward strand.
CCACCATTCTGTGATGCTTCTGTGATGTTTCTGTGATGTTGCTTATATCATTCCTGGGACGATTGTTATATATATATTTATATATACTAGTAGATGTTGTATATGTTTTGCACCCGCGCTAGTCCAGTCCCCGCTCTGTCGTTAGTTAAGTAACCTAACGGATGATGATGGGACCCAGTGACGAATGCGGATGGCATATACGTACATTTTATTTTCGTTCTTTTCTGGTGTGATTAATTGATGGGACTGCGTTGATTCTTATCAATGCAAGGATAAAACAAACCTATATGATGTTGTTGGAACCAAGTTTTTAAAAAAAACTGACATTACAGACGTTCTCTTTTGCTTTGCACAGTGGTATTCGATTGAGAATATCCTGCACCTCATTCGACGAGGCAAGGGCCGAGATCCCTTCATCGGGAGTGACCCCTTGGGCAGAAGTTTGCGTCAACTTCACTATAGTCGTTTCCTTTTGCTTTGCATCGTAGTATTCAATTTGGAATATCCTGCACCTCATTCTACGAGGAAAGAGCCGAGATCCCTTCACCGGGAGTGACCTCTTTAGCAAAAGTTTTCACCACTATATATTTGTAAAACCGCTCGGTTCTTTCAACGATATCAAGTTCATTACGTTAAAGGTTTTTCGCCAAAAACCAGCCGTTGCCCTCCGTCATTTCTTATGAGTATTATTTAGTATTCGTGCTGCGTTTGTTGACCTAGTCAAGACGTAGTGTTCGGTAGCTAAGTAGTGCTTGTTTGTTGCATTTTAAATGCAATTGGTTAGGACAGTCGTGCGGCCTTGTTAAGGGCACATGCGGGTGGGTTTAATGCAATCCAGGATAATGACGGGTTGAACTTGACTAGCGGTTTATGGTTTGTTGACCTAGTCAAGGTCATAAACTGCTTGGGGTAAAAATCACATCGGGAGTTTCAAACATACAGGAAACTTGCCAGGCATGCGCATACCATCTGGAGTGTGGTGACTTGAGTGGCCTCTATCAAGTTATCATGCGATGAGAGTTGGATCCCGATTCCCACTGATGAGTAGGATTACTCGTCGGGTGATTACGACTAATTCTCCTTTTGGGTTTGGAGGAGAATTCGAGGAAACAGTGGGAGCCATCCTGATTAGATAAAGCGATTGACCATTCTGATCTAGATTAGAGTGCACGCTGAATATTTCTTTTCTCTCTCTCTTTGGCTGCGACCATGGCCCGACCTTTGACTAAAACTAATGAACCAAGTTAACCGAACCATCTTAAAACACTTTGGCTTTTGGAATGTCACAGTGTCGCGTACATCATTGCCACTTCTATATCACCTTTGCATTTCTCCAGAACACCCCGTATCATTACGAACATCCACTTCCATTGGATAAATCCATCGTATAGTTAACTCGAAGGAACTTATTCCAGATTCGAGGATGGATTCTAGTTCTGGAGAGATTGAAGAAGATTATTCGGTTGTCTCTTATTTTTACCTTCTCTCAGGTTGCGAGGGCTCCTAAGATTAGAAGAGTACACTTATTACGCTTATTGGATAGTTTTCTTCCAAACCTTAAGCTGGTGCCGAAGGGTAGCGAAGGAAGAAAACTAATTCGCCTAAAGAATGTGTACAGAAGGTAATAAGTAAAGACAAATAAAGAGATTAGAATAACGGCAAAGAAAATTGCGACTGTCATCATTCACGACAAAACCGTGTATACCCCTGCCACTCCAACATCCACTTTGGATTTTTCTAGAACACTCCGTATCACTACGGATATCCACTTCCATTGGATATGCCATCGTATAGTTACATACGAACTCGAAGGAATTTGTTCCAGATTCGAGGATGGTTTCCGTTTCATGAGAAATAGAATAGGATTATTCAGATGTCTTTTCCCATTAGCTTCTTTCAGGTTGCAAGGGCTCCTAGGATTAGGAGAGTACACCTATTACGCTTATTGGATAGTCTTCTTCCAAACCATAGGCTGGTGCCGAAGGGTAGGGAAGGAAGAAAACCAATTAGCCTAAAGAAGGTGTACAGAAAGTAATAAGTAAAGACATAATAAAGGGATTGGAGTAAAGGCAGGTAAATATATGGTTACTGTCATGAATCAGGATAGTGGAAGAGGCGTTACTAGGAATAGCAGTTAACCCCTTTTGAAACATTTTCTTGTTTCAGTTTCACTGTGCGATATTAATTGAAAATTCTTTTCCCAATTGGAATCTAAATCCAGGATATGTATTTACCAAAACATTTTCTCACATCTGTATGCTATTACGGATGGTGAGTGGGAGTAAGACATTGGGAATTGGGTGATTATTTCCTCATTATATCGGAATTCGTTGTAATTGGTGATATTTGAGGAAATCATCTGGATTTTGCCGGACGACAAATATTTGGTTTTGAATATTCGTTATTATGCACCAATTTCAAACTGATATATCTGTACATTTATTTTATAAAGTGAGATATAAATTTTTTGATATTATGTCTATGACATTTACCTATATCATTTGGTGATTAGGTAAGGTGCATTCAACAGTGGTGTAATTCTTCTTAACCATAGTACAGTTTTTCAACCAACGACGCATAGGGTTTGAGTTATTGAACTCAGAGGACTTATACAAAGTATTTTATGTTGTTGTAACATTTCAGAAAATATAAAATATTATTTTTCGAATTTAATATTAAAATAATATTTTTCCCGAAAACTGCCCGATTTGCGAAATTGGGGTTTTCGAAAAAGGGTATAAATATATACCAATAATTGCGAAATAATTGGAAATTAAAATGATTATTCATTTAAAAATATATTTAGAGGATTTGGCATTTTTAAAATTTATTATATGCAGTTTTGATAAAAACCCAATTAGTGTACTGCTAATCGCGATTAAGGCAAATCCGTCGTTCTACGGTTTTCCATGGCTAGTGCACCATGACATGTTACATGTTGTTTCATTTCATTTGTGTTATGTGTTATGGTTTTATTATGGTGAGAAAAGAAAAAGGGAAGAAAAAGATGTCATGATAACTTGAGGAGAGAGAGGGGACATAATGATGAGAGTGAGCATGCTAGGTAAGAGAATGAGAGTGAGAAAGGGAGAGAGTGCTCCCCAACTCTTTTCTCCCACCATTTCTTCATCTCCATCTTCATCATCAAGCCCCCCTTCTACTCACATGACCCATCTCAAAATATTGACCAAAACCCTATACCCCTTGTATAAAAAATGATCCCCATCTCTTCCTCTACACATTGGACCAAGCAAAGTGGGATTTTAATGACATTGGGAGGCTAGGGTTTTCTTGAGTGGCCCAAATGAGGTATAATTCCTTCCACTTAGTTTAATTTGAGTTTCTTGTATTCTAGATTAGTTAGAATGAGATTGGGTAGGGTATGTGATGTATAGGAAATTCAAGAGAAGGATTAGGGTTTAAATTGTGTTGGGTGATAGAAGTTGTTGTTATGAGACCCTTAGTGCTGTTTGTACTGGCCAAGACCCGGATTAGAAACCAAGATACGGACTTTAGGTTTGCCGATATAGGGTTTTTGTGGTTTTATTGATGGTATTTAGAGATCTGGGATGACCCGAGACCTTTATAAAAGAAGTTCCCTTAACCATGAGACGTGCAGGCAACCATGAATCACCCCCTGAAATCTGTGCCCCAACCCATTCATCTTGGCCGCAAATTTAATGATTTGGGCTGCAATTTACGGCCTGGGTACAACCAAATGGATCCGTATTTGGTCCATGGCTCAACCTTCAGTAAATTAGACCCTCCACATATGCAAAATTGGCTAATTTCACCTAGAGTAAAATCTGGGACCATTTTCTTGAGTTGCTGTCGTGTTTTGCGACTTCATTTTAGTTTGGGATTTGGTATTTGATATTGTATTCTGTCGTCTGATGTTTGTACGTCAGCGACGGGGGTTGTTTGATGGTTTTGCAGGCGTAGGCTATAGGTTCTGACCTATAAGCGATTCGCATGCCGTATTGGTTTTCCGGTTTCGATTTTAATAGCGATTGTGATTGTGTATTATTGTAGGTACCTTCGTGTGGATTCCGAGGCGACGGAGCGTGGCGTCATCGACTTCGGCAAGGGATGGTCAAGGTGAGTAGATCTATATCTACGGGGGAAGTCGGGTGGATGGCGTATAGCACCCCCGCAAAGTTTTCGTGGAAACCGATTTATAGCATATGGTTAAGAAAACCTAGAGTAGCAAACTAGGGTTAGAATTATAAGATAGCTATAGAAACCATATTAGAAACTAAGGATAGTTAGAAGTGTTTTGATACGACTATTATGTGATGACTGAATTTGAGGATGACATTGTCGATATTGCCGTTTATGGTACTATAGGACTAGATAGTCGACGTAGATGCGTCATCCGAACCATACTTATTTCTAAACTGAAGAATCGTATGCAGATTTTAAACAGATATCTTGAGGGACGTTACAGATTTTCAAATGATATCTTTTCTTTAAAAACATTGTAGCCCTTACTTTCAAAACTACGATTCGCATCTTTCAAAAACTGTTTGTATGGTTCGGGGGTGTATGTTAGATTAGATACTTATGCTTATAGTAAAGGTAGAATGTATTTGTTAAATTGACTCGATGTGAGATATAAATATGATGAAAAGAATTGTACGATGCGGTATGATGAAATTGGTGATATGTTGGTATACGGATGCGAGTCGATTGAGACGATTAATTGCCGGTCCCCCTGATATGAGATTTTTAAAATATATATATAGAATATCGTGAATCATGTGTGATGTGTCGTACGAGACGTTAGGTCCGTACCCCTCATTGTCGTAAAGGTTGATAGGATCCCTAATGTGTTAATGCCGCCGTACGATGATTTTCCGTGCGAGATGAGTTTGACTTGATGATTGATCCATACCCTTGACTAGAGGATCCGTACGATGGATTGTATGGTACACGATGTGGTGTGGCTAGATGCCGATTGATAGATTCACCGACTCGGTCATGTTAGATACGTATACCCATCAGCATTTGCATATGATTACCTTATGCTGCATTCATGTTATTCGCATTGCATTACTTATACCTGTGATAGTACCCCTGCACCATTATCGATGATGTGTATGTTATACATACACAGATTATAGGCTCACACACTTCATCATCGATAATTGCCATGTCACTACACAGTAGGATTGCCGCATCATGATATGACTCTTCACCTCCATACTTGCGCACATACACATTGTATATCCATATTGGTGCACATATACTTTGATACATCTATACTTGCGCACATACACATTGTATATCTATATTGGTGCACATATACATTGATATATCCATGTTTGCGCACATACACATTGTATATCCATATTGGTGCACGTATACATTGATACATCCATACTTGCGCATATATACATTTGTATATCCATATTGGTACACACATACATTGGTACATCTATACTTGCGCATATACATATTGTGCCTACATAGATAACTGCTTTTATTGTGAGATTGGAAACCGCAGGATATATTTAAAAACTGGAATCATTTTAAAAGAGCGGTTTTCCCTTAATATGTCATATTACTGTTCCATGTTGCATGATATACGAATATGCTTATATTTCTATCATATGTCGCATACATCATGCTTTATGATTTTACGCATTGAGATATGTTTTTTTCATAAGATTTCTGTATTTGGGAACCCTGGCTATTTCAAAGGAAAGTATGTACTGTTTTAAAAACCCGGTTTCTCTTGATATGATATTTCAGTGCGTCCACAATGCATTTTCTCGATTCTGAGACGTGTGACAGTGATAACCGGTCGAGGAGCTGGATGAGGCCGATTGCGGGTACATGGTGGACCCGGTATGGTACCCCGAGGCAAGAAAGGGATGCTGTGTAAATAGACGGTGAGCCTGGCAGAGGGACTACTACCTACCGGTGATACTATTTGGGCTCGGCGGATATCCGGAGGATACCGACCGAAGTCGAGAGATGATATGGACCGATCCGGACTGACGGAGCCCGTGGGTCGATCCGGACTGACGGAGCCCGAGATATGAGGATTTACGTGTCGATGCTTGACACGGGTTTCATAATGTTTTCGAGTGTCGATGTTGGATACCCAGATTCCATGATTTTGATGTGTCGCGAGGGACATCATTGATTTATATCCCCATACTTTCATGCACACTCTTTTATGATATTTAGATGCATACATACATTGATTATATAGTTGGACAAGATCCACATACATACAGTCCTTGATTATATTGTTGGATTATATCCGCATACATATAGGTATTGATTACATTGTTGGCACATATGATGACCCGGTCACCCTAGATATCATAGTATTACCTTTATGATATAGTTGACCTAGGAGTCGTTATTTATTCGATTTCTACTTGTAGATGTTTTTCTACTCACGAATTGGCAACTCACCCCCGTTGTGCCACAGTTCTTGCAAGTTGACCGCATGGATCCTTAGCGGCATCGCTGGCACATAGCTTCATTTGGGTGTTTTGCATTGGTAGGTGGGACATTTGTATCGTACCCACTCTTGTATTTATATTTCATATTGTATCTAGTCAACTCCATCAATCAAAATTAGTAAATTGTATAAGTAATGAGACTTAGTGGGATTGTGGTTACGAGACTAAGAGCGAGGGTTTTTTCGCTACTTGTGGTTTTTATATCTTGCTTTTCTTTATCTTTGTGGTGATCTTCGCCGTTGGGCGTCGTATACTTTTATATATTGTCTTACGTGGTTGTGATCCGCCGTTTGGCGAAGTGCTAGCTCCCGCTTGGGGATGCCTTTATCATTATCTTGTAGTTGGGGTTTTGGATCAAAATATACAAAGGAGGTGCTGCCCAAATTTTAAAAGAAGAAACACGTTTTCAATCTAGTAAATTTCACTTGCATTTTTATGTTCCTTTTCTATGCATTAAGAAAACTTGATTTCATTATACCTTTATTTCAAAACTTCACCTCCTTTATTTTCTTAAAAAGGTATAGATTTCTGGGTTTCAGCTTACATGAATTACGTTACGCCTCTAGACGTTGCGTGATTTAAGTGCCGGTCACGAGCTAATATTTCGGGTCGTGACAAAATTGGTATCAGAGTGCTAAGTTTAACCTTGGTTCGAGTCTATATTTGACTATGCGGAGTTTAGGGCGGGTATGTATTTCGGAACCTAGGCTTGACCTTACGGAACTTAGACTTGAACGGGGGGGTATTAGACCCGAACTTTCGTTTCATAGGCCGACCCTGATTGATGGAGTAGGTAGCTTGAGTACAGTGACGTACCGTACATATATTCCGTGGCATATTTACGATACAATACTCCACTTAAGAAACCTTAGGATGTACATATTTTGAGATCTATGATTCTCTTCGTACCCTGATTGTACATCCATTTGAGATCCTCGATTCTATTAGTTTCAATCATCATACTTTCATTGATTTTGTTCCTTCTTATGATCATGTATCCATTCTGGATCTCTCGTTTCCTTTCATACTCTTGATCTGTTTTCATCGATACTCGATCGAGGTTCCTGTCACTATAGTTTGAGTGCAGATTGAGCTGCTGCTAGTGATGCGGTCAGGGCGAGCTCGTCTTGTACGAAGACTGACCATCGTGTTTTCCGGTGATACGGGAACGTCTCGAGTTAGTATTTATGTTGTGACCTCTCGGATGAGGCGAGTGTTTGGCTTTGCATCGGACGATCGGACCATTGATAGAGCTGCCAGTTGCTAGAGGACTGTTGATGTACAGCCTACCTTGGAGATTGTGAGGTCGCCTATTGTGCAGACAGATGACCCAGCTGTTGCTGAGATTGATAGGATGTCGCCTCCAGAGCATACGAGCTGAGATCGCTGGAGCATCAAGGCAGAGATGCGACAGATGATAGCTAGTATGTCCCGATTTGAGAGATGAAAAAGATTCGTCTAATTGATGCGCCGACGCAGGCCCAGATGAGTTGAAGATTTCCGGTGTGGAGTGTCTTACTCAGATCTAGAGCAGAACGATCCAAAGATGACCGTTGACGTATCATTTTTCCTGGAAGATTGAGGCATTGTTTAGCATGCGGATGAAGGACATTGACATGTCGGCTAGGAGAAGCTAAAAGCTTCGAGCGAGTGTCAGAAACCCATTTTTCCCAAGTTTAAAGTGTTCGGAGGAACATGCAGGTAATTCTGTGGACCCTCTAGAAGAATGAAACCCTAACTCAACATGATGACCATGGAACCACTTTTGAACCTTAGGGTTTGCGGCAGTTTAGCGTTACCATCAGTGAGGCTTGGGTTTGCCCTTCTATGGCTGGTCCAGAGGTACTGTGGTATGTACCAGACATTTTAGACGGTGCTCAGGTGTTGAGCTTTTGGGAAATTTTGGGACTTTGAAGACTCGATCGAAAAGTTTGACGTCGTCCAGATATCATGTGATAAGAGACCAGTAAGCTGACCAGCTTCGGATAGAGGACTTCACCCAGATACATTGTGAGTTGATCGAGGACGGACGGGTATTGAGTATTCCTCCGACGGTTGGGACGAGTTCCCGAGGACGTGTTCGGCCAGATATCTTCTACAGAGTGATGAAGATACCGAGTTCGTAACTTTGAGTTTGTGTGAGAGACTCCGGATTGACTGTGGCCGAGAACAGTTGCAGTGCGCAGATAGCATGGCGTGACGTCATAGTGGACGATGATACAGACAAGTGGAACCAGAGATTCGTGCGAGACGCTGACGAGCTGTTGTTACTCCCCATCGAGATTAGAGATCTGATATGCATACAGAGGTGTTGGGATGCGGCCAATTCCCGAGGAAATGTTGTGGTGAGGACGCAAATGTCTAGAGAATGAGAAAAGATTATGTAAGAGTACCAGCCTCCGTACGGTTCGGCATAGGCGAGTTCGGAAGAGACCTTGAGCAGGATTCCTTCCAGGACACTGTTGCAATGAGATTTGCATCCAGGATCAGTTGTGTGATGTGTATTCAGAGGACCAGAGGCCGACGCCAGTAACGTGTTGCTTTACGAATGGTCGTGATGATTGGCCGAGAGATGACCAGAGAAGTGCTAGAGCGGAATCGTTTCCGTTAGCACACCTGAACGGGCCGATGAGCCGATGGATTGCGAGATTGGTGAATCTGCAGAGAAGATAAGGACCCAGAGACCGAGGACGCCAGACCGTGAGCAGGAGGCAAGCGGATGTTCTTGTTCTGCCGGTTTTAGGCGCACCGATTTATTCTTCAACATTGTATGAGGTGTACCTCAATGTCCTTTGTTGCAATTTGCGTTTGTGATCTGAGTATCACGCTTATATCGCTTAGATTTGAGTTTTGAGGATTGAGTTTAATGATATCGTTTTCGTGCACCATGGCTGCACCTACGGGGTATTTACATGTTTGCGCATAGTTATCGCATCTGATATATATTTTATACACCGTTGTGTTAATTTGCGATTTGTGCATATCCATTGCATTTTATGTCGATTTTGTACCTTCGTAGTATGTGTTTATGATTTCATGGATTTCATACGGATGATGTGATTTTTGCACTCGGTATAGCTCACATGTGCTTGTAGTGCATTGATACGGATTTGTGCTCGTAATTGCACACGTTTTTTATTTATGCACCATGGTACACTCGGTGTCGCTTTTATACGCATTTGAGTTATTAATGTGATTTTCATGCCTTGGTTGCACCGTACTTATGTTTCGTGCTTTTGATGCACTAGATTTGAGATTTTCGTGCATAATAGATGTACCAGATTTTGTTGTCGTGCACACCCGTTGCACTGGACAGATGTTTTCGTGCACACCTGTTGCACTTACTTTTGCTTTTGTGCATATTATGGCACCTGTATTTGAATTTGATTTATGTGCGCACTAGACGCATGTGATTGTTGGATACGCCTTTAAGGCTGATTTTGCTTTTGAGCACTTCGTTTCCTTGATGGGGACTATATTATATAGTGGCTGAACATGACTGATCTGAGGACAGTACTTGAGTATTTTGCATGCATTAAAAAGTTACCAAGAGGTTTCCAAAAAGGAGCTATAGTCTCGCTATTTCCTACGTGTCCGTGAGAGACACAAACGTTTACAAAGGAAAACCTTGTTGGAATATTTCAAAAAGGACGGAACGTATATTTGATCAAAACATATATGAAACTATATTTACTATTTTACAAATGAGCGTCCGTCACTTATGCCGCGAGTTACACATCACGCAGTGATTTAGAAAATATTTTGCATGTATTTTATTCAGATTTTGGAGTTTTCAAAGATGTGTACTATGTAAGTCTACGGTAGCGCCCCGGCCGTCATTCTGACACAAAACGCGGAAAAAAACTTTTATAACTGGCGCTATCGCATACTATAACCCGGATCTTGCCATTAACGCTAAACTAACAAACTGTAAATAGGTAGAAAGGCTATACCGATCGATTCGAGTCCTTCGGTCTTTACCCATCATCCCACGCTCCTCGCGGTAACTCCAATCTCCTGTCTCCTCATCGAGGTGGCACCACGTCAACGGATCTTTAAACGGGCTCCCGCCTCTATACCGAGGCAACTCGGTCATCAAGTCTGCTAAAAGAGATGACTAAGATGAAGTAGAGAATGATTAGAATACTTTGTCTCAAACACCCTAGGATTCTCATCACATGAGAGGGTTAGGGTGGAGGTTGAAAAAGGTGCTAAGGATTGGAAAATGGTGAACTTAAGAAAATCAATCTCAAGAGAGAAAGAACTCAAGCATGATCAACTTTTTCATTTCTTTTATGATTATGTATATATGGTTTGTGTAAAGAAAATATCTCAAAAATATCTATCCAAAAATATCTCCACAAACCCTAAAATATCCATACACAAAACAAACTATCATTAATTCAATCATGACTCACTTAGTGACTCATTAGCATGAGTCACTAATGAACATGCTAGAATAAACGTGTCACCAAAATGAGTCACCCTTTTCAAAATCCATTTAACCATTTAAACCAAAATGATTAACCAAAAGAAATGCATCTTCTAAAGTATTCTCGTAACGGACTACGAGAATACCCCTCACCTGTATATACATACCTGTATCCGTATTCCGACCGAATACGAATACGAGAGACTAAAATATTCCGACTCAATATAATACATGGATCCGGCTTAAACCAAAGCCCACCAGTATTATCTGTCCGAAATATGACACGTGCACAAGTGCACGTGCATTTTTGAACCCTGCCATAAAACCATACGACCTCTACAACGTTTCGCCCGAACTTGGGAAACTATCTGTGGAGGACTCTAAAGACTCGTCAGTACCCTGGCAGTGGGTTTAACCACAAGCACGTCAGCGGCACTAGCTGTGCGTAACGATTGCCCATGTACTGACCGAAAGGGAAGCCTGATGAGCGAACTCATCCTGGAACCCTAATGAGCCTATCGGTGACAATATACGTACAGTCCGGTCCGTTTGTCTATGAGTATCGCATATCGGGCCTAGGGGGCTGGTTACGTCAGACCCCCAATAGCGGTATAAGTCGTGTCGAAGAGTAGCCCTGAACACCCTGAGATACTACTGGAGTACCTACCAGTAAATCTCATTCCTCGGCCGAGGGCTTTGTGTAATGGCTCTCCTAGACACAGCGCGATCTCACCCCCAATACCGGGAGAGACGAATCCCCTGCTGATCCGCTCGCTTGCCTCCATGTAGCTCTGGATTGTACCCAACTAAAACCTGTTTGCACGACTCCTTTGAGCCATGGTAGGGTAGTAATCAAAGCATAGTGGGAACTCACACGAGACAAATGACAACCTCAGGTCTATGAACTAACCTGTACACATGTTACCAGGGAACTGCTATCTGACGCTAGGTATAATACCAACAAGCAGGTTCCCGGGGAGTCCTGTCCGGTGTACTCATAACCTAATGAGCACCTGTATACATCTTAGGTGATCCAACTGACACCAATGGCTTGTCAGACCGGCCACCGCCCCTCGTCGGGATCTCGACTGTATACACTAGTCTACTCCGGAGTATCGATGCCCTGTCTTGAATCTCCCACGACTAGGGACCTCTTTTAAGGATGTGCTTATAGACTACCCAACTCTCATGTATATGATCGCCATCATACTATTGGTAGTCAAGCAGGATCCTAAGGGCTCTATCAACGTGTAATAGTGATCATGTCACCTAAAGCTGTACACGACTGATAAAGGCAAACCAGATAGCATACTATCATCTCGAGTAAGACTGTCCTACCGATATAGGTCCTCCCTCAATCATTGCAATCACGTACCTGCAATCCAATAATTGACTTTAAGGGCACTACATCCAACAATCTCCCACTTGCACTTAAGGCTAATTATTGCGATGTCGCATACTCACAGCCCGTATGATACCGAACACCCAACTCATCTACTAATCAGTTTCACAAAGCTCGTTTGAAAAACTCTTGTGTTCTAGAAATAGCCTTAGCGTGTGGATCCGCCCTGATGTTTCTTTCTATGTCTCTCTTAATCTCAAGTTCACGGAGAAAGCCATCTCCCGAATTGAGTAATACCTGTCTTAGAATATGTCTGGATATCTGATAGGACCTGGTTCATAAATGAACTCCAAATCCAAACTTCTTAGACTGTATCGACAACTGAAACTAATCAGTATCCAGCACCATGCCTCCCGCAGTATCCTCATGGACCACCTGTCCATAATACTGCCCCCTTCGTCAGAGGGAAAACTATAACTCTGACAATCACTCTGTCATCCATGTCACCTTGGAAGCCTGGAATGATAACCGTCTCCCGAAGGAGGCTGCCGTCATCAAATCCCCAGACCATGCACTTATGTTCTAAAACTGCTCCCGTATGTTTCTTCAGGATTGGATTAATATAAACTTATTGCATCTAGTGCAAAAACAACATCTGGTGTGGTACTTGACATCTCACGATTGACTCAATTGTCTAAGCAAGTGATATGCCAATCATGCACATCTCTCTCCCCTTTAGTCTGTAAGACACCTTTAGAGAGGAAGACTCCATCACCTGCAGGTATACCACCATGCCAGGAGTCTTCCATTCTAAAATACTATTAGAATACTGTCAAAGTACCCACATTGGGAAACTACCCAAATCTAGATCTAAAACCATAGATCTAGCAACCAGAATGTCAGATATTATATCCATATCCTTTGTGGAGAAACAACTGTGTGACGACCACAGTATAACCGATCGTAGTATAGGAATTTTAATTCCTACTCTGTGTATGTCATCTAAATACCAGGACATCACACCCTACTACCTTCTTAACAGATCCATCCCCTATTCTGATGAAGTCAAAGCCATGACTGTCATAACAAAATTAGATGATCTATCTCCGCTATATCTGCTCTAGTGTATAAATAGACATAAGCTACTTGCCAACTATACTTCCGCTGCTCTCACAGACCACAACAACCCTCTGGCAGAATAATATATACGTGCACTTCTAAAGCTAGTTTAGAACGACGCTATACTTAACCTCCTGCTGGGTCTTATAGCCTGGAACAACAGTAGTGTCAAGTCTAGGTAAACAAGAATCTCCCTGTCACCGTCCTTGAGGCTGCCGGAGTACCTCTCGGGTGCCTGAGGTTACCCACCATATCTGCGAGGTGGCTAATGGAATGCCAAACCTGATTGAATCTTTAGGTTCTATCAAATTTTTCGTAATCGTTTGCGGTTCTGGAATCACTTCCAGTTCTACTATACTCCCATTACTGTTTTCTGAAAAAATCCATTTTACTAAAACTGTGGCGAGTCAAGAACAATATCACTATTGATCTTCCAGATGGTAGAGAATCAGCCCTCGTCATAGCCTGGGTCAACCCACAAACTGCCATTACAGAAACGTGCCTTGAGTTATCCAAAGTCTGGTTTTAATCATAAACCGGACAACTCCCCTTACCTTAACATCGTTAAAATATGAACCATTCTATATCCAATATAGAAACTTTGGTACTTATTTAATTGGAACCAGATTCAAATCATGCAGCTGTCTCTAGTGCATATCAACTTAATAGAGAGAGGCTAATCAGCATTATTCAACTTAGGAATACATCCAATTATGAGTAACCTGAAAGAGAAACAAGTTTCTCAAAACCATTAACTGAATACCAGTCATAAGTATCTACATCTTCGATCTCTTTGAAGAATCCCGATACTTACGGCATCTGGTTCTCTACTTTATTCCTATACCCACAACTTCTCAAAACTTAGACCTTGTATTTCTACAAAACACTTGTCTAAAAACTAGAGAAGTCACAAGTAAACAGAACATAGTACGAGGACCAACCCCTTTGTCCTGATGGACATTGGACAGCATACAATACTCTGTATGAGTCCCCTGAGTCGAATACTCAAAACCTGTGCATCGTAGGTTGAAAACTGTACTTATGGTTAAGAACTACCCCGCTGTTCAATGCTCCTTGCCCAATCGTCAACTGATATAGGTAAATGTCACGGACATAATTTCAAAAAGTTATATCTCACTTTATAAAAATAAACGTACAGATATATCAGTTTGAAATTGGTGCACAACAACGGATACTCAAAACCAAATACTTGGCGTCCGGCAAAAACCCAGGCTATTTCCTCAATTATCACCAATTACAACGAATTCCGATATAATGAGGATGATCGCCTAGTTCCCAATAAGTTACTCCCACTCATCATCTGTAAAACCATACAGATGAGAGAATCTGTCACGTCCCGAAAGTACGGAACATGACCGGCACTTAACTACGAAACGTCTCGAGACGTACGTAATCTAAGTAAGCCGAAAACCCAGAAAACCAAACCAAGAAAAGTAGTAGAGTGAAGGAAAACCAATTTAAATCAAGTAGTTTTAATAGCATAAGCCGAATTATGCGTTTTTAAAAGCATCAAATATTTACTGAAAATTTCGGCAGAGTCTCCTTTGTAAATACTGGCCCCCAAACGGGATACAACATGAATAGCATACGAAAGCAATAAAAGGCATCCCCAAGAGGAAGCTAGCTCATCGTCAAACGACGGCCACAACCACACAAGTAATATAATATACAACGCCAAGGGCGAGGATCAAAATTCAAAAGGAAACTCAAAGCAATAAGAAATCCACAGAAATATAACGCGCGACTCTAAGGTCGAAAGAATAACATCATTGGTCTCTATCTCAAAAATAAATACATGTTTGGTTGATGGAACTTCTAGATACAACTGAATAATAATATACAATGTATAATGATGGGTACGATACAAATAAACCCACCTACTAGCAAGTCACCCGAAAGATGCAGTGCCAGTAAAGCCGTAATGAAACCTGCAAGAAACTGTGGCACAACGGGGGTGAGTTGGCAACTCGTGAGTAGAAAAACATCTACGAACAGGAATTGCATGTATGACGCAATCCTAGGTCATACGAACATAATATATCCTCAAATAAAATAACCAGCAGCCTATAACAATGGCTAGGGTAAATATCTAACCCGAGTGTAATCCCATGTGCCTGTGTTAATGCCTCAGGTAGCAATGTATCATATGGATGATGTATGAATGCATGAAACAGAATGCATGTACTGAAGAAAACCGCTTTCATAAATTAGTGAGATTTCGGTATTTTTAAAATGAGGTATCATAAATGAAATCAGCATAAATAGTGCCTAGCATCGACACAAAACAAGTATCAAAATATCTCGATATCTCTATGTCGCAATCTATGTACCTCAATATCTCAAAATCTCAATGTCTCAATCACAATATCTAGGGCGCCGTCAGTCCAGACCGGCCCCTACCATCCATCTCAAGACCACGATGGTATCCTCCGGATATCCGACGCGTCGGGTAAAATCACCAGTCGGTAGTGCTCCCCTGCCAGGCTCAACGCCATCATCTGCGATCCTCTTGCCCCGGGGTACCGCACCGAATCCACCATGTACCCGAAATGGTTCCTCCACTCCTCAAACTCGTGTCTCGAAATCCATCAGCAAACTCATGGTGGACGACTCATACATCATGGGAAAACCGCACTTTTTATTTTAAAGAGAGAAAAGAAGTTTATAGAAGTTTTGCGGTTTTCCCCTAAATCCAGAAAATCTCATGGAAATCCGAATCCAAATCCTCAATAGCATGTAAACAGTGAATATAGGCCTAAAAATCCATGAATGCGTCGTAACAATGAATAATAATATGCATGAAGTAACAAGTAATAACTACAATGTCTAATCTAGCATATAAGGCAAGTACACTAATATCATGTCTAAATTATTAGCTAACAACCTATGTCAATGCAATAGTATTTCTAAAGTGTACGTGGCATGGTAATTACCGATGAAAATGTGTGTGAGCCGGCAAGTAAGTGTACGTGGTACATACGCATCATCGGTAATGGTGCTGGTGTCCTAACAGCATGATATCAACAATGCAAATAGGAATCACAATATAAGTATGCAGTGCGGAGCGAACAATAATAATGAGTGGGAGCTAAATACTAAACACAACGATACTAATATGCAGTTAAAGTCATAAGAGTCATACAGCTACACTAAACTATAGTGCTGAGCTAACAGGCTAACTGAAGGTAAGGAAACCGCCTAACATCTGAGTCGATACATATATGTACATATATATTAGTCGGTGATCCTGCCTCGATAATATCACATCCGATACCATATCTATAATCAAATACTCCCAAGTCAAGAGTGTGGATCAAACATCAATATATAGCTCGTACGTAAATCCGTCCTACGGCATCCCAAATCGGGGTACGGGTCAATATCACATTCATCAAATTATTCACCTGGTATCCTCTTTATCAAGATCATAATCCGGTTACTGATCTATGTCTAGTACAATACTACTATCAACAATATAATCATGATCTGACTACTGATCGACAATCTCGAACAAACCGATATCATCAGCACATATCATCATCAAGGGGTATACATCGCCCAATACGGCCTAGTATCAATATCCTAGCATATCATATCTCATATCACGATCACATGTCGGCCATTTTATTTTTATCACTATTCACATGGTAACGTCATCTAAAATCCGCTATGACATCATGACGTATCTCAAATACGAATTTTACCATATCACCGATCTTATGATCTCAAATCACATCTCATCGACTCACCTCAAATCCCAATTACTATCCTCAAAACCAGTATGTGAACACACAGTCCCATACCCATGTGAACACATAAATATAATCCCAAGTATGCACATATGAAAGAAGAATGTATGCAAGTATGGGTGTGTGTATGTGTGGTGCAACCACTACTCTAGGGTTTCGCAACACTAAACTAATCCAATCACACCTAAAATCCATCTATGTCATCAATAACATCAAACAATACATATAATCACTATGTGTGTATACGTATTCGTATACATCACCACGAAATGCGGGGGTGCTATACGCCATCCACCCGACTTCTCCCCGTAGATATAAATCTACTCACCTGGTCCTCGCTCGCCGGTGCCGACGTCGCCACGCGCTTTCTTGTCGTATCGAAGTCCACATGGGGTACCTACATGTCATAACGTACCGTATCGCATTAAAACCAAATTCAAAATCGAAACAGCATACGAAAATCAAATCGGCACGCGTATCACGCATAGGTCAAAACCTATCGCCTAGGCATGCAAGAATAGCCAAACCCACCCTCGATGTCGATGTACAAACGTCAAACCATCGAGAAAAACCCAAACACACTCATTTGCGCAATCACGAACACTAATTATAATATAAAATAATTTAAAATTCACAAAAACCCCAAATTCACTTTAAAAGCCATTTTTCCGAAAATCTAGCAAGCAAAAATTACCCGTTTTAGTATAAAACTCGACGTTTAAACAAATCTAGTGGCTATAATACTTATTAAACATCTTAAATAAGTCATACAACCCATTTCAAAAATTTAATCTCAACAATTCTTATAAAACTAAAAATTCTAGTTTTGCAATTTATCTAATTTTAACAATTTCAACTAAAAGTGCACAAAACAACAACTACGCTTGGTTTACATGGTCCAAAGGCATTAAATCACTCATTATAATATTAATGATGACATGAAACCATAATTATATTTTAATCTAAAGCATTTAATAATTTTCCAAAACCCTAGTTAACAAAATAATTTAATTAGGACATTTTATAAGTAATGTTTTGCAATTAACAACTAGATTAGCTTTCTACAAGACTTAAGATGTTAATCCACATCACAAAACCATGCACAATTTATCACAACCCATTTCCACAACAAAACTCTAATCTAAACCTTCTCTTGAAAACCCACATCTTTCAATTAAACCATAATTAAGCACCTAATAAGCTACATTAAGGAATTTAAACCAATAATTGAACAATGGGTCAAAAGTTATACCTCACAAACCATGATCAAACTTGAAATCTAGACCTCCAATTTGAAATCCTTGCACCAACATCCATGCTAAAAGAGATGAAGAAAAATGGGTCGGGCTTTGATTTGAATTTTTGTTTGGATTTTAGATGGAAATGGGTGAATTTTTTTGAGAGAAAATGAGGGGAGAAGAGGGAAGGGGGGCTGCTGTTGGGGGACAAAAATTTCGGCCAGGTGTGGTGTGGGGGGGGTGAGGGAGGAGAGAGAGTGAGGTGGAGAAAGTGGGGGAAAAGTCAAAATCCACCTTTTACTTCTACCATTTTCTTTTCTTTTCTTTTCTTTTCCTTTGCAAAACAAGTGGGGAAAATTGAGGGGGGGCTGCTGAATTCAGCCAAGGGGAAGGAAAAATGGGTGTGTGTGAGTGTGGGTAAGGGTGTGGGGTGATGGAAAATGATAAATACTATACCCCAAACATCCATTTACACTAAATTCACTATTTAAGCCTTTTTTCTTCGATATTTTCTAAACCGTTTTGGCAAACCATTTCGTTTCAGAAATAATATTTTACATGCCAGTTTAGTGTGTCATGAATTCTAAAATTTGTATCAACCCATTCCAATTTGTAATTTTCTCTAATTAAATGTATTAGTGACGGTTTAAAATAATATTAAAATAATTAATTTCGGAAAAATTTTCAGAAAATTTGAAATTTCACCAGTGGCTCAATAAACACTAAATACTAGCAATTATATAGCTAGAATATGTATATTTAATTTTATATTAAAGATATTTACATTTTTACTTTTTACGGAAAACCCCCTTATTTTACCGATTTTCCGAAATTTCACCGAAACGATTTTCAAAACGTTACAGAATCATACCTGGTAAATACAAACCCTGGAGTAAGTATCTAATCGGGAAATCAGTTTTCCTTTAACAATGCACAGTGAAACAGAAACATGAAAATGTTTCGTAGGGGTATCCTGGTATTCCTAATAATGCATCTTCCATAATCCAATTCATGACTATAACCGTATATTTCTTTTCCATCTCTCCAAATCCCTTTATTTGTTTTTATTCATTACCTTCTGTACACCCCTTTAGGTTAGGTGGTTTTCTTCCTTCCCTACCGTTCAGCACCAGCCTATGGTTTGGAAGAAGACTATCCAGTAAGTATAAAAGGTGTACTCTCCTAAACTAAGAAGTACTCGCAACTTGAGAGAAGGTGGTGATAAAAGACAACTGAATAATACTTTATTCTATTTCTCCCGAACTGGGGAAAAAAGCAAAGGTGAAGTAGGAGTGGCGATAAAGTACGCGGTTTGGTCATGAATGATAGTAGTCGCAATTTACTTTGCCCTCTTTCTAATCCCTTTATTTTGTCTTTACTTATTACCTTCTGTACACCCTACTTAGGCTAATTGGTTTTCTTCATTCCCTACCTTTCGGCACCTGCCTATGGTTTGGAAGAAGACTATCCAATAAGCGTAATAGGTGCTCTCTCCTAAACTAAGGAGCCCTCGCAACCTGAGAGAAGGTGATGATAAAAGACAACCGAATAAACCAATTCAATTTCTCCTGAACCTGGATCCATCCTCGAAGAAGTCCCTTCGAGTTCGTATATAACCATACGATGGATCTATCCAATGGAAGTGGAAGTTCGTAGTGATACGAGGTATTCTGAGAATTGCAAAAGGTAAAAGAAGGAGCGGCAATGACTTATGCAACTTAGACAATCCAAAAGCCAGTATTTTAAGAAGGTTGGTCAACTTGGTCAGTGAGTCATAGTCTAGGGTCGGTCAAAGGTCGATGCCAGAGAGAGAGAGAAAAGAAACACTCTGCGTGCACTCTAACCTAGATCAGTATGGCTATCACTTTATCTAATCAGGAAACCTCCCACTGTACTGACAAATTCTCCTCCAAACCTGAAAGAAGAATCAATCGGGATCACCCGAAGAGTAAACCAACTCATCAGTGGGAATCGGGATCCAACTCTCATCGCATGATAACGTGAAGGTATCCACTCACGTTATCACACTCCAGAAGTTATGCGCATGCCTGGCAAGTTTCAGTTTCTTTAGAAACTCCCGATATGATTTTTACCCCATACTCTTATGACCTTGACTAAGGGCCAACAAATCATAAGTTACATGTCAAGTTCTTCCCGTCATTATCTTGTCAATTTGAACCCACCCGTACATACTTTTGACTAAGGGCCAACAAAGTAATACGACTGTCCCAAACAAACGCATCTATCTATGCAACATGTGAACACCCCAGCAGCTACCAATCACTATGTCTTGACTAAGGGCCAAACCAACATAGCTTGAATACTACTGACCATTCATATGAAATGACGGAAGGCTAAGGCTGGTTTTTGGCGAAAAAACTTTAACGTAATGAACATGATCTCGTTGAAGGAACCCGATAGCTTTTTATAAAAATATAGTGGTGAAAACCTTTGCTAAATAGGTCACTCCCGGTGAAGGGATCTCGGCTCTTTCCTCGTGGAATGAGGTGCAGGATATTCCAACTGAATACCGCGATGTAAAGCAACAAGTAATCGACTATAGTGAAGTTATTACCATGACGCAAACTGCTGCCCAAGGGGTCACTCCCGGTGAAGGGATCTCGGCCCTTGCCTCGTCGAATGAGGTGCAGGATATTCCAACTGAATACTGATTGATCTCAAAAATATCTAGTAATCGCAATCAAGAACGGCGTCGCTTTGCAGCTAGCCGGTGAATAGGGTTGGTCCACAGGGATATTGTGAATTTCCTAATCGCTCTAACGAGTTAATTCCGATGGGAGCCGGATTGATTAAATCTAAAAACTAAATTAATTTATATCTAAATCCTGCTAGGGTTAGGTCTAGGTTATGTTTGGAAAGTCTATAAATCTCACCGCTTTCTATACCCATATTAAGATCTATTAGGAGTTATGGTAATTATTCATAAAAGGGTTTAGAACCATCGGGAAGATGTTTCTTCCTCTAACTTCTTGTCTTTCCTTTATCAATCCTTACCCTAACCTCCATGGAAAACACGCACAACCGGGCCTTTATACTACAGTATCACCGCTATCTCGAGGGATAGGGTGCCGTAGGGAGCGGTATGTGCATGTATGCATGAAGTCCTATTAATTATATGTGATGGGCAAGAAAGGGGTGAGAGATCTTCATCTCTCAAACCTTCCCCAAATCTAACCCTAACAAGCGAGAAGACTACTCGCTCATTAGGGAATTGAAGAACATTTATCTAGGGCAGAGAATAAAAGATCTAACTATCTAACTAGGGCAAGGAATTAAATTTAACTAGGGCAGATAAGAAATTTAACCTAGGGCAGAAAATAAATTAAGAACTTACAAATTGATGCTCTCCAAAAAGAATTCTGAATTTTATTGATGAAAGGAGGCATGAACTAATACAAGGAATTGGCTCTCTATTTATAAGACATAGAAAACCCTAGGTTTACAATTGTCGCACGTCTGCATTTACAAAAATACCCCTAGGAAGACTAGTCAGCGCCGCCTCTGTATTATGGTAAAAAAATTCTTTTCTCCGGGCTCTAGATGGCCGTGGAACCGCGGCCGTAGCAAGGGTTGGGCCGCGGTTCTGTGGCCCAATGGTAGAGTTAGCTTCTGAGTTTTTCTGGGCTGGCTGTGGTCAATTTTGTCTTCCTATTTCTTCAGTACTTTTCTTAAATTGGCTTCTAGGTTTCTTCCAGATCTCCCAGTGAACAATTGCAGTGGACTTTTTACCGCTGCTTCGAAATCTTGGACCTTGCGTTGCCTTGTACTTTGTGAACTGATCTTTTGTGTAGGCTTGATCAAGATCCTTCTATTTGTTGTTCGTAGTCCCACTTTTGCATCGTCTTTTATCTTTTTCACTGTTTTTCTTCCAAGAACCTGTAACCTGTACTATGTAGCAGACATGGGTCAAAAGCACCTGTTTATTTGTAAAATGCATAAGAATGGGGAATATAATAATGCAATATTATGATATGAACAAATACCCCCAAACTTATCTTTTGCTCGTCCTCGAGCAAACCTAGTTTTATTCTCGACAAAAACCTAATCTCACTTTCGCAGGGAAACGCGATTGCACTGAGCTCGTGCAACAAGCCGTTAAACCTCTTGGTGTCCCTAGTAGGAGGAGTGTTGTCTCCTGAGGGTTTTCAGCGGATACTACCCACAAAATCCTATCAATTAGGCATTTCGACTATTGTTCTCCAATTAGGTTTTCTAACAAGGAATTCTATTATCTTCGACCCGTAAATCATCCACCCATATTCTTCATGCTTCCCTATCATCTAACTTAAGATTATATATGTTCTGCAGACCTACTTAGCTTTTGGCATTTCTTAAGTTTCCTTCTAGGGTTCCATCTCCACTTAGGAATTTTTATCAACTCTACTAAAGATACAAGTTCTATTATTCATTCCTTTCTCTTATCTAAACTCCAATCACATACCCCCTACGTGTGTATATATATCACCCCTACACTTGGAAATTCAAATCAAACAGTCATACTCTTGTCCATTGTCCAAAGCACTTATTAATTGGTGAATTTTTAAATGAATTTTTCTTACACATCCTTCATGCGACCGTTATTACTTCTTGAGGTACCAACGACCGATTACAAAATGCATTTGCACTTTAAAGCGTACTTACTCGTCTTGTAAAACCTAAGGCTTTTTAGCAGTGACTCCCAAACCAGTTGGTCTAAGGCACTAGGTGATGAAGCACCCTCGCTAAATATTTTTCTATTTTTGCAGCCTCAAGTAATTACAAAAACCAGTGTTCATTTTTTTCTTTATTCACACTTGTATTTTTTTATTTTCTTCGTACTAAGGACTTTAGACAAGAGCATTTCAAGGTCTCCTCTACTATTCCAAGTTTCAAGGTGCGTGTTTGTGCAATTTGTAGGGTATACATTTTCAGAATTTAGACTTAGGCTAGGAATTATTTTTCAAATTTATACTCTAATAAAAACATCAATACTTTTCCTTTGTTTTGACTTAGCCCAAGAAGTGAACTCAAAATTTGCCTATTTCTAAATAAACTACAAAGACATATACTTTCTACCGTTAAACTTTAAGAAAGGTTATTTTTAGGGTTTTTAATTTACTAAGTCTAAGATCTAGTTGTTCCTAGCTAGTTAACCTATTTGTCAAACTCAAGTCAAATACGGCCAAAATTGAATACATTAATTTTTATAATTTTTAAAAAATTTCATTTTTTTATGGGTTTTAAAATAAGTATGCTAGTGCAAAAATATACATATGAATGCGAAGGAAGAAGGCTTACCGAGCACACCCCCAAACTTAAACTTGACAGTGTCCTCACTGTCATGCTACACCAAGAGGGTCAAAATGTCGGCACTCCCCTGTTTATTTATTTATAATAATTTTTTATTTTTTATTTTTTCATTTTTATTGTTAAAAGAAAAACAAAATATATATACAACAAGGTTCCCCCCAAACTTAAGTAAAACATCGTTAAAGTTCAGAGTTAGGGAAAAGAAAAATCAAACTATACAAGGCCTTACACAGACCAAAAGTTAGCACCAACCATTCAAAAATTCTATCGTGATAATGGTGGGGTTGGTTGAAGAATGGAGTGGAAAGAAAAGAAATGAGAAGCACACGAGACCGTGTGGAGATAGAAACGGTATACGGTCTCGGTGGAGGAAAATGGCGGAGGGGAAAAAGAAATGGTAGGGGTTCTTCTTCTTCGAATGGAGGTTGATTAATCACAAAATCCGTGTCATTTAAGAATGCGAGTTCGTCGGTGAAAATATCTTCGAAACTTTCATCGAAGGTCCAATTGAAAATTATCGAACTCAAAATATCGGATTGTGATTCATCAACACTCGGTATCATGAAAGGAAGATTAGAAGAACCAAAGAAAGTGGGAATACGAATTTGAGGGTGGGGATGGAGTGTATAAATTAGCACAATTTGTAATGACCGATGTGTAAAAAGCGATTGTGCTAATCTATCAACCCGCGGAAAAATGAGATTAACTCCCTCAAGATTCGTGAGCAAACATGGGTACGTTGAGCTTGGTATTGGAGATGAAAGCGTAACGGTCTCTTGCAAGGTCGGAACGATAGGAAGGACGAAAGGGAGTGAATTAGGGATAGTCTCATTCTCACCATAGTAAACTGTCTCGAACTTGAAAGATTCCATCAATGGTTCGAAACGACTGTAAGTAACCGAGTCTGATGGTTCAACTAACTCATCTGAAAATTCAAAGGACTCAAACTCGGGCGGTGAGTCTTCAACATCGTCCGAAAAAGTTAAACACTCGTAAGTGTTATCGGCTGGGAGAGCTGTGTCAGATTCAAAGGGAAATTTTTCAAGCTCACAATCTTCAAGCGTGATCTTTTGCGTGGTCGGAACGATGGAAAGGAGGGAGGGTGATATAACAGTTAAAGGTTCAGGAGGATGAATTGGAAAATCCGACACATCAAACAAAAATGGTTGAACCTCAATACTATCCTCAATACTATCCTCATAATTCTCCTCAATATTTAGCTCATCCATGCCATTAGCATCAAAATGAAGACGCATATGAAGTTCAGGAGAAACATTTAATAACTCGGGATGATGAATTGGACATAAAATTTCAATCAAATCGACGGGTTCATCATCCGAAATATTCCCGGCGTCTATATCCTCAATCAAGTGAAAATCAATTTTTTCTGACACATCATCAAAAGCATGGATATTTATCAATTTAGGTTCTAGAGTGGAGGTGTAAAGTCCAAACGGGTTAGGTGTGGTTTCACTCGAAAGGGGTTCTTCACAATCTGGCAAATCAAGCACTACAAAGTCACACAACTCGTTTTTATTTTCAACTTGTGAATCATTTGGGACAATCGATGGAAAACCGGAGTTGTGGGCTTCAATTGGGTATGGGTAGGTTTGATTTGAAAAGGTGTAGAACTCACTCTCTCCTCTCAAATTCTCACTCTGTCCAACCGCCTCCTCATGCATTGGAAAATTTGGAGCTAGTTGGAAACTAGCTGCCGGTTCACTAGGTTGCATAAGGGCAGCCACGGACGCATCCACATTCCTAATCATTTTGTTTGTTGTTGAGATATAAGCTTCCAACGACTGTTCCAAACTAGACATGGGTTGTGAAGGGGTTTCGGTAAAAGATTCAAAATTGTTTGGATACGTGAAACTCCCAAATGGCTGTGTAGAAGCAATATCTAGTGAAGGAGGGAAAGTCGGGTAGGACTGGTAGGAATTGGATGGTTGGACAGGAGTAGGATCAACAGTTGGATAAAAAGGTGAATGAACTTGTTGATCCCTATAACTGGATGTGTGGAGAGGAGTGAAAGATCGGCTACGAGATTGTGCAATATGCTCAGCAATAGAAATTGGTTTAAGAGTTAAAACAGGACTCGAAAAAGTGGTATCAACGTACGAAGGGGGTGAAGGTTGACATGGTTGACACAAAGTGGGTTGTAACGTCGAACTGTTTCTCTTAGACTCTTCTATTTGATCTTTCAAAGAAATTTTGGGCATGGAGGGATCGTTCTTAAATCGACCGAAACAATTGACGTACGAAGCAAAGTCAAGTTCAGGATACCAAAGTTGGGCAAGAGATTTATTAGGTGGGGTACCCATGATGGAAGAATGATAAGAGAAAGAAGGTTGGGGTGCACGGATTTCTTAGCGACAAAAGTTTGCAAGTCTTTTAAAAAAAAATTCCTTTTTCCTTTTTCTCTTTATTTGGAATTTTTTGCAAAAAAGATTAAAGGTATGCAAAATAGAAAAGATTTCTTGCAATCAATTTTTATTTTAAGCGCGGCGCAAAGAATCCTGCACAAGATTTGTTATTTGGAAAGGGGAAGATTTTTAAAGCGCAAAGAACCCTGCAGGAGATTTTCCAGAAGATATATCTAGATTTGCAGAGGAGAGAGAAACGAAGCTTACAGTGCAAATTCCAGAGGCTGACGTCATCTACTTGCGGCGCTTCCGTGGCAATAGGGTACCTCGGGCGGCGTTTCCACGGTCACATGTGCGGATCACGTCTTCAGATTTTGCTGACGTCACTATGTTGTCGCGTGTCCGCGGCGGGAGCAAGCTAATGCGGTGGATCCGCGGTCTGGTGGAGGTTTCAGAGCTTGATATTTTTTTTGCTTTTCTGTTTTTGAAATCCCCCTCTGTCGTGATCTCCCATTTTCTGTTTCGCACTCTGGATTTTTCCAGATCGGTCTCGATTGTAGATCCTACAAAAATCAAAAAAAAAAATACCGTTCACAAGATACAAAGATGATAAAATTTTTATATTTTTTTAATTTTTCATATTTTTACTATTTTTTTCAATTTTATATTAAACCGAAATCGCAAAAAGGAAATAACACGCCATCCCCGGCAACGGCGCCATTTGATTGTCTCAAAAATATCTAGTAACCGCAATCAAGAACGGTGTCGCTTTGCAGTTAGCCGGTGAGTACGGGTCGGTCCACAGGGATGTTGTGAGCTCTAACGAGTTAATTCCGATGGGAGCCGGATTGATTAAATCTAAAAACTAAATTAATTTAGATCTAAATCTTACTAGGGTTAGGTCTAGGTTATGTTTGGAAAGTCTATAAATCTCACCGCTTTCTATACCTATATTAAGATCTATTAGGAGTTATGGTAATTATTCATAAAAGGGATTAGAACCATCGGGAAGATGTTTCTTCCTCTAGTTTCTTGTCTTTCCTTTATCAATCCTTACCCTAAGCTCCATGGAAAACACGCGCAACCGGGACTTTATACTACGGTATCACCGCTACCTCGAGGGATAGGGTGCCGTAGGGAGCGGTATGTGCATTTATGCATGAAGTCCTATCAATTATATGTGATGGGCAAGAAAGGGGTGAGAGATCTTCATCTCTCAAACCTTCCCCAAATCTAACCCTAACAAGCGAGGAGTCTACTCGCTCATTAGGGAATTGAAGAACATTTATCTAGAGTAGAGAATAAAAGATCTAACTATCTAACTAGGGTAAGGAATAAAATTTAACTAGGGCAGATAAGAAATTTAACCAAGAGCAGAAAATAAATTAAGAACTTACAAATTGATGCTCTCTAAAAAGAATTCTGAATTTTATTAATGAAAGGAGGCATGAACTAATACAAGGAATTGGCTCTCTATTTATAGGTCATAGAAAACCCTAGGTTTACAATTGCCGCACGTCTGCATTTACAAAAATACCCCTAGGAAGACTAGTCAGCGCCACCTCTGTATTATGGTAAAAAAAATTCTTTTCTCCGGGCTCAAGATGGCCGCGGAACCGTGGCCGCAGCAAGGGTTGGGCCGCGGTTCCGCGGCTCAATGGTAGAGTTAGCTTCTGAGTTTTTCTGGGCTGGCTTTGGTCAATTTTGTCTTCCTATTTCTTCAGTACTTTTCTCAAATTGGCTTCTAGGTTTCTTCCAGATCTCCCAGTGAACAATTGCATTGGACTTTTTACCGTTGCTTCGAAATCTTGGACCTTGTGTTGCCTTGTACTTTGTGAACTGATCTTTTGTGTAGGCTTGATCAAGATCCTTCTATTTGTTGGTCGTAGTCCCACTTTTGCATCGTCTTTTATCTTTTTCACTGTTTTTCTTCCAAGAACCTGTAATCTGTACTATGTAGCAGACATGGGTCAAAAGCACCTGTTTATTTGTAAAATGCATAAGAATGGGGAATATAATAATGCAATATTATGATATGAACAAATACCACTGTGCAAAACAAAAGGAAATGTCATTGTAATAACACTTTTTAAAACTGTTCCAACAACGTCCAAACAGGTTTGTTTTCCTTTGCATTGATCAGAATTAACGCAGTCTCATCAATTAATCACACCAGAAAAGAACGAAAATAAAATGTACGTATATGCCATCCGCATTCGTCACTGGGTCCCGTCATCACCCGTTAGGTTACTTAACTAACGACAGAGCGGGGACTGGACAAGCTGTTAGTTGTATGTATGCCCTAGAGGCCAGTATTGTACAGATGATGTATATTATATTGGATGCTTGGACATATATAGAGATGACTTTCTTGCTCGATATGATAGTATGCTATCTGGTTACTCTTTATCTTAACATGTACACTTGTCTCTTTAAACTGTCTTATAGTTACATGTTGATAAAGCCCTTAGGATGTATACTTGACTACCTGGATTATGATGCCGATCATACTAGTGGGGACATGGTAGTCCATAAGTACATCCTTCAAGGTCCCTAGTCGTGGGTGTATCGAGACAGGGCATCGATATACCAGTGTAGACTAGCGTATACGCTTCTCGACCCATGAGATGGGCGATGGATGATCCCATATCCATTGGTGTTTGACATCAGAGATGGTATACGGGTGCTCGGTGGAGACTGGGTACACTGGACGGACTCGCCGAGAACTCCCAGATGGTATTATACCTCACGTCAGATGGCAGTTCTCAGGTGACACTTGTACAGGTTAGTCTGTAGACCCGAGATCGTCATAGAGTCTTGTGTGATTCCCACTGTGCTTTGATCTCCACCTTACCACATCCATGAGGGCATGCAAAACGGTGGTCTTTGGGTACAGTCCCGAGTCACATGGAGGCAATGAGCGATAGGAGGGGTTTCGTCTCTCCCGGTATTGGGGGTTGATGTTGCGCTGTGCTCGATTGGCCGTAACAGGGATGTCCCTGGCCAGGGCTGATCAGAGATTTGCTGGTAAGTGTTACCAGTAGTTTCTCGACCCGTTATGAGCCTCACATCGGCACGACTTATCGGTTATTGGGGTCTGACGTATACCACCCCTAGACTTGATATGCGACATATCAGACGAACAGACCGGACTGTACGGTAAGTGTTACTGGTTGGATTCACAGGAGTGTGAGCGGGCTAGCTCGTCGATCTTCTGATCGCTCAATACCCGGATGGCCGTTACGTTTAGCAGACCGCTTGCGGCTTGTGGGTGCTTGATACGATCATCATCTGCTACCTGCGTATTGACGAGTCTTTAGAGTCCTACACAGAGGTTTCCTGGCTCAAGCGAAACGAAATAGGAGCGCATATGAGATATGTGCGGGACCGAGAATAATGCGTGTATGTGATACCGTATTTCATTCTCGCGATGAATGTTTCGATTGGTTGTATGCGATATAACCTAGTTATCGAATCATTGATTCGATAAATCGATACATTGTATACTAGTCGGTTATATGCGACATGACCGGATCATTGAATCAAGTGTTGATTTAATGATTTAATGTATAATTGTATATTTGATATATTAATTTTCATTGACTAGTATTGGTTCATTTTAAAAGGATTTTCACACTTGAAGTGCACATTGTATATATGATATGCTTTTGTGTGCACTTGATTGTATCATGTTTGATGATACATACTTACTTGGGTTTGTGCAAAGAATTAAACCATGGTTATGATAATGATTAGGGTTTTGTGTTATTCATCTATTTATTTATCCATTCTTTATTTATTTAAATAGATAAAAGAAAAGAAAATGGTTTCTTTTTATCATGAAGCTTGTTGAAGCTTCATGAAGCTTTGACTAAAGAGACCATTTGTCTTCATGCTTAACCCTAACCATTCCCACTTACCATGGTCTATTCTCTACACTTAACCTTAGTTAGCTTATGATAAGTATTGATTTATTTTCATTTTAATTCAACACTTATGATATTCTTTCTTCTTCTTCATCATCTTCTTCTTCAAGAAAGCTTGATGCCATCAATGGCAACTTGAGTTCTAAAGTGAGAAATCCAATTCCAAAGTGAACCCACCTCCTATTTCTTCACCCTCTACCTCTTGCCAAGTTGTTTTGGGTGTTTTCTTCACAAGTTTCACAACTTTGTGAAGTCGGAGCTTGAACTTGTGATGCCTCGACGTAGATCATCTTCGGCACGAAGCCGACGACCTAGTCCACCCATTTCTCCGATCAAGCCGACGATTGAGTCCGGGATTCGAGATGGACAGCGAGAGGACACCTACGTGGAGCCAAGGAAGTGGATATCTGGATCTACAAAGGTTGTAGCTTCTTATCTTTAGTTAAGTTGTTAACTAGATTCGTTTTTCGCCTAAATTTCTAGTCAACGATCCGTATTAGGGTTTCTCGGCACCCGTAAAATTTGAAATTGGCATGGTTGATGCCTTGTGAGACCTCCATAGTGTGCCTAGGAACCTTACAGTGGTATCAGAGCCTAGCTAGAGCCTTAGGCGAGTCTAGACGACGTTTGAAACCCGAATACACATCGAAACCCTAACACATCATGCTCTCTGGACTTTTTCTAAAAACTGGGATTTTTCTAGATTAAAAATGCTTTAAAAATTCTGCAGGGAATTCTAAGAATTACGGTGCAAATTTTTTCCAATGAGCAGTATAGTGTGCGGCGGAACCGCGGCAGAAGCATGGCTTCTGCGGCGGTTCCGCGGCCTAATGATGACGTCAGCCCTCCTCCTTTGCACAGTAATTCATCATTTCAACAGCTGAGTTTTATGGGTATTTTTAATATTTATTCAAGAGTTGAATTTTCTGGGGTGTTTTAGAGTTTCGATGTTTCGATCGGATTATCAAATTTCGTCTTTGTGTTTTTCCGGATGACTTTAGAATATGGTAAAAGGTTCGACCGGATATAAATACCCAACTTTTCCCTTGCCGGAAAATATCCAAGTGTTGGATTTTTGTGTGGTTTAAGGACGTTCTGAGTAGTGCAAGTAACGCGATGGTCCCTCTAGAAGACAACAAACCTTAACTCGATTATGTGACCGTCTTGAACTGCCCTTTGAACCTTCGGGTTTGGGGCAGTATGGCGTGCCACATGTGAGGCGTTGGCTTGACCCTTCTACGGCTGGACCGTTGGTACTGAGGCATGAAGTGAATGTCTTTGAACCTATTTCATGTGTTGGACGGTTTCGGGAAAACTTGGGTGTTCGAATGTTCGATCGGAAAGTTTAATATTTTCTATTTATCCGGAATGGGATACAATAATTGGAATTCATAAACAGTTATGAGATAACTGAATGAATGATATAAATCTAACGGTTTAGTTTCATTTGATATTGAAAAGAGTTTTCGATAATGAGACTAAAATGCGGGGTTTATAACTGTTAGGCATGTGATGTCTAAGTATTTCATTTTGATTAGGCATGCGATGTCTAAAGAGGTTGCGGATTCCAATTGTTGTAGTTTTACACTTTCTTTTCTGTGACCGTAAGTGTAATATGTGATATCGCCGGTTTCGTTGCTATATGTCAACGACAATTGGGATGCGCATATTTACTTACGTTGATGACATGTGATGTTATGTGTTGCTGGATATGTTATATTGGATTGTCGTGTTTGAATAGCTGGGGGTTTTTATGTGAGATGAGTGTTTTTCATTTTCATTCATGTAAAAACTTGTATGTAATATTCTTTTATTGGGGCACTTCCAGGTTGCGGAAGTCGTCACCTTTTGTATATTATTTTCTTTTCTGCACTAGGAAAGACCCAAGGAGGGGAGCACAAGTAACCGGGTTCTACGGTCCAGTGGGAGACCATCTCGAAGAGTCGAGTCCGGGTCTCCTAACCCTAGAATTGGTAGGGTTACTTGCTGCTCTCGTAGGGGTCTAGGGGTGTGGGATTGGCTATTCATCATGACCGTGGAATCTGTGTTTTATACTGGCTCGTATTGAAAACACGGACGTCCTAGTATATCCAATGTTTCATATGTTTCTTCTGCTGCGATATCTGTGATGTGATCATGTGATAGATACAGTATATAGTATATATGATATATTATATAGGCGTTACTTATGTTTTACACCCGCGCTAGCCCTGCCCCGCTCTGCCGTTAGTTACCTAACCTAACGGTGCACGAGGGGACATCGAGGCGAATGCGGATGGCATAAGTGTACGTCGTATTTATCTGTGATGTTTAGGTATTTAAATGATGGGACTTCATTAATGTGATTAATGAAAGAAAAGAAACCTAAGATGTTGTAGAATCAAATTTTAAACAAAACAGGTAGCTACAGTTCTTTCTTTGCATAGCGGTATATGTGATATATCCTGCACCTTATTCGATGAGGAAAGGACCGAGATCCCATCACCGGGAGTGACTCCTTTAACAATAACTGGCAGATGCTACATATTCGGTCTGCTTTTGATTGCTTCTATAGTTTCTGCTTTGCACAGTGATATATATGATATATCCCGCACCTCATTCGACGAGGAAAGGGCCGACGATCCCTTCACCGGGAGTGACCCCTTTAGCAAAACTAGAAAAGCTTCAAAATCACTCCATTTCAAAACATCATTTGATTCTACAACGATATCAAGTTCATTACGCTCATGGTTTTCAGAAAAACCTGCGTAGCCCTCCGTCATTTCAGATAAGTCCTATTTAATATTCGTGCTACGTTTGTTGACCTCCGTTAAGGCGTAGTGTGCGGTAGCTAACTAGTATTTATCTTCTTATGCATATGATGCAGATTGGATTAGGGTAGTCGTGCGGCCTTGTTGACCTCCGTCAAGGGTCGTGCGGGTGGGTTTAATTCGATCAAGAAATGACGGGTTGAACTTGACTAGTAGCCTATGGTTTGTTGACCTCCGTCAAGGTCATAGGGTGCTAGGGGCAAAATATTATCGGGAATTTCAAGTGTTGAAATTTGCAATGAGATTGCATACCTTCTATGAGATAGTTGGATCCCGATACCCACTGCGAGTAAGAGTTACTCCTGGGAGAGTTTTACACATTGCAATTAGCTGATCAAGTAGGTGTCTAGAAAGGTGTCAACGGGGTTACGCCTCTGGGAAAATGAGGTTTACATTAATTAGGTTCGTGCGAAAGCACGGGGGACCTCCCTCAAAGTACCGACACTGGTCTGGCTGAAAGATTGGCGAACTTGTAGTGTGTAATTAATCCCGGCTAGTCTTTCCTTTTATGGTTTGAAGGAAGATTTGATAAAAACCAGTTGGAGCCATCCTGATTAGATAAGATAATAACCAATCTGATCTTGCACGAGCTTACGCTAAAGTGTTTTCTTCTCTCTCTCTCTCCAGGTAGCGACCATTTCATGCCCTAATAAAGATAATAATATGGATGTATTGACCGAACCCGCATGTTATACTGTGCAGGGGAACGTTGGACCCGTTCTACCCTATA
Organism: Agapanthus africanus; assembly: GCA_030015575.1. Taxonomy (NCBI): domain Eukaryota; kingdom Viridiplantae; phylum Streptophyta; class Magnoliopsida; order Asparagales; family Amaryllidaceae; genus Agapanthus; species Agapanthus africanus. Next base: position 349,557,328 of record JASDDO010000018.1, read on the forward strand.
AGAGTTATAGGACTGAACAGGATATAGGGGAATACCAGGATTCCCATGCCACCCGAATGAAGAAAGTACATGATGATGCATTTTCTTCAGGTGTGTTCGTTACAGAGAACTGTTTCTCCATTTGCCCTACGTCCTGGGTATTAGATACCGGGTCAGGATCCCATATATGTAATCAGTTACATGGGCTTAGCAAAGGTAGAGAACTTGGAGAAGGTGATAAAGACATTAGAGTTGGAAATGGTGCAATTGTTGCAGCTAAGACTGTCGGGGAATATCAACTTGAATTACCAACAGGTAATACATTGGTTCTGAACGAATGCTATTACATGCCGAACCTGATATGCAACATTATATCGGTTTCTTTATTGAGTAAAGAGGGATATAATTTTGTATTACAGGATAATGTTATGAACATTTTCCGTAACCAAAAGTTGGTTGGATCAGGCACGTTGTGCAATGGCATTTATGTTCTAAACCAATCAACAGTTCTGAGCATAACAAACACACGCAAGAGGAAGAGTTCAGAACTGAACGAATCCTTCTTGTGGCATTGTAGACTGGGTCACATCAATGTGACACGACTGGCTAAGTTGCATAAGGATGGATATTTAAATCCGTTTGAATTTTCATCTTATGACACTTGCCAGTCATGTCTCAAAGGCAAGATGACCAAAACTCCGTTTACGGGACACGGAGAAAGAGTTACCGAACTCTTGGGACTAATACATAGTGATGTATGCGGTCCCATGTCTACACATGCCAGGGATGGTTCTTCGTACTTCATTACATTCACTGACGATCTCTCTAGATTCGGATATGTGTTCCTGATGAAACACAAATCAGAAGTTTTTGAGAAATTTAGAGAATATAAACAAGAAGTAGAGAACCAAACGGGCAAAAGTATTAAGATCCTTCGATCTGATCGAGGAGGTGAATACTTGAGCATTGAATTCCTGGACTTCCTAAAAGAGAATGGGATTCTCTCTTAGCTAACTCCTCCATATACACCACAGCACAACGGTGTATCAGAACGGAGGAACCACACCCTATTGGATATGGTGCGCTCTATGATGAGTATAGCTGAGTTACCTGTTTCCTTCTGGGGATATGCACTGGAAACAGCAGCATACCTACTGAATAGGGTTCCCACCAAATCTGTGCCTACCACACCATATGAGATATGGGAAGGGAAGAGACCATATCTTAATTTTATTAAGATATGGGGTTGCCCGGCCTATGTCAAAAGACAAAAACCGGACAAACTCGAGGCAAGGTCTGTTTTGTGTAAATTTGTTGGATATCCCAAACATTCGCGAGGGTATATCTTCTACCACAGTGAGGAACAAAGAGTATTTATTGCTCAACATGCCACCTTTTTAGAAAAGGAATTTCTTGCAAAAGAGATTAGTGGCTCTGAGGTAGAACTGGAAGAGGTTCCAGCTGAACAAAACACAACAGAAGATTTAGTGGAACCAGAGGATTCAGTAGCTCCCAATGAACCTCAGCCACTCCGCCGATCTAGTAGGGTTCCTCGCCAACCTGAGAGATACTACGGTTTTCTCATGGATGGTGGGAGCGAGGATTGCATCATGGATGATGATGACCCAACTAGCTTCGAGTAGGGACTCAGTAAAATGGCTGGATGCTATGCGGTCCGAGATGGAATCCATGTACACCAACAAAGTATGGACTTTGGAAGTTGCTCCTGAAGGGGTAAAACCCATCGGGAGCAAATGGATCTTCAAGAAGAAACTTGGTGTAGATGGGAAAGTGGAGACTTTCAAAGCTAGACTTGTAGCAAAGGGTTTTCGTCAAAGACCAGGTGTGGACTATGACGAAACTTTTTCTCCAGTGGCTATGCTTAAATCCATCCGGATCATGCTTGCTATCGCTGCATATCATGATTACGAAATCTGGCAAATGGATGTTAAGACCGCCTTTCTAAATGGTGATTTAGAAGAGTACGTGTACATGACTCAGCCAGAGGGCTTCGTAGACAGTGGGAGCAGTGGGAAGGTGTGCAAACTGCTTAAATCCATTTATGGATTAAAGCAAGCATCGCGGAGTTGGAACATCTGCTTTGACGTCGTTATCAAAGAGTTTGATTTCGTCAAAAACCCAGATGAACCTTGTATTTACAAAAAGGTAGCAGAGAGTAAGGTAGTCTTCCTCGTATTGTACGTGGATGACATACTCTTGATAGGAAATGATATTCCTATGCTGCAATCGGTCAAGCTCTTCTTATCACAAAGATTCTCGATGAAAGATCTTGGTGATGCCTCCTGCATATTGGGAATTAGGATCTATAGAGATAGATCCAAACGGATATTGGGATTGTCCCAATCCAGGTACATTGACACCATACTAAAAAGGTTTAGTATGGAAGATTCTAAGCGTGGGAACTTGCCCACGATTTCTAGAGTCACTCTCTCCAAAGAGATGTCTCCCAAGACTGATTTGGAGAGAGCTCGCATGCAAGGGATACCCTATGCTTCGGCTGTAGGCTCTATCATGTACGCGATGCTATGTACCAGACCCGATGTAGCATACTCACTAAGTATAGTGAGCAGGTATCAAGCTGATCCTGGAGAGAGTCACTGGACAGCTGTGAAGAGCATTCTCAAGTACTTGCGAAGGACTAAAGAGATGCTCTTGGTGTATGGTAACGGAGAACTCCAAGTGGAGTCCTTTACTGATTCGAGCTTCCAGAGTGATAAGGACGACTCTAAGTCGCAGTCGGGATTTGTCTTTACCCTTTACGGAGGGGCGGTTAGCTGGAAGAGTTCCAAGCAGGAAACCGTGGCAGACTCGACGATGGAAGCTGAATACATCGCTGCCAACGATGCCGCTAAAGAGGCTGTCTGGATCAAGAAGTTCATTATTGAACTTGGTGTGGTTCCATCCATTGAGCATCCAATACCTTTGTATTGCGATAACAATGGAGCGGTGGCTTTGGCCAAGGAACCCAGGTCCCATCAGCGATCCAGGCATATTCTGAGGCGGTATCACCTGATCCGGGAGATAGTTGATCGCCGGGAGATCGAGGTCAGGAGGGTTGACACGAAGAACAACACGGCGGATCCACTCACGAAGGCCATTCCCCAGATACAGTTTGAGAGACTCTTCGGGATGCTCGGTATGTGATACTACAGCAGCTGGCCCTAGTGCAAGTGGAAGATTGTTAGTTGTATGTATGCCCTAGAGGCCAGTATTGTACAGATGATGTATATTATATTGGATGCTTGGACATATATAGAGATGACTTTCTTGCTCGATATGATAGTATGCTATCTGGTTACTCTTTATCTTAACATGTACACTTGTCTCTTTAAACTGTCTTATAGTTACATGTTGATAAAGCCCTTAGGATGTGTACTTGACTACCTGGACTATGATGCAGATCATACTAGTGGGGACATGGTAGTCCATAAGTACATCCTTCAAGGTCCCTAGTCGTGGGTGTATCGAGACAGGGCATCGATATACCAGTGTAGACTAGCGTATACGCTTCTCGACCCATGAGATGGGCGATGGATGATCCCATATCCATTGGTGTTTGACATCAGAGATGGTATACGGGTGCTCAGTGGAGACTGGGTACACTGGACGGACTCGCCGAGAACTCCCAGATGGTATTATACCTCACGTCAGATGGCAGTTCTCAGGTGACACTTGTACAGGTTAGTCTGTAGACCCGAGATCGTCATAGAGTCTTGTGTGATTCCCACTGTGCTTTGATCTCCACCTTACCACGTCCATGAGGGCATGCAAAACGGTGGTCTTTGGGTACAGTCCCGAGTCACATAGAGGCAATGAGCGATAGGAGGGGTTTCGTCTCTCCCGGTATTGGGGGTTGATGTTGCGCTGTGCTCGATTGGCCGTAACAGGGAAGTCCCTGGCCAGGGCTGATCAGAGATTTGCTGGTAAGTGTTTCCAGTAGTTTCTCGACCTGTTATGAGCCTCACATCGGCACGACTTATCGGTTATTGGGGTCTGACGTATACCACCCCTAGACTTGATATGCGACATATCAGACGAACAGACCGGACTGTACGGTAAGTGTTACTGGTTGGATTCACAGGAGTGTGAGCGGGCTAGCTCGTCGATCTTCTGATCGCTCAATACCCGGATGGCCGTTACGTTTAGCAGACCGCTTGCGGCTTGTGGGTGCTTGATATGATCATCATCTGCTACCGGCGTATTGACGAGTCTTTAGAGTCCTACACAGAGGTTTCCTGGCTCAAGCGAAACGAAATAGGAGCGCATATGAGATATGTGCGGGACCGAGAATAATGCGTGTATGTGATACCGTATTTCATTCTCGCGATGAATGTTTCGATTGGTTGTATGCGATATAACCTAGTTATCGAATCATTGATTCGATAAATCGATACATTGTATACTAGTCGGTTATGTGCGACATGACCGGATCATTGAATCAAGTGTTGATTTAATGATTTAATGTATAATTGTATATTTGATATATTAATTTGCATTGACTAGTATTGGTTCATTTTAAAAGGATTTTCTCACTTGAAGTGCACATTGTATATATGATATGCTTTTGTGTGCACTTGATTGTATCATGTTTGATGATACATACTTACTTGGGTTTGTGCAAAGAATTAAACCATGGTTATGATAATGATTAGGGTTTTGTGTTATTCATCTATTTATTTATCCATTCTTTATTTATTTAAATAGATAAAAGAAAAGAAAATGGTTTCTTTTTATCATGAAGCTTGTTGAAGCTTCATGAAGCTTTGACTAAAGAGACCATTTGTCTTCATGCTTAACCCTAACCATTCCCACTTAACATGGTCTATTCTCTACACTTAACCTTAGTTAGCTTATGATAAGTATTGATTTATTTTCATTTTAATTCAACACTTATGATATTCTTTCTTCTTCTTCATCATCTTCTTCTTCAAGAAAGCTTGATGCCATCAATGGCAACTTGAGTTCTAAAGTGAGAAATCCAATTCCAAAGTGAACCCACCTCCTATTTCTTCACCCTCTACCTCTTGCCAAGTTGTTTTGGATGTTTTCTTCACAAGTTTCACAACTTTGTGAAGTCGGAGCTTGAACTTGTGATGCCTCGACGTAGATCATCTTCGGCATGAAGCCGACGACCTAGTCCGCCCATTTCTCCGATCAAGCCGACGATTGAGTCCGGGATTCGAGATGGACAGCGAGAGGACACCTACGTGGAGCCAAGGAAGTGGATATCCGGATCTACAAAGGTTGTAGCTTCTTATCTTTAGTTAAGTTGTTAACTAGATTCGTTTTTCGCCTAAATTTCTAGTCAACGATCCGTATTAGGGTTTCTCGGCACCCGTAAAATTTGAAATTGGCATGGTTGATGCCTTGTGAGACCTCCATAGTGTGCCTAGGAACCCTACACAAGCACGGGTGTAAAACATATACAACATCTACTAGTATATATACCAATATACAATAATCGCTCCAGGCGTGATAAATGCGACATGACAGAAAAGTAATAAGTATCGCAGAACAATATAGATAATCTGGGATCCCCGGGTTTCACAGAGCTGCTGCTGAAAACCGACGTTCCCATGGTCGTGTGGATAGCCTGTGCAATGAAACCTAGACCCCTGCGGGTGCGGCAAGTTACCCGCCAAAACCTGAAGCGAGGCAGCCCCCTACAGCAAAGTGAATGGACCACCCTGCACTTCACGGAATCCGGTAACTTGAGCACCCCTCCTTAGGTCAACCTGTACCCCCTACGAATGCGGCGAATAGTCTGCCAATTCTACAGTGAGGCCCCTCTGCCTCTCAAAGCCATGAGATGCGGACCCGTTGCCCTCCAGAAACCAGCTATCCGTGCACTCCGTCGCGGGGTAAACCTAGTACAGAAATGAAAAATATATACAACGGGTACATCGACCTCAGCCCGGTCGTGCCCCAAAAGAATATTATACAAACAGGAAGTGACGGCAGTCCACATGTTGGACGCTCGCCCCGCAATATCAAATGTACAAATAAATCCAAACTGCACTACCATTGCACACAGCTATCCACCACGACAAATCCGCAATATCACAGCACAATACAAAATATCAACGCGAATGTCACGTTCGCAAACCCGTCTAAAAGAGCTATAGCAATTAGACACGGTTTACCGCTCGAATGACATTCACGGTCGGAGATATAATGTAAGTACTGTAAACTAACAAGTTTAAAATTCCGATCGACAAAACTTCCCGAAGTGGGCCCCACGTACAACTGCAGTACACAAACAAAATCTGGGCCCAAACAAAATATTCCAGAAACCACAATTCTCTATGCAAAACACCCAGAAGAAATATGGTATACTGTTGCCACAAGCTGGCGGCAGAACCGCGGCCAAACCATGGTTTGTGCGGCTGTTCCGCGGCAGTACAGTGGAAACAGTGGACCAAATTTCTTCAGTATTCTTAAAAAAAGCCTGCTCGATTTTCTGAGATGCTCAAAATAATTTTTAGACGACAAAACAAAATCGACAGAAACTTTAACATTGAAATCGCAGTTTTGGAAATTTCGTTCGATCGATATTTTAAACACGTTAGAACAAGTTAGTAAAGGATAATGGCGGGCCTCTGATACCATGTAAGTCTACGGTAGCACCCCGGCCGTCATTCTGACGCCAAACGCGGAAAAAAAACTTTTATAACTGGCGCTATTGCATACTATAACCCGGATCTTACCATTAACGCTAAACTAACAAACTGTAAAGAGGTAGAAAGGCTATACCGATCGACCCGAGTCCTTCGGTCTTTAGCCATCATCCCACGCTCCTCGCGGTAACTCCAATCTCCTGTCTCCTCATCGAGGTGGCACCACGTCAACGGATCTTTAAACGGGCTCCTGTCTCTATACCGAGGCAACTCGGTCATCAAGTCTGCTAAAAGAGATGACCAAGATGAAATAGAGAACGATTAGAATACTTTGTCTCAAACACCCTAGGGTTCTCATCACATGAGAGGATTAAGGTGGAGGTTGAAGAAGGTGCTAAGGATTGGAAAATGGTGAACTCAAGAAAATCAATCTCAAAAGAGCAAGAACTCAAGCATGATCAACTTTTTCATTTCTTTTGTGATTAGATATATGTGGTTTGTGTAAAGAAAATATCTCAAAAATATCTATCCAAAAATATCTCCACAAACCCTAAAATATCCATAAACAAAACAAACTATCATTAATTCTATCATGACTCACTTAGTGACTCATTAGCATGAGCCACTAATGAACATGCTAGAATAAACGTGTCACCAAAATGAGTCGCCCTTTCCAAAATCCATTTAATCATTTAAACCAAAATGATTAACCAAAAGAAATGCATCTTCTAAAGTATTCTCGTAACGGACTACGAGAATACCCCTCACCTGTATATACATACATGTATCCGTATTCCGACCGAATACGAATATGAGAGACTAAAATATTCCGACTCAATATAATACATGGATCCGGCTTAAACCAAAGCCCACCAGTATTATCTGTCCGAAATATGGCACGTGCATAAGTGCACGTGCATTTTCGAACCCTGCCATAAAACCATACGGCCTCTACAACGTTTCACCCGAACTTCGGAAATCTATCTGGGGGGGACTCTAAAGACTCGTCAGTACCCTGGCAGTAGGTTTAACAACAAGCACGTCAGCGACACTAGCTGTGCGTAACGGTTGCCCATGTACTGACCGAAAGGGAAGCCTGATGAGCAAACTCATCCTGGAACCCTACTGAGCCTATCAGTGACAATATACGTACAGTCCGGTCCATTTGTCTATGAGTATCGCATATCGGGCCTAGGGGGCTGGTAACGTCAGACCCCCAATAGCGGTATAAGTCGTGTCAAAGAGTAGCCCTGAACACCCTGAGATACTACTGGAGTACCTACCAGTAAATCTCCTGCCTCGGCCGAGGGCTTTATGTAATGGCTCTCCCAGACACAGCGCGATCTCACCCCCAATACCGGGAGAGACGAATCCCCTGCCGATCCGCTCACTTGCCTCCATGTGGCTCGGGACTGTATCCAACTAAAACCTGTTTGCACGACTCCTTTGAGCCGTGGTAGGGTAGTAATCAAAGCACAGTGGGAACTCACACGAGACAAATGACAACCTCAGGTCGATGAACTAACCTGTACACATGTCACCAGGGAACTGCTATCTGACGCTAGGTATAATACCAACTAGCAGGTTCCCGGGGAGTCCTGTCCGGTGTACTCATAACCCAATGAGCACCTGTATACATCTTAGGTGATCCAACTGACACCAATGGCTTGTCAGACCGGCCACCGCCCCTCGTTGGGGTCTCGATTGTATACACTAGTTTACTCCGAAGTATCGATGCCCTGTCTCGAATCTCCCACGACTAGGGACCACTTTTAAGGATGTGCTTATAGACTACCCAACTCTCACGTATATGATCGCCATCATACTGTTGGTAGTCAAGCAGGATCCTAAGGGCTCTATCAACGTGTAATAGTGATCATGTCACCTAAAACTGTACACGACTGATAAAGGCAAACCAGATAGCATACTATCATCTCGAGTAAGACTGTCATACCGGTATAGGTCCTCCCTCAATCATTGCAATCACGTATCTGCGATCCAATAATTGACTTTGAGGGCACTACATCCAACATACTATACATGTATTATAGTATTTGACTAGTGTATATTGGGTTCAGTAGTTGTCACACCCCACTTCCCAGTGTACGGCGAAGGGGACGCGACGAGGTCCGCTACGTACATACTCAGAAGTATATACGCTAAGCGTATCTAAGCAATATAAAATAAATACACAAGAGATGAGGGATAATAAAAACAGTAACGTTATTTATTAACATTCTTTTGTACAATGCATGAAAAGGAAATACAACTAAAATAAAAAGATGCCTAAACAGTGGCATAACAGGAAATGAAAAGTACAGAAAGGAAGTGTACAATGAAACTAAAGTGCAGCGTCTTCAGCAAACTGCCCCAAGTCTTCTTGCGATGGCTCGATCTCTGCTTGGTCCAAATCACCTGACGACATTCAAAGAAGAAAGAAACAGAATATCGTCAGCGAACAGGTCGCTCGGTAAGTCCCAAAGATAAGGAGGGAATAGACAGAGAATAAGATAGAGTAGTTTTTACAGTTGTATTATATTATTATATTGTTGTATTTGGTGTTAACGCTGTTGTTTATAGCTTGGTATAGAAGGATGCCAGTGTATATGAGAGGAGTCTCACTTACCCCGGAGACTAAGGTATCAGGAACTCAAGGAACCGTTTATGCCACGGTACAACAGCAATTGGATTCATGTTAGGTGTCTTAATCTTACCGTCTCGTGCCACTTTTAACACCTTCCATACCAATCTACCCCTTAAACCCCGCGATGTCTTGTTTGTATTGTTATCTTGTAAATTATATTGGTTGTATGATTGGTTGACTGACCGAAACCATGATATCAGTAAACGGTTGTAACCGTAGAGTCATGTAAATGGAATACTGAGAATCATGTAAAAGGAATATATATCCATGGTTTGGTTCAGTCAAGTTGTATAAATTGATAATTGTATTCATGGATTCATGTGTTCATATTGAATTGGAATCTTGTAGATTATAGATTGACATGAATCATATTCAAGTCAGATTAATCAGACTCAAACCGGAGTCAGACAATCAAAAATGTGAATCGAGGTCTTATAATTTCTAGGGTCCTTAGGATAATTTACAAAACTTGAGGGTTTTTTTTGTAAAAATACTTTTATATACTTTACAAAATACACCTCAAGTATTTATTGTTCGTCTTTAGAGTTGTAATGAGGGTGGATTTTATGTTGTGATATTTCTAGTCAAAATATCCTAGTTTTATAAATAAGGGTATTTATCTGTAATATTGATTATTTGAAGTTCATGGTACTTTAGTGAAAAATCTATTCTTGTGATTTTTAGGAAAAGGTGGAAAATTTATATTATAATAAAATAGATATTTAAATGATAAATATCATATGTTTATACAAAAATAATTTTAATAAATATTTTATATTCCAAAAATCTCATTTTCTTAAGATGTCGTATTTTAAACTTTTCGAGACCGAATGCTCCTTACGGAGGTCTGAATCTCGTACTACTAGCCCGAGGGTGCGCGATAAACCGCACAATCCCGAACGGGTTCCCCAAAAATGGGTTGTAGCGGCGCTTTGCAAAGATTGTAAAATACTAATCCTTTAGAAAACAGTTTTATAAAGTAAAAGGTATTTATTTGCAAAGGTGTAAATTTTCCGTATTTTAGATTCTAGGGTTTCCTAAGTCAACTAGCCTATTTCTAAATGGTCTAAACGACAATTCGTTAGAAGTCTCAAATCGCCTCTTCACCGCCAATTGTGGCCAGGTAAGTACAAATGAGGAAAGGAGGGATCCGCTCACGAATCGTGAGACGGGCCTTTTAAAGTTACCTTTGCTCACTTGCCTAGCCTAGACACCACAAAGTCAGGTTTAAATAAACGATCGATGTCCACAACTTATCGTGTTCTCCTAATAAGAGGTATTTATTTAAAAGTGTATCAAAACTAAACTTTTAGAAATGATTTTATTAAGAATATGGTATTTAAATGAAAGTATTGTTTTATCGTATTCTAAGTTTTTGATGATATCGTTTAGGGTTGTATTTGCGTGTGTGTGGAGGTAGGTCATTATCTCGTGCTCTTGTAGCGTCTTGAAAAGTCGTTTTGGAGTTTTCCTGAAAATCGGTGAAAATTCGGTATTTTTCCGAAAACCGTCTTTTTTGTTATTTTGCAGTTTAGGACTAGTTATACCTAAAATGGGTAGGTAATTGCTTATTTTTAGTAGCTAATGAGTTACTTATTAAATTTTGGTCATTTAAAAAATTTTCCCTATGTTTCAATTTTTAATATTATTTTAAGCCGGTAAGGAAATACATTAAATTAGCGATAAATACAAAATTTTTTGGGCTAATTTTAATCTTTAAAATCATGTTAATTAAAATCTAGTTGTAACATAAATTTTTAGTATTTTATTTTGAGTTTTAACTAATTTTTATTATAGGAAACGAAATTTATTGAATTTAAGCTTAAATTTGCAATTTTTGACTTGTAGGGGGTCTTTTGCATAAAATTTCTTTTGTAAAACCCCTCTCTCTCTCTTCCCTCAGCCCTAGGCCAGCCCCACCACCATCAGGTCCAGAAAAATTCCATGCTCCTTGGCTTGTTTTATTGTGTGGAAATGATGGTTATTTTGAGAAAGGTTTGAATTTGTTTTTGGGTATAGTCTTTTGTGGTTGGTAGGAGTTGACCAAGACCTCTTTCCCACACCCCACACCATCCCCTCTCCCTCATTTCTGGCCGAAATTCCAGCATCCCCCTTCATCTCTTTGTTCTTTTCATTTTCTTCAAAAAATTCTTCAAAGTTTGCTCCAAATTTCAAGCTAAAACTCACAAATTAAACCCCATTCTTCATCCCTTTTTCCTTCACCTCTCTTGCTTGGAATCATGGTGCTAGGAGGCCATCATTGAGGCAAATTTCTTCTTGCTAGATCCATAGATTTGAGGTATAATTTCTACACTTTTAATTTCTTATGGTTAGAATCTTTTAATTAAATTGTTTTAGTGTTAATTTAGTGCTATTTTCATTCTAGTTTTGTTTAAAGTTAATGGTTGAGTTAACTAGGGTTTCTTGAAACCATGTTTTAGTTAATTAAATCTAGTTAATTAATCTAGTGGTTTACTTAACCAATTTATATGGTTACTTTGCTTAAGTGGCTTCATATTAGGCTAATCTATGTTAATCTTGTGTGAAATTTTCATTAAGATTGCTAATTACCAAAATCAAGAAAAGGTTTGTGTATAGAATGTGGGTTTTGATGCATGGTAAAGGGGTTAATTTAATTGTAGTGGCTTTCTAATGGATTAATTTGGATATTTGTGTGATAATGTGTGCACCTTGTCGCAAATTGTCGATGTTTGCACCAAATTTGCAAACTTCTAGCTTACTAGGTTTTTATTATATTATTGTGGCGAATTAATTGCGATATCTAGATTATATTGTTGGCTTATCCTATGACATTTAGGATGCGTGAGTGCGGATTTTTGAGTAATCGGGTTTTAGTTTTGCCGGGCGACCAAATCGACGATTTTTTTGCAGTTTTTGCGATTTTCGCGTGTGTTCCGCGCACCTTGTGCACATTGTACCTAGCTTGTGAACGTTAGTATTTTCATTTGGGTTTTGCGTCGTTCTTGATATGTAACCTTATGTTTGGTTTTGATGTAAATTCCAGATTCGGTCGCGGAGACGTCAGACGCGGCACGAAAGGGGAAAGCGGTGATTGGACGTGACTAGCTAGGGATTCCGGTGAGTAGATGTAACATCTACGGGGGACTATCGTTGGATGGCGCAAGCCGCCCGATAGTTTTAGTAACTTAAAAGATTCTTAGTGATGTTAGTAATTAGGGGTGTAATACTTATATGATTATTTGCTGCATCCATGCCTTATATTGACATACATATGCGAACCCATTATATAGGACACCTGCACCATTGCCAGGGTTTTTATATGCAGCACGAGCACTATTCATGCTTACACACACGCCCTGGTAATTGCCATGCCACCACACTAGATAACCTATAATTTGAAACCTTTTACTAATTGATGCTTAAACCTGTGCTATTGCCTTTAATTCCTTAAAATGAAATCGTAGGATTGCTATTCATGTGTATGTACCTCATCATATTATTTGTTCATGCCTAGTCTATTAATCATACATCGTAGCTTAATTATTGATACCATATGCATTCATCACCATTGATATAGGCACTTATGAGGATTTCTTGAGATTTTATGATATTTCTGGATTTCGGGGGAAAGCCGCAAAATTTCTAAACTTATTATACTTTTAAAATATGTAAATTGCGGTTTTCTAGTGATGTAAGTGTCGTCCACCATGAGTTTGCTGTGGTTTTCGAGATCCGTGTCGAGAAGTGGAGGAACCGTCACGGGTACATGGTGGGCCCGGTATGGTACCCCGGGGCAAGATGAATGTGGTGTTGACGTTGAGCCTGGCAGGGGACGGATTACCTACCGGTGACTGTTTGGCACGGCGGATATCCAGAGGATACCGACCGTGGCCGCGAGATGATGAGATTTTTATATTGAGCTGGGTCAGCCGGATGGCTGAGGCCAGAGATACTATGATATGGATATATAAGATTTGTGATAGTTTTGAGGTGTCGTTGCTGGACACAGGTTCTTGTTGATTCTATTGATATTGTGCTGGTATTTCAAAAGAGATTCCTAGAGGAAAAACATGATTCTTATACTTACACATTCAGATCATGAGTTGATTTGCATTGCATTCATACCTGCTAGTATATTCATATTGCATACATACCTGCCATTATGTCCTGCCATACCTGTATTATAGATGCTAGGATGCTTGTGTGTATGCATTCGATAGCCTGTGTAGATGTTATTTATTACTCACGAGTTGGAAACTCACCCCCGTTGTGCCACAGCCTTTTTCAGGTCCGCTCCGTCAGTACAGTAGCGGCGGGCGCACTTGCTTCTTTTGCCTGGACTCGAGGTTTTGCTCTTAGATGGGTTATATCATTATTTTTGTACAACCTTGTATATTCTTTGTATCTAGTGTACTCCATCTACTATTTCTATCAGTATTGTTGTATATTGACCTAAAGATGAGACTGTGAGATTTGTGGACTTTTTATGCTGTATTTTGGGGTCAAGCTCACTTGAGTCGACATGCTGTTTTTCTTATGCTTCCTTATGATTATTTCGCATGTTGTTACTTTATATTGCGTGGGATTTGTGACCGCCTTGTAGCGAAGAGCTAGCTCCCGCTTGGGGATGCCCTATTTTGTTGGATTCATATATATTCTTGTTGTACCCATTTTGGGGGCCAGTATTTACAAAGGAGACTCTGCCGAAATTTTCGGAAAAATTGGTATTGTTTTTAAGAAGGTTTTTATATGACTTATTTGATAAACTCTCTTTCAATGGATTGGTTTTCCTTCATTCTTTTGCTTATTTGGTTTTGGGTTCTGGGCTTTGGCTTACTTATTTTACGGACGTCTTGAGACGTTTCGTAACTTAAGTGCCAGTCACGTTCCGTACCCTACGGGTCGTGACAAAGTTGGTATCAGAGCGATAGGTTTTACCTTTTTGAGTGTAGGATGACCCTTGGTAGATGGAGTAAGTAACTTAAGTAGGGTAACGTAGCGTGTGTATGTCCGCGACATACTTGCGATACGATACTCTGCCTAAGTGACTTTAGGATATACTTGCTTGAAAATTCCTTCTTCAATTCCGTGTATCCTATGATCCTATTGCACTATTCTTATTATCCGTTTTCCTGTAACAGCCACTATGCCGCCGAAGGCTACGAGGGCACAGAGGGCTGCCTCCAGAGACGAGATTCGAGCTGGCTCGTCCGAGACTAGGACTGAGCAGGGTGGCATGCCTACCCCACAGGGACAGACCGATCCACCTTCCCCAGGCCGTATGGATAGGCTCGAGACTGGTATGGAGGAGTTGCGACAGATGATGGGGGGCATGCAGGAGCTACGTCAGATGGTAGGATCCCTAGTTGCAGCCAGTCGTACACCGAGGCCGGATGACGTACCTACTACATCACAGAAGACCATGATACCTGCTCCTACTACCACCACCGTGGCCATTCCGGTTTCGCTACAGGATTTCATGAGGCTGAGACCTCTAGTATTCACCGGCACCGAGGCAGCGGAGGACCTACAGACGTTCCTTGACAGTTTAGCCAGGATCTGCCGTTCGCTGAGATGTTCGGATGATCGATGGGTAGAGCTTGCGAGTTTCCGACTAGAGGGTCTCGCGCAGAGATGGTGGGAGTCAGTCTTGAGAGGTCGAGCTGCAGGTCTACCGCCTATGACTTGGGCCGAGTTTACAGCGGTCTTTCTAGCTCGTTTCCTTCCAGAGAGCGTTCGTGACGCCAGAGCTCGTAGCTTCGAGGCCTTAGTCAAGACACCTGGGATGATGGTGTATGAGTATGACATCCAGTTTACACAGTTATCCCGATATGCTCAGTATTTGGTGGATACCGAAGAGAAGATGGTGAAGAGGTTCGTACAGGGACTTGATGCCCAGCTATATCTTGCCATTGGCGCCCAGCACTACGACACTTATTCAGTTGCTATGGATACGGCATTACGGATGGAGGCACGCATATCGCAGACTTCGGCCGTTTCTGGGCCGAAGAGGATTCACACCGATGTACCGTCTCAGAGGCAGCGTGCCAGATTCTTTCCGAGAGATAGGCCTGGCAGAGGATTTGGACGGGGACAGTTATATGGTTCTTAACCCCAGGGACAGCAGCCGTCGCCAGGGTGTTTTGGGTGCGGGAGTCCACACCATCTTGTCAGAGATTGTCCGGCGAGACGACAGGGAGCAGCGACAGTTCCGCATGTGACCCTACCACCATCACCACCCCCTCCTCAGAGAGCCCTACTTCCTACCACAGGCGATACTCCATGCCAGTTAGGTGCACCCAGAGGCCGTGGACGCGGCGGTCCTGTTCAGAGAGGACGAGGAGGCAGAGGCCGAGGTCGAGGTCAGCCCGCTATCGGTGGAGGACAGGCCCGAGTATTTGCTTTGACACCGCAGGATGCGCAGGCATCCAATGCCGTTGTGACAGGTACCTTGCCAGTTTGCTCTTTCGACGCATGGGTATTATTTGACCCAGGTTCCACACATTCGTACGTCTCTACACACTTTGCACCGATGTTGGGCCGTGAGTCATCATCGTTAGATCATCCGCTTGTTGTTGTTACTCCGGTAGGCGAGTCGTTTGTCGCTCGTTTTGTATTTCGATTGTGTTCCGTTTGTATCGGGGAGAGGGATTCATCGGTTGATTTGATTCTCCTCGATATGTTGGACTTTGATGTGCTTCTGGGCATGGATTGGCTCGCCACTTGTTATGCTTCGGTGGACTGCCGTGAGAAGGCAGTCAGATTTAGCTTTCCGGGGGAGCCAGTCCTTGTTATTCAGGGAGACCGCAGCGTCACCCTTCCCAGCTTGATTTCGTCTCTTCGCGCTGGTCAGCTCTTGCGGAAGGGATGTCAGGGATTCTTAGCGTATATTTGTGATACTCGAGCTGCAGAGGTTCCGTTGGACCGGGTCCCGGTTGTTTGTGAGTTCCCTGATGTTTTCCCTGATGAGCTACCTGGGCTACCACCTGAGCACGACGTTGAGTTCTGCATCGATTTGATTCCCGGCTCGGGGCCTATTTCTATACCGCCTTATCGGATGGCCCCGGCTGAGCTTCGAGAGCTGAAGGATCAGTTGCAGGAATTGTTAGATAAGGATCTTATTCGACCGAGTGTTTCTCCTTGGGGTGCTCCGGTCCTGTTTGTCAAGAAGAAGGATGGAAGTTTGCGCTTATGTATCGACTACCGCCAGCTAAACAAAGTTACCGTTCGGAACAGATATCCGTTGCCACGCATTGATGATTTGTTCGACCAGCTTCAGGGTGCGGGATATTTTTCGAGGATCGACTTACGATCAGGATACCACCAGCTGCGAGTCCGACAGGAGGATATACCGAAGACAGCCTTCCGTACACGCTATGGCCACTACGAGTTTTTGGTAATGTCGTTCGGACTCACCAACGCCCCAGCAGTATTCATGGATTTGATGAACCGTACATTCAGGCCGTATCTTAACTTGTTCATCATCGTGTTTATCGACGATATCTTGGTGTACTCCCGGAGCAGAGAGGAGCACGAGCAGCACTTGCGGATTACATTACAGACTCTGAGGGAGCACCAGCTGTTCGCAAAGTTCTCCAAGTGTGCATTCTGGCTGGACAGCGTCGGATTCTTGGGTCAGGTGGTTACGAGAGACGGCATATGTATGGACCCGAAGAAGATTGAGGCTGTTCAGCAGTGGCCCCGACCTACATCGGTTACTGAGATCCGTAGTTTTCTAGGCCTGGCAGGCTACTACAGGCGTTTTGTTCAGGACTTCTCCCGTATAGCTGCACCTTTGACCGGTTTGACCCGGAAGGGAGTTCCTTTCGTCTGGACGGAGGAGTGCGAGCGCAGTTTTCAGCAGCTGCGGACATGTTTGACTACGGCGCCGGTATTATCTTTGCCTTCGGGATCAGGCGGATTTGTGGTCTACTGTGATGCTTCGCGAGTGGGATTAGGATGCGTATTGATGCAGCATGGCCGGGTGATCGCTTATGCTTCTCGGCAGTTGAAGAAGCACGAACAGAACTACCCTACTCATGATTTGGAGATGGCTGCAGTGGTCTTTGCACTGAAGATTTGGCGACATTAGCTATACGGTGAGTCGTGTCAGATATTCACTGATCACAAGAGCTTAAAGTACTTATTTCAGCAGCGAGACCTGAACCTCAGACAGCGTCGTTGGATGGAGTTGGTGAAAGACTACGACTGCGAGATCTTATATCACCCAGGCAAGGCGAATGTGGTGGCAGATGCGTTGAGTAGGAGGCCGGGGGTAGTCTATCCTTTTTGCGCGCAGTGCAGAGGCAGTCGTCAGCAGATTGGCAGATTTTATACAACAGCCGAGTTGAGTTCGAGTTCACTCAGATAGGGGGACAGCTCGCGCATGTTCGTGCACGCCCACAGTTGCTTGACCGTATATATGAGGCACAGCGCAGCGACGACCGTAGCTCAGAGATCATGGCACAGATGGGACAGGGCAGATTTTCCGAGTTCGTGATTGATGATCAGGGGATTTTACGATATGGATCTAGACTGTGCGTACCAGATGCTGATGGATTGCGGCGCGACATTCTTGAAGAGGCACACCGTGTTAGTGTATATGCCCTAGAGGCCATTACTGTATCATACTAGTTTGTATATTACTTAATGGATGCTTGGGATATTAACCTTGTATATACAATCTTGCTCAAAATAGTAGTATGCTACTTGGTTTGTTTCTACTTCAATGTGTACATGTGTTTATTTTAGTATATCGCCTATACACATTAGTGGAGCCCTTAGGATCTTTGCTTGATTACCAGCGATGTGATGGCAGTCACACTAGTGGGGCTGGGTAATCTATAAGCACATCCTTATGCAGATCCCTGGTCGCAGGACTATCGAGACAGGGCATCGATACTCCGGAGTAGACCAGCGCATGCGCTTCTCATCCCAGTGTGGGAGACGGTCTGTCCCACAGCCGTCAGTACGTCGTACTTGAGATAGTATGCGGGTGCTCGTTAGGTTACGGGTACACTGGACAGGACTCGTCGGGAACTGACTAGTTGGTTTTATGCCTATCGTCAGTTATCAGTTCCCAGGTGACATGAGTACAGCTTAGTCCGTTGACTTGACACTGTCACTTCGCCTCGAGTGTGTTCCCACTGTACTTTGATCACTACCCTACCACGGCTCAAAGGAGTCGTGCAAACAGGTAGTGGTTGGGTGCAGTCCCGAAGCACTTGGAGGCAGTGACGGTTAGACAGGATTCGTCTCTCCCGGTATTGGGGGTTGACATCGCGCTGTGTCTAGGAGAGCCATTACACGAGTAGTCTCTGGCCAGGGCAAACGAGATATACTGGTAGGTTTCCAGTGTTATCTCAGGGTGTTTTGGGCTTCGCTCCGGCACGACTTGTACCGCTATTGGGGGACTGACGTTTACCGCCCCCTAGGCCCGCCATGCGATGTATCAGACGAACAGACCGGACTGTACGGAGAATGTCACATTCAGGCTCAGTAGGAGTTCAGATGGGTTTCGCCTCGTCGGTCTTCTTGTCGGCATTACCTGGGGACCGTTACGCACAGCTAGTGCCGCTTGCGGTCTGTGGTTAAACCCACTGCCAGCGTAGTGTCGAGTCTTTAGAGTCCCACACAGAAAGCTTTTCGCCTTTAGGCAAAAGAGTAGAGGTCGCATGGTATTGCGACAGGTCGCATGGTTTTGCGACAGGGTTCGGTCACATCCGTGCACTTGTGCACATACAGTGTCTGGACAGTTTGCACTAGCAGGCTTTAGTTTAAGCCAGGTCCTAGTGTACGTATTGGGATTGGATTTATCCAGTATGCATTCATGTTCCTCGGAACGCGGATGCGGGTGTGTATGCACAGTTGATAGGGAGACAGAGGCAGCGGATTCTCATTAGGGTTGTTGACAGTTGACCGTTGACTATTTGACTTTTTGCTCAACCCTAATGAGAATATGATATGTGATTAACTATTATATTAATTAAGTATTATGGTGACATGGTTGTTGACTTGTTGACTTTGTTGACTTGTTGACTTTTGTTGACTTGTTGACTTTGTTGACTTGTTGATTTTTGTTGACTTGTTGACTTTGTTGACCGGTTGACTAGGCTTGACTAGTTGACCATCATGATAACCATAGCCATCATTTCATGGCAAAGACTTTTGTTTGCTTGCTCATTTGTGTAAAATGAGTGCATGAAATGATATGGTTATGGTTGCTTCAACCATCACATAAGACTTTTTTGATATGATGAGTTATCATGACTTTGGATTATGAGAGGGTGAGAGACAAAAGACTTGCTCATTCCTTCTTGCTCATTCTCTCTCTTGTTCTTGAGCTCTCTTGTTTTTGCTCTCACCCTCAACCTCTTGCTCCCTCTCTTGACTCTATGGTTCTCTTGTCTCATGAGTTGAGAATCAAGAACCATAGATAAAATCCCATACAAACTCTTCTCTACTCACTCTAGTTCACAAGGTTTAGCAAACCGAGTGAACTAGTTTCTTCAAAGAACGAAGAAGGAGCCAAAGGTTGGAGCTTTCAGGTGGATCTATCTTCGGCGTACGGAGACGACGGGAAGAAGCCAATCCGGACCACCATCGGAGCTTGAAGACGAAGGAGTTCAAGACAAGCAAGGTATAACCCCCTAACCGAGTAGCTAGAAACTCGTAGTTAGGTTGTTAGTTAGATGTTTAACCAAGATCCGGGTTTTAGGTCCATGTTACCACCTCCGTAAAAATCGTTTTTTTACGAAATTCCGCATTCCCGAAAGTACCGGGAGAGGTAGCATGGACTTACAGTGGTATCAGAGCCAGGTTAAACTCTATCTAACATGTTAGCAAGTAACTAGAAGATCGATCAAAGAAAAAGTCCCGAAAACAAACCCCGAAATTCGAAGTTTCTGTCGATTTTTATACTGTTCAAAAGTTGATTATTTTCACACCTAAAATCGGCTCAGGCTTTTCTGTGAACACCCACCAAAATTGGTCCAACGATCGAGTCAAAGAGCCGCGGCGGAAGCACGCTCCCGCCGCGGATCCGCGGCCGAGTTGACTCGGCCGTGGTCCATTTTTGGTGCAGTGTTCTTCTGGGGGTATTTTGGGATTTTTGGAATATATATTTTCAACCCAGATTTTCCAGAACGAAAAATTTATTTTTGGGGTCCCGAAAATCCGTATTTTTGATCGAACTTCTAAAAGACTTTAGCTAACGGGTTTTTCTGTATTGTGATATTTGTATTGAACGTCTACTAATCGCTATATGTCGATTAGTGGGGGTTATACAAATCTGTGATCTGTAATGTTGCTGGAATGTGGATATGAATATGTTGGATTGTCGCGGGTGAATAGCCGGGGGTTGTGAGACGAGAGTTTTCTTTTCTTTCAATTCATGTAAATTTGTAAATTGATGTACTAATTATTTGTATGGCCGCACAACCGGGTCGGGGTTGTAGCCGTCATTGTATAATTTCTTTTTACTGTTTTTGCTCCTAGGATAGACCCATGGAGGGGGTGCACAAACTACCGGGTATGCCGAAGTGTCGAGTGGCCTACTCATGGAGATGAGGGAGGTTGCTACGCTTCGGGTACTTGGCGGGTAGTTTGCCGCACCCGTAGGGGTCTTGGGTGGGGTATTTGGCTATTCACCGCGACCGTGTAATCTGTTTTTCGTTACAGGCTCGTGCGAATTACAGATTCCTAGTATATCCAATGTATTCATCTGTGATCTGAAATGTTTATCATTGCAGTATATCTATATATGATATTATTTAGGCGTTGCTTATGTTTTACAGCCGCGCTAGCCCAGCCCCCACTCTGTCGTTAGTTAAGTAACCTAACGGGTAATGACGGGGCCCCGTGGCGAATGCGAATGGCATAAGCGTACGTCATATTTTGGTTGTTTTCTGCAATGGTAGGATTAAATGATGGGACGCATTAAAAGAACTAATGCAAGAATATCACGCATTAAAAGAACTAATGCAAGATAATAAACCAAGTTAAAGTCGTTGGAACACTTTCGAAAAACCACTCGGTTCTTTTCAAAACCAACTTTTAAATGCGGAGCTTGAGCCACTCCTTTTAAAAGCTATCTCGTTCCATCGACCAAATCAAGTTCACTACGTTCACGGTTTTGCCAAAACCATCCGTAGCCCTCCGTCGTTTCATATGAATAGTCAATAGTATTCAAGCTGTGTATGTTGGCCAAAGTCAAGGCACAGTGATTGGTAGCTGTTGGGTGTTCATGTGTAGCATAGATAGATGCGTTGGTTTGGGACAGTCGTACTGCCATTTTGGCCAAAGTCAAGGGTAGGTACGGATGGATCCAAATTAACCTGGATAATGACGGGTAGAACTTGACATGTGACTTATGATATTTTGGCCAAAGTCAAGGTCATAAGAGCATGGGGCAAAAATCCACATCGGGAGTTTCATAAGTACTGAAACTTGCTAGATTTGCATACCATTTGGAGTGTGATGATTCTGGTAGGATTCCTTCAGTTTCGTCACGCGATGATATTTGGATCCCGATCCTACTGTGAGTATATGCTACTCCTCGGGAAATTTCTCACTAAACGATCAATGCTATAAACCTAGTAGGTGCCTAGAAAGGTGTTAGCGGGGCTACGCCCCAAGGGAAAAGAGGTTCTTTAATTAAGGAACTTCGCGAAAGCGTTGGAAAACCTCCCTCGAAGTACCGACACCGGCCTGGCTGAACGGTTAAGCAAGTATTGTGCGGTGGGATTGATCCCGGCTAATTCTTCCTTTATGGTTTGAGGAGGGATTCGAGAAACAGTGGGAGCCATCCTGTTTAGACAAACTAAAAACCACTCTAAACTTGCAAGAGCATCATGCTGAGTGTTTCTTCTTCTCTCTCCTAATTGCAGCGACCAAATCGACATGACTGGACTTAAGTTACTCCTAGATAAAAACAAACTGACAGGGCCAAACTACAAAGATTGGCTCAGGAATGTCAAGATAGCAATCACTTACGACAAGCTGGGGTATCTTCTTACCACCAAAGCTCCCCCTGCCCCTGGTCCCACTTCCAGCGTCGCGGA
Source organism: Agapanthus africanus (assembly GCA_030015575.1). Taxonomy (NCBI): domain Eukaryota; kingdom Viridiplantae; phylum Streptophyta; class Magnoliopsida; order Asparagales; family Amaryllidaceae; genus Agapanthus; species Agapanthus africanus. The sequence continues at coordinate 349,579,632 of JASDDO010000018.1, forward strand.
TAAGGAAATCCGCAAGACTTGGGAGATTGATAGCGCGAAGGCCAAGTGCCTCATACTTGCCTCGATGGACAACGAACATCAGAGGAGGCACGAGAATATGGACCTTGAATCCATATTTCTCCATACAAAAGAACTGTATGGAGAGCAATCTCGTATCGCAAGATACGAAGCGTCGAAAAAGTTATTTTCGGCAAAGATGACCGTCGGATCATCAGTAGCCGAGCACGTGCTAAAGATGATCAGCTACATTGAGGAGCTCGCGGACCTAGGGACCACATTGGAGAGTGAACTCTATACAGACATATTTCTCCAGTCCCTTCCTTCCACTTACGCCCAGTTCATACTGAACTTCAACTTACAAGAAAAAGAGGTTGAACTTTCAGAGCTCCTCAACATGCTGAGGAGCGCAGAGGGCACCCTACAGAAAGGTAGGGAAACATCCACTTTGTTTGTAGGAGGATCATCTTCTTCTAGGTCCAAGGCAAAAGCCAAGGGAAAGAAGAAGAAAGCCCCCGCCAAACCAAGGGGCGGTGTTAGTAAAGTGGATACGAAGGGAAAAGCTAAAGCAACAAAGAAAGCGGGGAAGCTTGTGGATAAGGAAGAATGCTTCTATTGTCATAAGAAAGGACACTGGAAGAATGATTGCAGGGCCTGGAAGGCCAGAACACAGGAATTGAAGCAGGTTGCAGCTTCAGCTTCAGGTGTGTATGTTATTGAAAACTGTCTTTCAATAAACTCTACTTCCTGGGTATTGGATACCGGATCAGGATCTCATATCTGTAATTCTTTGCAGGCGTTGAGAAATCGTAGGGTTTTGAAGGCAGGTGACATGACCCTCAGAGTTGCGAACGGAGCTAGCATGGATGCTAAAGCCGTGGGGGACTATCACCTGGGAATGTCAGATGGACATGTTTTGGTTTTGCGTAATTGCTTTTTTGTACCCAACGCAACTTGTAATATTATTTCTGTATCTTTAGTTTCTAAAGAAGGTTATGAATTTGCGTTTGTAAGTAATGTTGTAAACATTCACCTTAATCAAGTTTTGATTGGGTCAGGTATATTGAGTAATGGTATATACGTATTGAACCAACCACAGATTTTCAATGTCCAGAATACACACAAAAGAAAGTCTCCAGAAATAAATCAGACTTTCTTGTGGCATTGTAGACTGGGTCACATCAATGAGAGAAGGTTGACGAAGTTACATACAGAAGGGTATTTGAATGCGTTCGAATATCAGTCGTATGCCACTTGTCAATCCTGTCTCAAAGGAAAGATGACAAAGACTCCGTTTACTGAACATGGAGTAAGAGCGAGCGAGCTCTTGGGACTCGTACACAGTGACGTGTGCGGTCCAATGTCTACACATGCGCGAAGCGGCCATTCTTACTTCATTACTTTTACGGATGATTTCTCAAGGTATGGTTATGTCTTCTTAATGAAACATAAGTCCGAAGCCTTTGGAAAATTCCAGGAGTATAAGAATGAAGTAGAGAAACAGACCGGCAAAAGTATTAAGATTCTAAGATCGGATCGAGGTGGAGAATACTTAAGTGCCGAGTTCCTGGACTATTTAAAAGAGAACGGAATTCTCTCTCAGCTTACTCCTCCATACACCCCGCAACATAACGGTGTATCGGAGAGACGGAACCGCACCCTATTAGATATGGTGCGGTCCATGATGAGTAACGCTGAGTTACCGCGATCATTCTGGGGATATGCGCTAGAATCAGCCGCATACCTTTTGAACCGAGTTCCCACTAAAACTGTGCCTACCACGCCATTTGAGATGTGGTGTGGGAAGAGACCCCATCTTAATTACATTAAGACATGGGGAAGTCCAGCTTTTGTCAAAAAGCAGCATGCGGACAAGCTCGAGGCACGCTCAGTACTGTGCAAGTTTGTGGGATATCCAAAGAATTCCAAAGGATATTTCTTCTACTGCGAAGAGGAACAAAAAGTTCTTGTTTCTCGTCATGCCCACTTTCTAGAACACCAGTTCTTAGAAAAGGAAATAAGTGGGAGCACAGTAGAACTGGAAGAAATTCCAGAACCACGGACTATTACTGAAAGTTTAGTGGAACCAGAGGGTTCAAAAGAACAGGACATTCCTACGCCGCTCCGCAGGAGTAGTAGGCAGACTCATCCGCCCGAGAGATACTACGGTTTTCTCATAGACGGGGATAGAGAGGATTGCATCATAGATTATGATGAGCCTACTAGCTTCCAGCAGGCCGTTCAGAGCGTTGACTCAGTAAAATGGCTGGATGCAATGCGGACCGAAATGGAGTCCATGTACACCAACAAGGTATGGACGTTGGACATTGCTCCAGACGGGGTAAAACCCGTAGGATGCAAGTGGATCTTCAAAAGGAAGATTGGTGTAGATGGACAGGTTGAGACCTATAAAGCTAGGCTGGTAGCAAAGGGTTTTCGTCAAAGACCTGGCTTGGACTATGACGAAACCTTTTCTCCAGTAGCCATGCTGAAATCCATTCGAATCCTTCTTGCCATTGCTGCCTTCCACGATTATGAGATCTGGCAAATGGACGTAAAGACCGCTTTTCTAAATGGAAATTTAGAAGAGTGTGTCTATATGGACCAACCAGAGGGTTTCATTCAGAGTGGGAGCAGCGGAAAGGTGTGCAAGTTGCTTAAGTCCATCTATGGACTAAAGCAGGCATCGCGGAGTTGGAACATCTGCTTTGATGAGACGGTCAAAGAATTTTGGCTTTATCAAAAATCCAGATGAACCATGCATCTATAGTAGATTTGTAGCGAGAACTGTAGTATTCCTCGTTTTATACGTGGATGACATTCTCTTAATAGGAAATGACATTCCTATGCTACAATCTGTCAAGGGGTTCTTGTCACACAAGTTCTCCATGAAAGACCTGGGTGATGCCTCATACATTCTGGGTATCCGGATCTACCGTGACAGATCCAAGAGGATATTGGGACTTTCTCAGTCCAGGTACATCGACACCGTGCTGAAAAGATTCAGTATGGAAGATTCCAAGCGCGGTAACCTACCGGCTTATCACGGGATCACCCTCTCTAAAGAGATGTCTCCCAAGACTGATTTGGAGAGGGATCGCATGTCTATTATACCCTACGCTTCTGCGGTAGGCTCTATAATGTATGCGATGTTGTGTACCAGACCGGATGTAGCTTATGCACTGAGTGTGGTAAGCCGGTATCAGTCAAACCCTGGGGAGAAACACTGGATAGCGGTAAAGAACATTCTCAAGTACCTGAGAAGGACTAAGGAGATGTTCTTGGTGTATGGAGGAAAAGACCTCCAGATCGAGGCCTTTGCTGACTCCAGCTTCCAGAGTGACAAGGATGATTCCAAGTCCATGTCGGGTTTTGTCTTTACCCTCAATGGAGGGGCGGTGTGTTGGAAGAGTTCAAAACAGGAAACCGTTGCAGACTCGACGATGGAAGCGGAATACATCGCTGCATCTGATGCCGCAAAAGAAGCTGTCTGGATGAGGAAGTTCTTGAAAGAACTTCAGGTGGTTCCGTCCATTGTTGATCCAATACCTCTGTATTGCGACAACAACGGGGCTATAGCTTTAGCGAAGGAACCCAGGTCCCATCAGAGATCCAGGCACATCTTGAGGCGGTATCACCTGATCAGGGAGATCGTGGATCGCCAGGAGATCGAGGTTCGGAGAGTCGCTTCAGAAGATAACACTACAGATCCATTCACCAAGGCCCTGCCCCAGACTCAGTTCGAGCAGCTGATCGAGATGATAGGTCTTCGATACGCCAGTACATGGCCTTAGTGCAAGTGGGAGATTGTTAGTGTATATGCCCTAGAGGCCATTACTGTATCATACTAGTTTGTATATTACTTAATGGATGCTTGGGATATTCACCTTGTATATACAATCTTGCTCAAAATAGTAGTATGCTACTTGGTTTGTTTCTACTTCAATGTGTACATGTGTTTATTTAGTATATCGCCTATACACATTAGTGGAGCCCTTAGGATCTTTGCTTGATTACCAGCGATGTGATGGCAGTCACACTAGTGGGGCTGGGTAATCTATAAGCACATCCTTATGCAGGTCCCTGGTCGCAGGACTATCGAGACAGGGCATCGATACTCCGGAGTAGACTAGCGCATGCGCTTCTCATCCCAGTGTGGGAGACGGTCTGTCCCACAGCCGTCAGTACGTCGTACTTGAGATAGTATGCGGGTGCTCGTTAGGTTACGGGTACACTGGACAGGACTCGTCGGGAACTGACTAGTTGGTTTTATGCCTATCGTCAGTTATCAGTTCCCAGGTGACATGAGTACAGCTTAGTCCGTTGACTTGACACTGTCACTTCGCCTCGAGTGTGTTCCCACTGTACTTTGATCACTACCCTACCATGGCTCAAAGGAGTCGTGCAAACAGGTAGTGGTTGGGTGCAGTCCCGAAGCACTTGGAGGCAGTGACGGTTAGACAGGATTCGTCTCTCCCGGTATTGGGGGTTGACATCGCGCTGTGTCTAGGAGAGCCATTACACGAGTAGTCCCTGGCCAGGGCAAACGAGATATACTGGTAGGTTTCCAGTGTTATCTCAGGGTGTTTTGGGCTTCGCTCCGGCACGACTTGTACCGCTATTGGGGGACTGACGTTTACCGCCCCCTAGGCCCGCCATGCGATGTATCAGACGAACAGACCGGACTGTACGGAGAATGTCACATTCAGGCTCAGTAGGAGTTCAGATGGGTTTCGCCTCGTCGGTCTTCTTGTCGGCATTACCTGGGGACGGTTACGCACAGCTAGTGCCGCTTGCGGTCTGTGGTTAAACCCACTGCCAGCGTAGTGTCGAGTCTTTAGAGTCCCACACAGAAAGCTTTTCGCCTTTAGGCAAATGAGTAGAGGTCGCATGGTATTGCGACAGGTCGCATGGTTTTGCGACAGGGTTCGGTCACATCCGTGCACTTGTGCACGTACAGTGTCTGGACAGTTTGCACTAGCAGGCTTTGGTTTAAGCCAGATCCTAGTGTACGTATTGGGATTGGATTTATCCAGTATGCATTCGTGTTCCTCGGAACGCGGATGCGGGTGTGTATGCACAGTTGATAGGGAGACAGAGGCAGCGGATTCTCATTAGGGTTGTTGACAGTTGACCGTTGACTATTTGACTTTTTGCTCAACCCTAATGAGAATATGATATGTGATTAACTATTATATTAATTAAGTATTATGGTGACATGGTTGTTGACTTGTTGACTTTGTTGACTTGTTGACTTTTGTTGACTTTGTTGACTTGTTGATTTTTGTTGACTTGTTGACTTTGTTGACCGGTTGACTAGGATTGACTAGTTGACCATCATGATAACCATAGCCATCATTTCATGGCAAAGACTTTTGTTTGCTTGCTCATTTGTGTAAAATGAGTGCATGAAATGATATGGTTATGGTTGCTTCAACCATCACATAAGACTTTTTTGATATGATGAGTTATCATGACTTTGGATTATGAGAGGGTGAGAGACAAAAGACTTGCTCATTCCTTCTTGCTCATTCTCTCTCTTGTTCTTGAGCTCTCTTGTTTTTGCTCTCACCCTCAACCTCTTGCTCCCTCTCTTGACTCTATGGTTCTCTTGTCTCATGAGTTGAGAATCAAGAACCATAGATAAAATCCCATACAAACTCTTCTCTACTCACTCTAGTTCACAAGGTTTAGCAAACCGAGTGAACTAGTTTCTTCAAAGAACGAAGAAGGAGCCAAAGGTTGGAGCTTTCAGGTGGATCTATCTTCGGCGTACGGAGACGACGGGAAGAAGCCAATCCGGACCACCATCGGAGCTTGAAGACGAAGGAGTTCAAGACAAGCAAGGTATAACCCCCTAACCGAGTAGCTAGAAACTCGTAGTTAGGTTGTTAGTTAGATGTTTAACCAAGATCCGGGTTTTAGGTCCATGTTACCACCTCCGTAAAAATCGTTTTTTACCAAATTCCGCATTCCCGAAAGTACCGGGAGAGGTAGCATGGACTTACACACCGATCAGTGTATAGTGTCCATCCCGGTTCCACCAAGATGTACCATGATATGAGAGAGACCTACTGGTGGGACGGGATGAAGAGGGACATTGCGGAGTTTGTATCGAGATGCCTGACTTGTCAGCAAGTCAAGGCCGAGCACCAGAGGCCCGCAGGAGAGCTACAGCCGTTACCCATTCCGGAGTGGAAATGGGAGCAGATTTCGATGGACTTCGTTGTGGGTCTACCCAGGACCAGTCGAGGGTACGACTCCATCTGGGTGATCGTGGATAGATTGACGAAAGCGGCTCACTTCCTACCAGTGAAGACCACTTTCAGCTTCGCTCAGTATGCTCAGCTCTACATTGACGAGATCGTGCGACTACATGGCGTACCGACTTGTATCGTGTCAGATCGAGGCACCCAGTTCACCAGCCGACTTTGGCAGAGACTTCAGGAGGTTTTGGGCACTCGTTTGAGCTTCAGTACAGCGTTTCATCCGCAGACCGACGGACAGTCAGAGCGGACCATTCAGACTCTCGAGGACATGCTCAGAGCATGCGTTTTAGACTTCGGCGGTAGCTGGGATCGTCATTTACCTCTAGTGGAGTTCTCCTACAACAACAGCTTCCAGGATACTATTCAGATGGCACCTTTCGAGGCATTGTATGGGAGGAGATGCAGATCGCCCGTCTGTTGGACAGAGCTCAGCGAGAGTAGTATTTTAGGGCCGCAGCTTGTTGAGGAGACGACAGCGAAGATACAGTTGATTCGAGACCGGATGAGGGCAGCTCAGAGCAGACAGAAATCGTATGCAGACAGGCGCCGCCGCAGATTAGAGTTCGCAGTTGGCGACCATGTTTTTCTGAGGGTCTCTCCGATGAAGGGCGTGATGCGTTTTGGGCGAAAGGGGAAGCTTAGCCCTAGATTTGTAGGTCCCTTCGAGATCCTCGAGCGTGTCGGCGCTGTTGCATATCGTTTGGCCCTTCCACCCAGCTTTCCCGATGTTCCCCGTCTTCCATGTTTCGATGCTCCGCAAGTACCTTCACGACCCTTCGCATGCGATTCAGCACCCGACAGTCCAGCTAGAGCGCGACCTTTCTTTTGTAGAGCAGCCGGTGGCCATCCTGGATCGGCAGGTGAAGAAGTTGAGATCAAAAGTTATACCAACCGTCAAGGTCCTTTGGCGTAGCCCGAGCAGCGAGGAGGTTACCTGGGAGACCGAGGGCGAGATAAGGAAGAAATATCCCCATCTCTTTGAAGGTACGCGTAGTTATATTTTTAAATTCGGGGACCGAATTTCTTTAAGGGGGGAGATTGTAGTGTCTTGAAAAGTCGTTTTGGAGTTTTCCTGAAAATCGGTGAAAATTCGGTATTTTTCCGAAAACCGTCTTTTTTGTTATTTTGCAGTTTAGGACTAGTTATACCTAAAATGGGTAGGTAATTGCTTATTTTTAGTAGCTAATGAGTTACTTATTAAATTTTGGTCATTTAAAAAAATTTCCCTATTTTTCAATTTTTAATATTATTTTAAGCCGGTAAGGAAATACATTAAATTAGCGATAAATACAAATTTTTTTAGGCTAATTTTAATCTTTAAAATTATGTTAATTAAAATCTAGTTGTAACATAAATTTTTAGTATTTTATTTTGAGTTTTAACTAATTTTTATTATAGGAAACGAAATTTATTGAATTTAAGCTTAAATTTGCAATTTTTGACTTGTAGGGGGTCTTTTTGCATAAAATTTCTTTTGTAAAACCCCTCTCTCTCTTCCCTCAGCCCTAGGCCAGCCCCACCACCATCAGGTCCAGAAAAATTCCATGCTCCTTGACTTGTTTTATTGTGTGGAAATGATGGTTGTTTTGAGAAAGGTTTGAATTTGTTTTTGGGTATAGTCTTTTGTGGTTGGTAGGAGTTGACCAAGACCTCTTTCCCACACCCCACACCATCCCCTCTCCCTCATTTCTGGCCGAAATTCCAGCAGCCCCCTTCATCTCTTTGTTCTTTTCATTTTCTTCAAAAAATTCTTCAAAGTTTGCTCCAAATTTCAAGCTAAAACTCACAAATTAAACCCCATTCTTCATCCCTTTTTCCTTCACCTCTCTTGCTTGGAATCATGGTGCTAGGTGGCCATCATTGAGGCAAATTTCTTCTTGCTAGATCCATAGATTTGAGGTATAGTTTCTACTCTTTTAATTTCTTATGGTTAGAATCCTTTAATTAAATTGTTTTAGTGTTAATTTAGTGCTATTTTCATTCTAGTTTTGTTTAAAGTTAATGGTTGAGTTAACTAGGGTTTCTTGAAACCATGTTTTAGTTAATGAAATCTAGTTAATTAATCTAGTGGTTTACTTAACCAATTTATATGGTTACTTTGCTTAAGTGGCTTCATATTAGGCTAATCTATGTTAATTTTGTGTGAAATTTTCATTAAGATTGCTAATTACCAAAATCAAGAAAAGGTTTGTGTATGGAATGTGGGTTTTGATGCATGGTAAAGGGGTTAATTTAATTGTAGTGGCTTTCTAATGGTTTAATTTGGATATTTGTGTGATAATGTGTGCACCTTGTCGCAAATTGTCGATGTTTGCACCAAATTTGCAAACTTCTAGCTTACTAGGTTTTTATTATATTATTGTGGCGAATTAATTGCGATATCTAGATTATATTGTTGGCTTATCCTATGACATTTAGGATGCGTGAGTGCGGATTTTTGAGTAATCGGGTTTTAGTTTTGCCGGGCGACCAAATCGACGATTTTTTTGCAGTTTTTGCGATTTTCGCGTGTGTTCCGCGCACCTTGTGCACATTGTACCTAGCTTGTGAACGTTAGTATTTTCGTTTGGGTTTTGCGTCATTCTTGATATGTAACCTTATGTTTGGTTTTGATGTAAATTCCAGATTCGGTCGCGGAGACGTCAGACGCGGCACGAAAGGGGAAAGCGGTGATTGGACGTGACTAGCTAGGGATTCCGGTGAGTAGATGTAACATCTACGGGGGACTATCGTTGGATGGCGCAAGCCGCCCGATAGTTTTAGTAACTTAAAAGATTCTTAGTGATGTTAGTAATTAGGGGTGTAATACTTATATGATTATTTGCTGCATCCATGCCTTATATTGGCATACATATGCGAACCCATTCTATAGGACACCTGCACCATTGCCAGGGTTTTTATATGCAGCACGAGCACTATTCATGCTTACACACACGTCCTGGTAATTGCCATGCCACCACACTAGATAACCTATAATTTGAAACCTTTTACTAATTGATGCTTAAACCTGTGCTATTACCTTTAATTCCTTAAAATGAAATCGTAGGATTGCTATTCATGTGCATGTACCTCATCATATTATTTGTTCATGCATAGTCTATTAATCATACATCGTAGCTTAATTATTGATACCATATGCATTCATCACCATTGATATAGGCACTTATGAGGATTTCTTGAGATTTTATGATATTTCGGAATTTCGGGGGAAAGCCGCAAAATTTCTAAACATATTATATTTTTAAAATATGTAAATTGCGGTTTTCTAGTGATGTAAGTGTCGTCCACCATGAGTTTGCTGTGGTTTTCGAGATCCGTGTCGAGGAGTGGAGGAACCGTCACGGGTACATGGTGGGCCCGGTATGGTACCCCAGGGCAAGATGAATGTGGTGTTGACGTTGAGCCTGGCAGGGGACGGATTACCTACCGGTGACTGTTTGGCACGGCGGATATCCAGAGGATACCGACCGTGGCCGCGTGATGATGAGATTTTGATATTGAGCTGGGTCAGCCGGATGGCTGAGGCCAGAGATACTATGATATGGATATATGAGATTTGTGATAGTTTTGAGGTGTCGTTGCTGGACACAGGTTCTTGTTGATTCTATTGGTATTGTGCTGGTATTTCAAAAGAGATTCCTAGAGGAAAAACATGATTCTTATACTTACACATTCAGATCATGAGTTGATTTGCATTGCATTCATACCTGCTAGTACATTCATATTGCATACATACCTGCCATTATGTCCTGCCATACCTGTATTATAGATGCTAGGATGCTTGTGTGCATGCATTCGATAGCCTGTGTAGATGTTATTTATTACTCACGAGTTGGCAACTCACCCCCGTTGTGCCACAGCCCTTTTCAGGTCCGCTCCGTCAGTACAGTAGCGGCGGACGCATTTGCTTCTTTTGCCTGGACTCGAGGTTTTGCTCTTAGGTGGGTTATATCATTATTTTTGTACCACCTTGTATATTCTTTGTATCTAGTGTACTCCATCTACTGTTTCTATCAGTATTGTTGTATATTGACCTAGAGATGAGACTGTGAGATTTGTGGACTTTTTATGCTGTATTTTGGGGTCGAGCTCACTTGAGTCGACATGCTGTTTTTCTTATGCTTCCTTATGATTATTTCGCATGTTGTTGCTTTATATTGCGTGGGATTTGTGACCGCCTTGTGGCGAAGAGCTAGCTCCCGCTTGGGGATGCCCTATTTTGTTGGATTCATATATATTCTTGTTGTACCCATTTTGGGGGCCAGTATTTACAAAGGAGACTCTGCCGAAATTTTCGGAAAAATTGGTATTGTTTTTAAAAAGGTTTTTATATGACTTATTTGATAAACTCGCTTTCAATGGATTGGTTTTCCTTCATTCTTTTGCTTATTTGGTTTTGGGTTCTGGGCTTTGGCTTACTTATTTTACGGACGTCTTGAGACGTTTCGTAACTTAAGTGACAGTCACGTTCCGTACCTTGCGGGTCGTGACAGCTCTACTTTAAATGTATAGCAAAGTTAAGGGGGTAAAATGTGAAATCGAAACATGGTGGTATTTAAGTGAAAAATACGATAAATTGGAAAGGCTATCATTTCATGTGATGAAACTTGTTCAAATTATTTGTTAAGTGTTTAATAGTCAACATAAAGATGTTTAAGCATGAATGTATGGGTGAGAAGTAAAATTTTATAGAAAACCGAATCAGAAATCGGATTTGTTCCGATTCCGTCGGGTTTTGTAATTTCGTATTTTAGAGAATAAGAAAGAGGGATAGAATTAGATTTACGGGTTTCGATTAGTCAAAGAAGTGAAGGGGGGACTAAAGAGGTTGCCGAGGCGTTGCTTCGTCGCCGGTTGTTCCTAAAAACGTCGCCGGAATTTCCGCCGGAATTTCGCCGGAACTTTACCGCACACTTGTTTTCAAATTACACAACTCTTGAGAAGATTTTGAGAGAGTGAGCTTAGGGTTTTGGGATGAGAGGGTAGAGGGTAGGGGGTGTATTTATAGGATAGGCTAAGGTAGGGTAGGTGAAAGGTTTTTAATTAAAAAAAATTGTAAAAAAAGTAGAAATTCATTAAAAATTATAGTAAATGGGGGATATTTAAGATTCGGGTACCGATCCAAATAAATGGTGTGTGCAGGGGAGTTGGGCAACTGAAAAGTCACAACTTTTTAGTTGCCGACTCGGCCGTCCGTCCCGCGGCGCCGGCCCGAGTCGGCCGGTCCGCCGGCCGACTCGGCCGATCCCGGCTGAGTCAGGCGGTCGGTGGATGAGGGGTCTTCAGGTGGGTCCTCTGGTATATTTATTTTATAAAGTGTAGTTCAAGTTTTGGGGGTTACGTTGTTTGGACTGTTGGGCTTCCAAAGGATTTAAAACAAAAATAATATAAAAATAATGTGGGGCAGGGGATTTGAACTCTGGTGGCTTGGTTCAGCAGTGCAAGGTGTTACCAATGAGCTACAAGCTCCTTCTTGTAATTATTGTGTGAAATAACTACTTAAAGTGGTAACAGTAACATTAAATACCCCAAGTATACTTTAATTTTAAAACAATTTTATGTACACTAAAAATGGAGTTATTTAAAAACAAAATAATTACTTATATATTGTGCTCAGGTTAAAATACCCCTTTATGGAATTTGAAAAAAAAATTTGTAAAAATTTGTGTAGGAAAATTAAGGTTGTTACATTCTACCCTCCTTATAAAAATTTCGTCCTCGAAATTTGTAAAAGGAAAGTGTAACAGTTCAAGGAAGTTGGTGTCTGCGATATAGATAGTGTATAAAAGTGATACAATGGTGAAAAAGGCTTACCGGTGTTACCTTGACCTACAGTATCGGCTTCTACGGCTTCTAATGTGAATATCTGTCGCCGTGGTACATTCCTTCTAACTGGAGGCACATTCTGTCCTTGAGCCCTGTTTCTCTTTCCTCAAAGCATGTCCCTCATTGCTTGTTGGAATTGGCGAGTAGACTGTGCAAGTGGTGGAGCAGGTAGTGCAGGACGAGTTGCAGGAGCCTGGATAGCTGGCCGCTGCGGGTAGTTGGTGTGTATGTGAGCTGAGTTGTATCTATATGGAAAGGTCTCAATTCTGTGATTGGACGCGCCACAAACTAGGCACAGGCCTTTTGCGCGCCTACAGTCCTTTATCAAATATCCATCTCTCTTGCAATGGAAACAGAAATGTGGTCTTGGCTGGTGATTGGGTTCTTCAGTTCTCCTGGGTTCGAACGTTGGCCTGGAAGAGGCTCCTCCTGCCATTTGAGTGGCAGGGCGTTTCAAACCGGCAGATTGAGGTCTGCCCCTTGCTTTTATCATTGCCTCTTAACTGTGGGCAGCTTCCAGGGCATCTTCATGAGTCGGAAATTTCCCTGTGGCTAGTGCAGCCTGGATTTCCGTATCCAAACCTTGTTGAAATCGACGGGCTCTGATCTCATCCGTCGGTATCAGGTGTGCCGCAAATCTGTTACGGTCTTATGTTAGCTGTGTATTATATGATATCAAAAATTTGAAATACTGTGACATATCTTACCAACTGAGCATAGTAAACTCAGCGTCATACTCATCTACTGACTTGTCCCACATTGAACCTTGTTGTAGATGAATGAACTGCTGTTCCATGGCAAACCTGGTAGGCACAGGGAAGTATTTCGCGTCGAACTTCTCGCGAAATGTCTTCCATTCAATGGGCTAATTAAGACGGCTTTCTTCCGCCTTCCACCAGTTTCGTGCATTGTCCGTAAGTTGCAGCTTCGCAACTCGGACCCAAGCTATTTCTGGCACTTGTGCTGCTGCCAGATCATCCTCGATAATTTGAGCATATTCCTCAGCTTCCAGTGGGCACCCCTTTCCTGAGAACTGTTTGGGATGTAAAGCTCTGAATTGCTTCACCCCGGGTGCTTCAGCCTCGGGACGGTTTAAGAGCTGCTGCTGTCCCTCTAGGAGGCTGCAGATTGCCTCAAGCAGAATTCGTTTGCTCGTTGAGTGGAGCAAGAACGGCAGGTGTGAGTGGTAATGGTGGGGGTGTGTTGTTAACATTGGTGCTGGTGTTGTTCGAGGAATCCATAACCCTGAAGAAAATTTTGGGTTAGGATAAATTCAAGTACATGAAATGATAAGATTCAAGGAATATAAAATTGCAAGATTCAAGGAACATGAATTGTAAAGAATGTTTTAGTTGCTGGTTCTTGTGTTATATTACTTAGGTTGTTCACGCAGAACAGAACTGCATGATAGGGTTTCATACAGCTCTGACCAGCATAAGCCACCAACAAAACCTGTCACGCCCCGCTTCCCAGTGTACGGCGAAAGGGACGCGACAAGGTCCGCTACATACATACTCAGAAGTACATACGCTAAGCGTATCTAAGCAATATAAAATAAATACACAAGAGACGAGGGATAACATTCTTTTGTACAATGCATGAAAAGGAAATACAACTGAAATAAAAAGATGCCTAAACAGTGGCATAACAGGAAATGAAAAGTACAGAAAGGAAAAGTGTACAATGAAACTAAAGTGCAGGGTCTTCAGCAAACTACTCCAAGTCTTCTTGCGATGGCTCAATCTCTGCCGGGTCCAAATCACCTGACGACATTCAAACAAAAAAGAAACAGAATGTCGTCAGCGAACAGGTCGCTCGGTAAGTCCCAAAGATAAAGGAGGAATAGACAGAGAGTAAGAGTGGGTAGCTTTTACAGTTGTATTATATTATTATATTATTGTATTTGGTGTTAACGCTGTTGTTTGTAGCTTGGTACAGAAGGATGCCAGTGTATACGAGAGGAGTCTCACTTGCCCCGGAGACTAAGGTATCAGAAACTCAAGGAACCGTTTATGCCACGGTATAACAGCAATTGGATTCATGTTAGGTGTCTTAATTTTACCGTCCCGTGCCACTTTTAACACCTTCCGTACCAATCTACCCCTTAAACCCCGCGATGTCTTGTTTGTATTATTATCTTGTAAATTGTATTGGTTGTATGATTGGTTAACTGACCGAAACCATGATATCAGTAAACGGTTGTAACCGTAGAGTCATGTAAATGGAATACTGAGAATCATGTAAAAGGAATATATATCCATGGTTTGGTTCAGTCGAGTTGTATAAATTAATAATTGTATTCATGGATTCATGTGTTCATATTGAATTGGAATCTTATAGATTATAGATTGACTTGAATCATATTCAAGTCAAATTAATCAGACTCAAACCCGAGTCAGACAATCAGAAATGTGAATCGAGGTCTTATAATTTCTAGGGTCTTTAGGGCAATTTACAAAACTTGATGGGGTTTTATATAAAAATACTTTTATATACTTTCCAAAATACACCTCAAGTATTTATTGTTCGTCTTTAGAGTTGTAATGAGGGTGGATTTTATGTTGTGATATTTCTTAGTGAAAATATCCTAGTTTTATAAATAAGGGTATTTATCTGTAATATTGATTATTTGAAGTTCATGGTACTTTAGTGAAAAATCTATTCTTGTGATTTTTAGGAAAAGGTGGAAAATTTATATTATAATAAAATAGATATTTAAATGATAAATATACTTATGTTTATACAAAAATAATTGTAATAAATATTTTATATTCCAAAAATCTCATTTTCTTAAGATATCGTATTTTAAACCTTTCGAGATCGAATGCTCCTTGCGGAGGTCTGAATCTCGCACTACTAGCCCGAGGGTGCGCGATAAACCGCACAATCCCGAACGGGTTCCCCAAAAATGGGTTGTAGCGGCGCTTTGCAAATATTGTAAAATACTAATCGTTTAGAAAACGGTTTTATAAAGTAAAAGGTATTTATTTGCAAAGGTGTAAATTTTCCGTATTTTAGATTTTAGGGTTTCCTAAGTCAACTAGCCTATTTCTAAATGGTCTAAACGAAAAGTCGTTAGAAGCCTCAAATCGCCTCTTCACCGCCAATTGTGGCCAGGTAAGTACAAATGAGGAAAGGAGGGATCCGCTCACGAATCGTGAGACGAGCCTTTTAAAGTTACCTTTGCTCACTTGCCTAGCCTAGATACCACAAAGTCAGGTTTAGATAAACGATCGATGTCCACAACTTATCGTGTTCTCCTAATAAGAGGTATTTATTTAAAAGTGTATCAAAGCTAAACTTTTAGAAATGATTTTATTAAGAATATGGTATTTAAATGAATGTATTGTTTTATCGTATTCTAAGTTTTTGATGATGTCGTTTAGGCTTGTATTTGCATGTGTGTGGAGGTAGGTCATTACCTCGTGCTCTACTTTAAATGTATAGCAAAGTTAAGGGGGTAAAATGTGAAATCGAAACATGGTGGTATTTAAGTGAAAAATACGATAAATTGGAAAGGCTATCATTTCATGTAATGAAACTTGTTCAAATTGTTTGTTAAGTGTTTAATAGTCAACATAAAAATGTTTAAGCATGAATGTATAGGTGAGAAGTGAAATTTTATAGAAAACCGAATCGGAAATCGAATTTGTTCCGACTCCGTCGGGTTTTGTAATTTCGTATTTTAGAGAATAAGAAAGCGGGATAGAATGGGACTTACGGGTTTCGATTAGTCAAAGAAGTGAAGGGGGGACTAAAGAGGTTACCGAGGCATTACTTCGTCGCCGGTTGTTCCTAAAAACGTCGACGGAATTTCCACCGGAATTTCGCCGGAGCTTCGCCGCGCACTTATTTTCAAATTACACAACTCTTGAGAAGATTTTGAGAGAGTGAGCTTAGGGTTTTGGGATGAGAGGGTAGAGGGTAGGGGTGTATTTATAGGGTAGGCTAGGGTAGGGTGGGTGGAAGGTTTTTAATTAAAAAAATTGTAAAAAAAGTAGAAATTCATTAAAAATTGTAGTAAATGGGGGATATTTAAGATTCGGGTACCGATCCAAATAAATGGTGTGTGCAGGGGAGTTGGGCAACTGAAAAGTCATAACTTTTCAGTTGCCGACTCGGTCGTCCGACCGAGTCAGGCGGTCGGTGGGTGGGGGGTCTTCAGGTGGGTCCTTTGGTATATTTATTTTATAAAGTGTATTTCAAGTTTTGGGAGTTACGGCGTTTAGACTGTTGGGCTTCCAAAGGATTTAAAACAAAAACAATATAAAAATAATATGGGGCAGGGGATTTGAACTCTGGTTGCTTGGTTCAGCAGTGCAAGGTGTTACCAATGAGCTACAAGCTCCTTCTTGTAATTATTGTGTGAAATAACTACTTAAAGTGGTAACAGCAACATTAAATTCCCCAAATATACTTTAATTTTAAAACAATTTTATGTACACTAAAAATGGAGTTATTTAAAAACAAAATAATTACTTATATATTGTGCTCAGGTTAAAATAACCCTTCATGGAATTTGAAAAAAAAATTTGTAAAAATTTGTATAAGAAAATTAGGGTTGTTACAGTAGTGGATTTCGTGATCTGTATCTCTATTGTAACTCTGAAGATATGCGTGCAAATCTGATGATTTGCTTGACACTTAACGGAGTTTGACTTTGAGTTTTGGTACTCGTTTTCATGCGCACTTGACGCGCTGTGTTGTTTCTACATCTTCCGTGATTTCAGAGCCCCGTTGATTGAGCTGATTATTGAAATATTTTAGATTTTTGAGGGTTTAAATTTAAATTCGGGGACCGAATTTATTTAAGGGCGGAAGACTGTAACATTTCAGAAAATATAAAATATTATTTTTGGAATTTAATATTAAAATAATAATTTTCCCGAAAACTGCCCGATTTGCGAAATTGGGGTTTTCGAAAAAAGGTATAAATATATACCAATAATTGCGAAATAATTGGAAATTAAAATGATTATTTATTTAAAAATATATTTAAAGAATTTGGTATTTTTAAAATTTATTATATGCAGTTTTGATAAAAAACCGATTAGTGCACTGCTAATCGCGATTAAGCCAAATCCGTCTTTCTACAGTTTTCCATAGCTATTGCACCATGACATGTTACATGTTGTTTCATTTCATTTGTGTTGTGTGTTATGGTTTTATTGTGGTGAGAAAAGAAAAAGGGAAGAAAAAGGTCTCATGATGACTTGAGGAGAGAGAGAGGGGACATAATGATGAGAGTGAGCATGCTAGGAGAGAGAATGAGAGTGAGAAAGAGACAGAGAGAGGGAGAGTGCTGCCCCAACTCTTTTACCCCACCATTTCTTCATCTCCTTATTCATCTTCAAGCCCCCCTTCTACTCTCATGACCCATCTCAAAATATTAACAAAAACCCTATACCCTTTTTATAAAAAATGATCCCCATCTCTTCCTCTGCACATTAGACCAAGCAAAGTGGGATTTTGATGACATTGGGAGGCTAGGGTTTTCTTGAGTGGCCCAAATGAGGTATAATTCCTTCCATTTAGTTTAATTTGAGTTTCTTGTATTCTAGATTAGTTAGAATGTGATTGGCTAGGGTATGTGATGTATAGGAAATTCAAGAGAAGGATTAGGGTTTAAATTGTGTTGGGTGATGGAAGTTGCTGTTATGAGACCCTTAGTGCTGTTTGTACTGGCCAAGACCCGGATTAGAAACCATGATACGGACTTTAGGTTTGCCGGTATAGGGTTTTTGTGGTTTTAGTGATGGTATTTAGAGATCTGGGATGACCTGAGACCTTTATAAGAGAAGTTCCCTTAACCATGAGACGTGCAGGCAACCATGAATCACCCCCTGAAACCTGAGCCCCAACCCATTCATCTTGGCCGCAAATTTTGGGCCGCAATTTACGGCCTGGGTACAACCAAATTGATCCATATTTGGTCCATGGCTCTATCTTCAGTAAATTAGACCCTCCACATATGCAAAATTGGCTAATTTCACCTAGGGGAAAATCTGGGACCATTTTCTTGAGTTGCTGCCGTATTTTGCGACTTCGTTTTAATTTTGGATTTGGTATTTGATATTGTGTTCCATCATCTGATGTTTGTACGTCAGCGACGGGGGTTGTTTGGTGGTTTTGCAGGCGTAGGGTATAGGTTCTGACCTATAAGTGATTCGCATGCCGTATTGGTTTTCCGGTTTCGATTTTAATAGCGATTGCGATTGTGTATTATTGTAGATACCTTCACGTGGATTCCGAGGCGACGGAGCGTGGCATCATCGAATTCAGCAAGAGATTGTCAAGGTGAGTAGATTTATATCTACGGGGGAAGTCGGGTGGATGGCGTATAGCACCCCCGCAAAGTTTTGGTGGAAACCAAATGTAGCATATGGTTAAGAAAACCTAGAGTAGCAAACTAGGGTTAGACTTATAAGATAGCTATAGAAACCATATTAGAAAGTAAGGATAGTTAGAAGTGTTTTGATACGACTATTATGTGATGACTGAATTTGAAGATGACGTTGTCGATATTTCCGTTTAGGGTACTATAGGACTAGATAGTTGACGTAGATGCGTCATCCGAACCATACTTATTTCTAAACTGAAGATCGTATGCAGCTTTTAAACAGATACCTTGAGGGACGTTACTGATTTTCAAATGATATCTTTTCTTTAAAAACACCGTAAACCCTACTTTCAAAACTACGATTCGCATCTTTCAAAACTGTCTGTATTGTTCAAGTGTGTATGTTAGATTAGATACTTATGCTTATAGTAAAGGTAGAATGTATTTGTTAAATTGACTCGATATGAGATATAAATGTGATGAAAAGAATTGTACGATGCGATATGATGAAATTGGTGATATGTTGGTATACGGATGCGAGTCGATTGAAATGATTGATTGCCGGTCCACCTATATGAGATTTTTATGGATGAGATCTGGGACATAGGTATATAAATATATATATAGAATATCGTGAATCATGTGTGATGTGTCGTACGAGATGTTAGGTCCGTACCCCTCTGTAACGTTTTGAAAATCGTTTCGGTGAAATTTCGAAAAATCGGTAAAATAAGGGGGTTTTCTGTAAAAAGTCAAAATACAAATATCTTATTATAAAAATTAAATATACATATTCTAGCTATGTAATTGCTATTATTTGGTGTTTATTGAGCTGCTGGTGAAATTTCAAATTTTCTGAAAAAAATATTATTTTATTATTATTTAAGCCGTCACTAATACATTTAATTAGGGAAAATTACAAATTGGAATGAGTTGAAACAAATTTTGTGCATCATAAAACATTAAATAAAATTTTATTATGTGGTTTTTGAAACGAAATCATTTGCCAAAACGGTTTAGAAATTATTGAAGAAAAAAGGCTTTTTTTAGGCGTAAATGGATGTTTGGGGTATTATATTTATCATTTTTCATCACCCCACACCCGTACCCACATCCACACACTCCCATTTACTTCTCCCCTTGAAGAATTCAGCAGCCCCCATTCTTTTTCCCCACTTGAATTTCAAAGGAAAAGAAATGAAAGAAAAGAAAAGAAAAGAGTAGAAAATGATATAATTTGAGTTGACTTTGACTTGAACTAACTTTCTCCACCTCACTCTCTCTCCTCCCTCACCCAACCCCCCACACTTCTGGCCGAAACCAGCAACCCCCCAACAGCCCCTTTTTCCTCTTCTCCTCTCTTTGTTCCATCAAAGAAAATCCAAAGAAAAATCCACTAAAAATCAAGCAAAAATCCAAATCAAAATCCGACTCCTACCCATTTTAGCTTAGCCCGTATAGCATGGATCTTTGTGAAAAGAGAGCATTTTGGGAGGCCATGGATGCTTGTGGATCTTCAAATGTTTTTGGGTATAATTCTAAACATTTTTGCTTAATTTGTTACTAATTTCTTAAAGCTAAGTTAATTAAGTGTTTAATTAGGTGTTTAAGAAAGAAAAAGGTTTTGAATTGAAGTTTGAAATTTCAAGTGTATGGTTTTGAATGAAGATTAGGGTTTGAGCATTTGATTAGGATTGTGATGGGTAGATTAACATATAATTGCTTGCGAAAATCAAATCTAGTTGCTAGCTGCATTTTTGTTAATTTAAATTTGTGATAAGTATATATATTGCAAACTAGTTTTTGTAAATATTGTGTTAAATTGAGAATTAAAATATGGTTAGGGTTTTTATTATATTATTAACTTTATTAAGTGTAGTTTAACACTTTAGTTCATGGAAATCCAACCTAAATTGTAGTTTGTGCATTTTTGCTATGAAATTGTAAAAAGGGTATTTTATAAACTAGAATATTAGGGTTTTTGGAATTTAATGAGATTAAATTCCGGAAATTGTTTCTATGACTTATTTAAGATATTTAATAAGTATATTGGCCGCTACATTTGTTTAAACATCGAGTTTTGTACTAAAACGGTTAATTTTGCTTGCTAGATTTACGGAAAAATGACTTTTTAAGTGAAATTGGGGTTTTTGTGAGTTTTAACCTAGTTTATATTAAAATTAGTGTTCGTGAATGTGCAAATGAGTGTGATTGGATTTTTCTCGACGGTTTGACGTTTGTACATCGACATCGAGGGTTGGTTTGGCTATTCTTGCATGCGTAGGCGATAGGTTTGGACCTATGCGTGATACGCGTGCCGATGTGATTTTCGTATGCCGTTTCGATTTCGAATTTAGTTTTAATGCGATACGGTGCGTTATGATATGTAGGTACCCCATGTGGACTTCGAGACGACAAGCAAGCGCATGGCGACGTCGGCACCGGCGAGCGAGGACCAGGTGAGTAGATTTATATCTACGGGGAGAAGTCGGGTGGATGGCGTATAGCACCCCCGCAGTCCGTGGTGGTGTATACGGATGCGTATACACACCAACAATTATTATATGTTATTTGGGATTAATAACGATGTTAGGATGGATATTGGTGTGTTGGATTACTTTAGTGTTGCGAACCCTAGGGTAGTGTTGCACTACACATACATACATACACACATACATACTTGCATACATTCCTATTTATATATGCTCATGTGATTCTTTATAGTTATGTGTTCACATGGGTATGGGACGATGTGTTCACATACGGATTGAGGATGATACTTAGGATTGAGCTGAGTCGATGAGATTTGATTTGAGGCCGTGAGATCGGTGATATAGCAGGGTTCGTATCTTAGATACGACATGACGTTGTAGCGGGTCCTTGACGTAGTGTTTCACACACGTCCATGCGTACTTAGGCGGTATCAGTATTGTACTGGACGTAGATCAGTACCCCGATCATGATAATTGATAAAGAGGATACCAGGTGAATAGTATGATGAATGTGATATTGACCCATACCCAGATTTGGGATGCCGTACGACGGATTTACGTATGAGCTATATTGATGATTGATCCGCACTCTTGACTTGGGATGCCTGATTATAGATATGGTATCGGCTATGATATTATTGAGGCGGGATCACCGACTATACATATACAGGTAGGTATATGTATCGACTCAGATGATAGGCGGTTTCCTTACCTGTAGTTCAGCTTATTAGTTCAGCCGTATAGTTTAGTGTAGTTGTTAGATTAGATTAGACTCCTACCTATTTCAAAACTAACGAATCGTGGGTATTTTAAAAGACAGCCCAAGGGATCTTACGGATATTTCAAAAGACGTATCTTTTCATAAAAACACCATAGCCCCTATTTTCAAAACCCCATGACTCGTGTTATTTCAAAAGGCACCATTTGTAGGACTTATATTAGATTAATGCAGATTAGTTATAGTTGCATCTAGTTTTCAGCTCCCGCTCATTTTTGTGGTCCGCTTCGCATCGCATGCTTATTTTATGTTTCATACTCCATTAGTGATATCATGCTGTTAGGACACCAGCACCATTACCGATGATGCGTATGTACCACGTACACTTAATTGCCGGCTCACACACATCTTCATCGGTAATTGCCATGTCACGTACACCTTAGAAAATATTATTGCTTAACTTAGCTAGATAGCTAGTAGTTTGACATAATATTAGTGTACTTACCTTATATGCCAGCTTAGATATTGTAGTTATTACTTGTCACTTCATGCATACTGTTATTCATCGTTATGCCGCATTCATGGATTCTCATGCATATATTCACTATTTTACGTGTTATTGAGGTTTTGGATTCGGATTTCCATGAGATTTTCTGGATTTGGAGGAAAACCGCAAAAACATAAATAAACCTTTTCTCTCTTTTAAAATAAAAAGTGCGGTTTTTCTATGATGTATGAGTCGTCCACCATGAGTTTGCTGATGGATTTCGAGACCCGATTCGAGGAGTGGAGGAACCGTTTCGGGTACATGGTGGGCCCGGTATGGTACCCCGGGGCAAGAGGAATGTGGTGTTGACGTTGAGCCTGGCTGGGGAGCACTACCTACCGGTGATATTACCCGACGCGTCGGATATCCGGAGGATACCGTCGTGGTCTTGAGATGGATGGTAGGGGCCGGTCTGGACTGACGACGCCCTAGATATTGAGATTGAGACATTGATATTTCGAGACATTGAGATTTATGTTTTGTGTCGATGCTAGACACTGTTGATACTGATTTCATTTATGATACCTCAGTTTAAAAATACAAAGGAAATCTCACTAATTTATGAAAACAGTTCTTCATTTACATGTATTCTATTTTCATGCATTCATACCTCATTCATATGATATATTGCTACCTGAGGCACTGACACGGGCACATGAGTTTACACTCGGGTTAGATATTTACCCTAGCCATTGTTATAGGCTGCATGTTATATACATTTTTTAGGATATATTATGATCATTGACCTAGGATTGCGTTATTTATGCGATTTCTGTGCGTAGATGTTTTTCTATTCACGAGTTGGCAACTCACCCCCGTTGTGCCCCAGTTTCTTGCAGGTTTGCCGTACAGGTTTCATTACGGCTTTGCGGGCTCAGTTTCATTCGGGTGACTTGCTAGTAGGTGGGTTTTTCTTGTATCGTACCCATCATATTACCTTGTATAATATTATTCCGTTGTATCTAGTAAATTCCATCAACCAAACCTGTATTTATTTTGAGATAGAGACCAGTGATGTTATTCTTTCGACCTTAGAGTCGCTCGTTATATTTCTGGTTGTTTTGAGTTTCCTTTTGAGTTTTTGATCCTCGCCGTTGGCGTTGTATATTATTTTGCTTGTATGGTTGTGACCGTCGATTGACGAAGAGCTAGCTCCCGCTTGGGGATGCCTTTTTATTGATTTCGTATACTATGCATATTGTATCCCGTTTGGGGGCCAGTATTTACAAAGGAGACTCTGCCGAAATTTTCAGTAAATTTTTGATGTTTTTAGAAACCCGCATAATTCGGCTTATGCTATTAAAACTACCTATTTTAAATTGGTTTCCTTCACTCTACTACCTTTTTTGTTTGGATTTCTGGGTTTTCGGCTCACTTAGATTACGTACGCCTCGAGACGTTTCGTAGTTTAAGTGCCGGTCATGTTCCATCTTTCGGGACGTGACACCCTCATTGTCATAAAGGTTGATAGGATCTCTAATATTTTAATGCCGCCGTACAATAATTTTCCGTGCGAGATGAGTTTGACTTGATGATTGATCCATACGCTTGACTAGAGGATGCCGTAAGATGGATTGTACCATACACGATGTGGTGTGGCTAGATGCCGATTGATAGATTCACCGACTCGGTCATGTTAGTGTTAGTTATATGTATGCCCTAGAGGCCATTACTATACATAGGATGTATATTGTAGTGGATGCTTGGACATATATAGAGAGGACTTTCTTGCTCGACATGATAGTATGCTATCTGGTTGATCTTTACCTTAACGTGTACACTGATTGTCTCTCTGTTACATGTTGGTAAAGCTCTTAGGATGTGTACTTGACTACCTGGACTATGATGCGGATCATACAAGTGGGGACATGTTAGTCCATAAGTACATCCTTCAAGGTCACTAGTCGTGGGTGTATCGAGACGGGGCATCGATATACCAGAGTAGACTAGCGTATACCTTCTCGACCCATACAGATGGGTGATGGATGATCCCATATCCATTGGTGTTTGACATCAGAGATTATATACGGGTGCTCAGTGGAGACTGGGTACACTGGACGGACTCGCCGAGAACTCCCAGATAGTATTATACCTTACGTCAGATGGCAGTTCTCTGGTGACACTGGTACAGAGTAGTCTGTTAACCCGAGATCTTCATAGAGTCTTGTGTGATTCGCACTGTGCTTTGATTTCCACCTTACCACGTCCAAGAGGGCGTGCAAAACGGTGGTTTTTGGGTACAGCCCCGAATCACATGGAGGCAATGAGCGATAGGAGGGGATTCGTCTCTCCCGGTATAGGGAGTTGATGTTGCGCTGTGTTCGATTGGCTATAACCGGAAATCCCTGGCCAGGGTTGCTGAGATTTACTGGTAAGTGTTACCTGTAGTTTCTCGAACTGTTATAGATCTCATATCGACACGACTTATCGAGCTATTGGGGTCTGACGTTTACCACCCCTAGGCGAGATATGCGACATATCAGACGACGAGACCGGACTGTACGGTAAGTGTTACTGGTTGGATTCACAGGAGTGTGAGCGGGCTTGCTCGTCGATCTTCTGATCGCTCAATACCCGGGTGGCCGTTACGTTTAGCAGACCGCTTGCAGCTTGTGGGTGTTTGATATGATCATCACCTGCTGCCGGCGTATTGACGAGTCTTTAGAGTCCTACACAGAGGTTTCCTGGCTCAAGCGAAACGAAATAGGAGCGCATATGAGATATGTGCGGGACCGAGAATAATGCGTGTATGTGATACCGTATTCTATTCTCGCGATTTGTATCATCGAACGGTTATATATGATATAACCAGGTTACCGAATCAAGTGTTGATTCGATACATTGATACACTTGATACTAGTCGGTTATATGCGACATGACCGGATCATTGAATCAAGTGTTGATTTAATGATTTAATGTATAATTATATATTTAATATATTACTTTACATTAACTAGTATTGGTTCACTCAAGATTGATTTTCTCACTTGAAATGCACAAGTTGTTTATGTGATATATTTTTGTGCACTTGTTTGTATCATGTTTGATGATACATGCAAACTTAGGTTTGTGTAAGACTTAAACCATGTTTAGTGAATGGTTAGGGTTTCATTTCACTTATTTATTTATTCATTTGTTTTTGGCAAATAGAAATGGTGACTTTCTTTTGTTGTTTTGCTTGAAGCTTCATGAAGCTTTTCTAGCATCTTTGAAAAGTCTACCATTTTTGTTTTGTCCTTAACCCTAACCATTCAACTAAACCCTAGTTCATTCTCTACACTAAACCATGGTTGCAAATATGATAAGGATCACTTATTTTCTTTTTTTTTCATAATTCTTATCATATTCTTTTTCTTCTTCTTCTTCTTCAACAAGAAGAAAGCTTGCTACCATTAATGGCAACATGAGAAAAAGAGTGAGAAATCCAATTCTAAAGTGAACCCACTTCCTATTTCTTCATCCTCTACCACTTGCCAAGTAGTATAGGGTGTTTTCTTCACAAGTTTCATGACTTGGTGAAGTTGGAGCTTGATCTTGAGTTGCCTCGACGTAGATCGTCTTCGGCATCGAAGTTGACGACCTAGCCCGATCATTTCTCCGACGAAACCATCGCCAGAGTCCGGATTCCGATAGGTACAGCGGAGGGACGTCATCACGGAGCCTAGGTAGTGGAGGCCCGGATCTACAAGGGTTGTAGTCACTTTCCTTTAGCAATAAAGTTGTTTACTACTTGCTGGTTTTGCCTAAACTCTAGTTAACGATCTTCATTAGGGTTTCTCGGCACCGGAAATTTTATAATTTGGCATGGTTGATGCCTTGTGAGACCTCATTGGTGTGCCTAGTAACCCTACAGTGGTATCAGAGCCAGGCTAGAGCTTTAGGCAAAGTGTAGACGAAGTTAAAAATCCGATCGAACCCGTAAACCCCGACAAAATCCTTCTCTGTACATTTTTCAAAACAGTGGATTTTTGTGAATTAAAAATTCTCAGAAAAACAAGCAGGAAAAACTAAGAATTACTGTGAAGTACGGTCCTCTAAGTCAATAATTTGACCGCGGAACCGCGGCGAAACCATGGGTTTGGCGGCGGTTCCGCGGCCAAAATTTGGACTTAGTCCCTGAAATTTCATATATTTACTCTTAGGTCCTTTCTTGGCAATTTTTTATGGGAATTGTTTTAATTCCACTCAAGTGTTGAGTTTTTTAGGGTTTTATTGGGGACTCGTTAATTTGATCGGATAATTTAACTTCGTTTATGTTTTTTCGGATATTTTAGAAACTGTTAAAAATTTCGACCGGATATAAATACCCACTTTTTCCCCTGCCGGGAAATTTCTAAGTGTTTGATTTTTCCGTAGTTTAAGAATGTTCTAAGTAGTGCAAGTAACGCGATGGACCCTCTACAAGACAACAAAGCTTAACTCGATTATGTGACCGTCTTGAACTGCCCTTTGAACCTTAGGGTTTGGGGCAGTACGGCGTGCCACATATGAGGCGTTGGCTTGACCCTTCTACGGCTGGACCGTTGGACTGTGGCATGAAATGGATGTTTTTAAACTTATTTCAAGTGTTGAAAACCATTCGGGAAAACTTGGGTGTTTGACTGTTCGATCGGAAAGTTTAACATTTTCTATTTATCTGGAATGTGATACAATATTTGGAATCCACAAGGAGTTATGAGATAACTGATTTGAATGTTATAAACATAGCACTTTAGTCTCACTTGATCGGTTGCTACGGAATTTTGATGTGATTAAAAGTCCGTCGCAATCACGTAGCGTACGCGGATACTCGCCGGGTAAACTTAATAGACAGCTACACCCCATAGCCCCGACCAAGTGACTGTAGGAGAACCCCGTCGCCGAAAGCATCCGTTCGGGTGCTCACGGCAGCGGTGTTCCGCCTTGGTGCACTTCGTCGACGGCATTGGGGGTGCGACCGCCTAATAAAGTTTGCGATGAGCATTCGATCAAAATGTCGGGAATCTTGTTGAATTGCCCGACTTGATATTGAAAAGAGTTTTCGATAATGAGACTAAAATGCGGGGTTTATAATTGCTAGGCATGCGATGTCTAAGGAATTCATATGGTCAGGCATGCGATGTCTGAGGAGGTTGCGGATTCCAACTGTTGTAGTTTTACACTTTCTTTTCTGTGACCGTAAGTGTAATATGTGATATCGCCGGTTTCGTTGCTATATGTCAACGACAATTAGGATGGGCATATTTACTTACGTTGATGACATGTGATGTTATGTGTTGCTGGATATGTTATATTGGATCGTCGTGTTTGAATAGCCGGGGTTTTTTATGTGAGATGGGTGTTTTTCATTTTCATTCATGTAAAAACTTGTATGTAATATTCTTTTATTGGGACACTTCCAGGTTGTGGAAGATGTCACCATTTGTATATTATTTTCTTTTCCGCACTAGGATAGACCCAAGGAGGAGGGCACAAGTAACCGGTTCTGGAGTCCAGTGGGAGACCAACTCGAGGAGTCGAGTCCGGGTCTCCTAACTCTAGAATTGGTAGGGTTGCTTGCCGCTCTCGTAGGGGTCTAGGGGTGTGGGTTTGGATATTCATCGCGACCGTGGAATCCGTGTTTTATACTGGCTCGTATTGAAAACACGGACGTCCTAGTATATCCAATATTTCATATGATTCTTCTGCTGCGATATCTGTGATGTGATCATTTGATGTTCTGTGATAAATACTATATATAGTATATATGATATATTATATAGACGTTACTTATGTTTTACACCCGCACTAGCCCTGCCCCGCTCTGCCGTTAGTCACCTAACCTAACGGTGCATGAGGGGACATCGAGGCGAACACGGATGGCATAAGTGTACGTCGTATTTATCTGTGATGTTTAGGTGACTTAAATGATGGGACTTCATTAATATGATTAATGAAAGTAAAAGAAACCTAAAGAGGTTGTAGAATCGAATTTCAAAATTAAAAAGGGTAGCTACAGTTCTTGCTTTGCACAGCGGTATATATGATATATCCTGCACCTTATTCGATGAGGAAAGGGCCGACGATCCCTTCACCGGGAGTGACCCCTTTAGCAATAACTGGCAGATGCTACACGCTCGATTTGTCTTTTGATTGCTTCTATAGTTTCTGCTTTGCACAGTGATATATATGATATATCCCGCACCTCATTCGACGAGGAAAGGGCCGACGATCCCTTCACCGGGAGTGACCCCTTTAGCAAAACTAGAAAAGCCTCAAAAACACTCCATTTTAAAATCATTTGATTCTACAACGATATCAAGTTCATTACGCAATAGGTTTTCAGAAAAACCTGTCGTAGCCCTCCGTCATTTCAGATAAGTCATGTTTAGTATTCGTGCTGCGTTTGTTGACCTTGTCAAGACGCAGTGTGCGGTAGCTAACCAGTATTTATCTGCTTATGCATATGATGCAGATTGGGTTAGGGTAGTCGTACGGCCTTGTTGACCTTGTCAAGGGTCGTGCGGGTGGGTTTGATTCAATCAAGAAATGACAGGTTGAACTTGACTTACGGTCTATGGTTTGTTGACCTTGTTAAGGTTATAGATCATTTGGGGCAAAATATTATCGGGAATTTCAAGTGTTGAAATTTGCAATGAGATTGCATACCTTCTATGAGATAGTTGGATCCCGATACCCACTGCGAGTAATTGTTACTCCTGGGAGAGTTTTACACATTACAATTAGCCGATCAAGTAGGTGTCTAGAAAGGTGTTAACGAGATTACGCCTCTGGGAAAATGAGGTTTACTATAATTAGGTTCGTGCGAAAGCACGGGGGACCTCCCTCAAAGTACCGACACTGGCCTGGCTGAAAGATTGGCGAACTTGTAGCGTGTAATTAATCCCGGCTAGTCTTTCCTTTTAGGGTTTGAAGGATGATTTGATAAAAACAGTGGGAGCCATCCTGATTAGATAAAATAATAACCAATCTATTCTTGCAAGAGCGCACGCTGAGTGTTTTCTTCTCTCTCTCTCTCCAGGTAGCGACCATATCATGCCTTAATCAAGATAATAATACGGAATATTGACCGAACCCGCTTGTTATACTGAGCTGGGGAACGTTGGTCCCGTTCCAACTTATAATTGTTATAAGACAGAGCAGGAAATTGGGGATTACCAGAATTCCCGTGCCGCCCAAACGAAGAAAGTGCATACTGATGCATAATCTTCGGGTGTGTTCATTATACAGAACTGTTTCTCAGTATTCTTTACGTCCTGGATATGAGATACCGCATCAGGATCCCGCATATGTAATTTGTTACATGGGCTACAGATAGGTAAAGAACTGAGAACGGGTGATAAGTTTCATGAGGCAGAAAACGGGGCAAGTGTTGCAGCCAAGTGTGTTGGTCACTGTCACCCTGTATTTCAAATACATTGATTCTGAACGAATGTTATTAGATACCGAACCTGATATACAAAATCATATCAGTCTCTTTATTAGTAAAGAAATGATAAAATTTTGTATTGTTGGATAATATTTTGAACATTTCCTATATCAAGAGTTGATCGGTTCAGGCACGTTATCTAAAAGCATTGATGTTCTAAATCAAACTACAGTTCTTAGTATACGGAACACACAAAAGAGGAAGAGTTCAGAAATGAACGAATTTTTCTTGAGGTATTGTAGACTAGGTCATATCAATGCGACCCGACTAGCTGAAGTTACATTTAGATGCATATTTAAATATGTTTGAATTTACATCTTATGAAACTTGCCGGTCATGTCACAAAGATACAATGACCAAAGCTCTGTTTACTGGAAACAGAGAAAGAGTTAGTGAACTCTTGGGATTGATACATGATGATGTATGTGAGGTCCCATGTCTACACATGCCAAGACCGGTTCTTTGTATTTCATTACATTCTCTGATAATCTCTCAAGATTCAGACATATGTTCCTGTTGAAACACAAGTACGAACCTTTTGAGATATTCACAGAATATAAGTTAGAAGTAGAGAACCAAAACGGGTATAAGTATTATGTCCTTTGATGTGATCAAGGAGGAGAATACTTGAGCACGGAATTCTTGGACTTTTCTAAAGGAGAATGAGATTCTCTCTCAGCATTACTCCTCCGTATACACCATAGCACGATGGTATATCGGGGCGGAGCAATCACACCCTATATGATAAGGTGTGCTCTATGATGAGTACTACTGAGTTACCTTTTTCCTTTTGGGGGTTATGCACTTGAGAAGCTGCATACCTATTGAATTAGGTTCGAATCAAATCAGTGCCTACCACCTCATATGTGATATGGAAAGGGAAGAGCCCATTTCTTAAGTTAATTAAGATTTGGGGTTGTCCGGCCTATGTCTAAAAGCAAAATCTGGACAAGCTCGAGGCAAGGTCAGTTATGTAGAACTGGAATGGTTCCAGCTATACAAACTACAGCTGATGATTTGATAGAACCAAAGGATTCAATAGTCCCCGACGAACCTCAGCCTCTCCGCCGATCTAGTAGGGTTCCTCACCCACCTGAGAGATACTTTGGTTTCTCTATGACAGTGGGAGTGAGGACTGCATCATGAGATGATGACCCAACTAGTTTCAAGCTGGCCATCAGGAGTAGGACTCTGTAAGAATGGCTGGATGCTTAGTGATCTGAGATGGAATCCTTATACACCAACAAAGTATGGACTTTGGTTGCTTTATCTGAAGGGTTAAATCCCCATCAGGAGCAAGTATATCTTGAGAAGATTACTTGGTGTACATGGAAAAGTTGAGACTTTCAAAGCTAGACTTGTTAAAGGTTTGCATCATTGACCAGGTATGGATCATGATGAAATCTTTTCTAAGGAGCTATGCTTAAGTCCATCCAGATCCTACTTGCCACAGCTACATACCATGACTACGATATCTGGTGGTTGGGTGTCATGACAGCTTTTCTAAAATGATGTTTTAGAAGAGAGCGTCTATAAGTACACAGCCAGAGGGCTTCGTAGACATTGGGAGCAGCGGAAACGTGTACAAGATGCTTTATAGGATAAAGCAGGCATCGCAGAGTTAGAACGTCTGTTTTAATGTCGTAGTCAAAAATTTTGACTTCATCAAAATGGTAGATGAACCTTGTATATACAAAAAGGTAGTAGGGAGTATGGTGGTGATCCTCGTAGAGTACGTGGATGACATACTCTTGATGGGGAAGGAGTTTCCTATGCTATGCTCGGTCAATCTCCGCTTATCACAAGGATTCTCCATATAGGATCAAAGTGATACCTCCTAAATCCTGAGTTTTGATCTATGAGATAGAAGTGATTGGATGTTAGGATTCTCACTAATTGTAGTGAAATGGTATCAATCGATCCTGGGGAGAATCACTGGAAAGGTTCCAGGGTGATAAGGATGACTGAATGTCAATCACAGGCATTGTCTTTACCCTTAGTAAAGGGACGGTATGTTGAAAGAGTTCCAAGCTAGATACCGTGGCATACTAGACGATAAAGGCTGGATACATCGCTACTTAAGATGCTACCAAAGAGGCTGTCTGGGTGTATGTTTGTTCATGAGATGAACTTAGTTCCTCCCATTGTGTGACAATGGAGTTGTGGCTTATGCCAAGGAACGTCCGTCCCATCAGTGATCCAGACATATTCTAAGGCAGTATCACCTGATCATGGAGATGGTTGATCTCTAGGGTGATCGAGGTTAGGAGAGTAGACTCAGAGGACAACACGGCGGATCCACTCACAAAGGCCTTTTCCCAGAGAGAGACTTTTATGGGATGGTTGAGTATGAGATACTACAACCACTGCTATCAGATGGCCCTAGTGCAAGTGGGAGATTGTTAGTTATATGTATGCCCTAGAGGCCATTACTATACATAGGATGTATATTGTAGTGGATGCTTGGACATATATAGGGAGGACTTTCTTGCTCGACATGATAGTATGCTATCTGGTTGATCTTTACCTTAACGTGTACACTGATTGTCTCTCTGTTACATGTTGGTAAAGCCCTTAGGATGTATACTTGACTACCTGGACTATGATGCGGATCATACTAGTGGGGACATGGTAGTCCATAAGTACATCCTTCAAGGTCCCTAGTCGTGGGTGTATCGAGATGGGGCATCGATATACCAGAGTAGACTAGCGTATACCTTCTCGACCCATACAGATGGGCGATGGATGATCCCATATCCATTGGTGTTTGACATCAGAGATTATATACGGGTGCTCAGTGGAGACTGGGTACACTGGACGGACTCGCCGAGAACTCCCAGATGGTATTATACCTTACGTCAGATGGCAGTTCTCTGGTGACACTGGTACAGAGTAGTCTGTTAACCCGAGATCGTCATAGAGTCTTGTATGATTCGCACTGTGCTTTGATTTCCACCTTACCACGTCTAAGAGGGCGTGCAAAACGGTGGTTTTTGGGTACAGTCCTGAATCATATGGAGGCAATGAGCGATAGGAGGGGATTCGTCTCTCCCGGTATAGGGAGTTGATGTTGCGCTGTGTTCAATTGGCTATAACCGGAAATCCCTGGCCAGGGTTGCTGAGATTTACTGGTAAGTGTTATCTGTAGTTTCTCGAACTGTTATAGACCTCATATCGACACGACTTATCGAGCTATTGGGGTCTGACGTTTACCACCCCTAGGTGAGATATGCGACATATCAGACGATGAGACCGGACTGTACGGTAAGTGTTACTGGTTGGATTCACAGGAGTGTGAGCGGGCTTGCTCGTCGATCTTCTGATCACTCAATACCCGGGTGGCCGTTACGTTTAGCAGACCGCTTGCGGCTTGTGGGTGTTTGATATGATCATCACCTGCTGCCGGCGTATTGACGAGTCTTTAGAGTCCTACACAGAGGTTTCATGGCTCAAGCGAAACGAAATAGGAGCGCATATGAGATATGTGCGGGATCGAGAATAATGCGTGTATGTGATACCGTATTCTATTCTCGCGATTTGTATCATCGAACGGTTATATATGATATAACCAGGTTACCGAATCAAGTGTTGATTCGATACATTGATACACTTGATACTAGTCGGTTATATGCGACATGACCGGATCATTGAATCAAGTGTTGATTTAATGATTTAATGTATAATTATATATTTGATATATTACTTTACATTAACTAGTATTGGTTCACTCAAGATTGATTTTCTCACTTGAAATGCACAAGTTGTATATGTGATATATTTTTGTGCACTTGTTTGTATCATGTTTGATGATACATGCAAACTTGGGTTTGTGTAAGACTTAAACCATGTTTAGTGAATGGTTAGGGTTTCATTTCACTTATTTATTTATTCATTTGTTTTTGGCAAATAGAAATGGTGGCTTTCTTTTGTTGTTTTGCTTGAAGCTTCATGAAGCTTTTCTAGCATCTTTGAAAAGTCTACCATTTTTGTTTTGTCCTTAACCCTAACCATTCAACTAAACCCTAGTTCATTCTCTACACTAAACCATGGTTGCAAATATGATAAGGATCACTTATTTTCTTTTTTTTCATAATTCTTATCATATTCTTTTTCTTCTTCTTCTTCTTCTTCAACAAGAAGAAAGCTTGCTACCATTAATGGCAACATGAGAAAAAAAGTGAGAAATCCAATTCTAAAGTGAACCCACTTCCTATTTCTTCATCCTCTACCACTTGCCAAGTAGTATAGGGTGCTTTCTTCACAAGTTTCATGACTTGGTGAAGTTGGAGCTTGATCTTGAGTTGCCTCGACGTAGATCATCTTCGGCATCGAAGTCGACGACCTAGCCCGATCATTTCTCCGACGAAACCATCGCCAGAGTCCGGATTCCGATAGGTACAGCGGAGGGACATCATCACGGAGCCTAGGTAGTGGAGGACCGGATCTACAAAGGTTGTAGTCACTTTCCTTTAGCAATAAAGTTGTTTACTACTTGCTAGTTTCGCCTAAACTCTAGTTAACGATCTTCATTAGGGTTTCTCGGCACCGGAAATTTTATAATTTGGTATGGTTGATACCTTGTGAGACCTTATTAGTGTGCCTAGTAACCCTACAGTTAGATACGTATACCCGTCAGCATTTGCATATGATTAGCTTATGCTGCATGCATGTTATTCGCATTGCATTACTTATACCTGTGATAGTACCCATGCACCATTATCAATGATGCGTATGTTACACGTACACAAATTGTAGGTTCACACACTTCATCATCGATAATTGCCATGTCACTACACATTATGATTGCTGCATCATGATATGACTCTTCACCTCCATACTTACGCACATACACATTGTATATCCATATTGGTGCACATATACTTTGATACATCTATACTTGCGCACATACACATTATATATCCATATTTGCGCACATATACATTGTATATCCATATTTGCGCACATATACATTGTATATCCATATTGGTGCACATATACATTGATACATCCATACTTGCGCATATACATATTTGTATATCCATATTGGTGCACACATACATTGGTACATCTATACTTGCGTATATACATATTGTACCTACATAGATTACTGGTTTTATTGGGAGATTTGGAACCGCAGTATATATTTAAAAACTGGAATCATTTTAAAAGAGTAGTTTTCCCTTAATATGTCATATTACTGTTCCATGTTGCATGATATACGGATATACTTACATTTCTATCATATGTCGCATACATCATGCTTTATGATTTTACGCATTGAAATATGCTGTTTTCATGAGATTTCTGGATTTGAGAACCGTGGCTATTTCAAAGGAAAGTATGTACTGTTTTAAAAACCCGGTTTCTCTTGATATGATATTTCAGTGCGTCCACCATGCGTTTTCTCGGTTCTGAGATGTGTGACGGTGATACCCGGTCGAGGAGCTGGATGAGGCCGATTGCGGGTACATGGTGGACCCGGTATAGTACCTCGGGGCAAGAAAGGGATGCTGTGTAAATAGACGGTGATCCTGGCAGAGGGATTGCTACTTACCGGTGATAGTATTAGGGCTCGGCGGATATCCGGAGGATACCGACCGAAATCGAGAGATGATATGGGCCGATCCGGACTGACGGAGCCCATGGGCCAATCCGGACTGGCGAAGCCCGAGATATGAGGATTTATGTGTCGATACTGGATACGGGTTTCATGATGTTTTCGGGTGTCGATATTGGACACCCAGGTTCCATGATTTTGATGTGTCGCGAGGGACACCGTTGATTTATATCCACATACTTTCATGAACACTCTTTTATGATATTTACGTGCATACATACAATGATTATATGGTTGGACGAGATCCACATGCATACATACCTTGATTATATTGTTGGATTATATCCGCATACATATTGGTATTGATTATATTGTTGGCACATATGATGACCCGGTCACCCTAGATATCATAGTATTACCTTTATGATATAGTTGACCTAGGAGTCGTTGTTTATTTGATTTCTACTTGTAGATGTTTTTCTACTCACGAGTTGGCAACTCACCCCCGTTGTGCCACAGTT
Source organism: Agapanthus africanus (assembly GCA_030015575.1). NCBI lineage: Eukaryota > Viridiplantae > Streptophyta > Magnoliopsida > Asparagales > Amaryllidaceae > Agapanthus > Agapanthus africanus. The sequence goes on from JASDDO010000018.1 coordinate 349,615,307, forward strand.
CTTGTAGGTTGACCGCATGGATCCTTAGCGGCATCGCTGGCATATAGCTTCATTTGGGTGTTTTGCATTGGTAGGTGGGACATTTGTATCATACCCACTCTTGTATTTATATTTCATATTGTATCTGGTCAACTCCATCAATCAAAATTAGTAAATTGTATAAGTAATGAGATTTAGAGGGATTGTGGTTGCGAGACTTAGAGCGAGGGTTTCTCTGCTACTTGTGATTTTTATGTCTTGCTTTTCTTTATCTTTGTGGTGATCTTCGCCGTTGGGCGTCGAATACTTATATATATATTGTCTTGCGTGGTTGTGATCCGCCGTTTGGCGAAGAGCTAGCTCCCACTTGGGGATGCCTTTATCATTATCTTGTATTTGGGGTTTTGGATCAAAATATACAAAGGAGGTGCTGCTCAAATTTTTAAAAGACAAAACACGTTTTCAAACTAGTAAATTTCACTTGCATTTTTATATTCCTTTTCTATGCATTAAGAAAACTTGATTTCATTATACATTTATTTCAAAACTTCACCTCCTTTATTTTCATAAAAAGGTTTAGATTTCTGGGTTTCAGCTTACTTGAATTACGTTCGCCTCTAGACGTTGTGTGATTTAAGTGCTGGTCACGAGCTAATATTTCGGGTCATGACAGTTGTCCAGTGCCCATTAGGACAATGGGGTTGGTACTCGTACTATATTCTGTTTACTCATAACTCCTCTAGTTCTAGACAAGTATTTCGTTGAAATACAAGGTTCAGATTTTGAGAAATTATAAGTATAAGAATAAAGTAGAGAACCATTTGTTGGAAGTATCAGGATTCTTCGAGGTAGTCGAAGATGTAAATACTTGTGTTTGGTATTCCTTTAATAGTAATAGTTTTGAGAACTTTCTTCTCTTTCAGGTTACTCATATATGGATGCACTCCTAATTGAGTAATGTTGATTGGCCTTTTTCCATTTGGTTGATATGCACTGGAGACAGCCGCATGATTTTGAATCTGGTTTCAATTAAATTAGTGCTTTTATTTCTATATTAGATATATATAGAATCAATTTATATCTTAACGATGTTAAGCTATAGGGAGTTGTCCGGCTAATACTTAAAACCAGAATCCGGATAAACTCATGGCACGTTTCAGTAATGGTTGTTTGTGGGTTATCCCGGGCTTTAACGAGGGTTAATATTTTACCATCAGGAAGATCAATAGTGATATTGTTCTTGACTCGCCACAGTTTTTAGTAAAATGGATTTTTTTTCAGAAAACAGAAGTGGGAGTATGGTAGAACTGGAAGTGATTCCAGAACCACAAACGATCACTGAAGATTTAATAGAACCTAAGAATTCAATTAGTTTCGACATTCCATTAGCCACTCCGAAGATTTGGTGGGTAACCTCAGGCACCCAAGAGGTACTTCGGTCTTCTCAGAGACGGTGACAGGAAGGTTCTTGTTTACCCAGACTTTCCATTGCTGTTGTTCTAGACTGTAAGAACCAGCAAGAGGATGAGTATAGCATCATTCTAAACTAGCTTTAGAAGTGCACGTGTATATGACTCTGCCATAGGGTTGTTGTAGTCAGTGGGAGCAGCGGAAGCATAGTGGGCAAGTAGCTTGTGTCTATTTATAGGCTAAAGCAAGTATAGCGGAAATAGATCATCTATTTTTGATGTGACAGTCATAGGTCTTGACCTCATCAGAATAGGAGATGGATCTGCTAAGAAGGTAGTAGAGAGTGATGTCCAGGTAATTAGGATGACATTCACTTGATAGGAAGAGATATTCCTATACTATGATCGGTTGTACTATGGTTGTCATAAAGTTGTTTCTCCACACAGGATATAGATGTAATATCAGGGTTTCTGGTTACTAGATCTATAGTTTTAGATCTAGATTTAGGAAGTATCCCAATCTGGGTACTTTGACATTATTCTAAAGTAATTTTAGAATGGATGACTCCTGGCATGGTGGTGTACCTGCAGGTGATGGAGTCACCCTCTCTAAAGGTGTCTTACAGACTAAAGGGGAGAGGGATCTGCATGATTAGCATATCACTTGCTTAGGCAATTGAGTTAATCATGAAAAATCAAGTACCACACCAGATGTTGTTTTTGCACTAGCTGCAATAAACATATATTAATCCAATCATGGAGAAACACTGGGAAGCAGTTATGAACATAAATGAATGTTCTTGGGATATGGTAACGGCAGCCTCCTTCAGGAAACGGTTATCATTTTAGGCTTCCAAAGTGACCTAGATGACAGCGTGACTGTCAGAATTATAGTTTTCCCTCTTTTGAGAGACAGTATGTTGGACAGGTGGTCCAAGCGGATACTGAGGAAGGCATGGCGCAGGATATTGATTAAATTCAGTGGACGATACAGTCTAAGAAGTTTGCTGGATTTGAAGTTCATTTGTGAACTGGGTTCCATCAGATATCCAGACAAATTCTAAGACAGGTATTGCTCATTTCGGGAGATAGCTTTCTCCGCGAAGTTGAGATATAGAGAGATACAGAAAGAAACATTGGAGCGGATCCACTCACTAAGGCTATTTCTCGAACGCAATAGTTTCGCAAGCGGGTTTTGCAAAACTGATTAGTAGAGAACTTGGGTGTTCGGTATCACACGGGCTGTGAGTATGCGACATTGTAATAATTGACCTTAAGTGCAAGTGGGAGATTGTTGACTATAGTGCCCTTAAGGAAATTATCATAGTCACGGAAAGGTGATTATGATGATTGAGTGAGGACGTATACCGATAGAAAAGTCTTACTTAAGATGATAGCATGCTATCTGGTTTGTCTTTATCATCATATACATATTGATAGAGCCCATAAGATTCTTGCTTGACTACCAGCATTATGACGGCGATCATATAAGTGGGAGCTGGGGGTCTATAAGCACATCCTTAAATGTCCCTAGTCGAGAGAGTATCGAGACTGGGTATCGATACTCCAGTGTAGACTAGTGTATACTGATCGAGAACCCGACGAGGGGTGGTGATCAGGTCTCACAAGCCATTGGTGTTAGTTGTTCACCTAAGATAGTATACAGGTGCTCATTGGGTTATGAGTACACTAGACGGACTCGCCGGGAACCTGCTAGTTGGTATTATACCTATTGTCAGATAGCAGTTCCCAGGTGACATGTGTACAGGTTAGTCTGTTGACCTGAGATCGTCATTTGTCTCGTATGAGTTCCCACTGTACTTTGATTACTACCCTACCACGGCTCAAAGGATTCGTGCAAATATATTTTAGTTGGGTACAGTCCTGAGCCACATGGAAGCAGTGATCGGATCGTCGGGGATTCGTCTCTCCCGGTATTTGGGGTTGATGTCGCGTTGTGTAAGAGTGGCCATCACCATAAATTCATGGACATGGTGGATGAGAATTACCGATCCAGGATCGATAGTTTCTCAGGAGGTGATGGGTTTCATGTCGACACTAAATGTCGCGTTGTTAGGGGTCTGACTTTATTCACCCCCCTAAACTCGACATGCGATACTCTTAGATGAACAGACCAGACTATACGGAAATTGTCACTGTCAGGCTCAGTAGGGGTTCAGGATGAGTTTGCTCATCGGCCTCCCTTTCGCTCAATACCTGGATAGCCGTTACGTACAGCTCGTGCCGCTGACGTGCTTGTGGTTAAACCCACTGCCAGGGTATTGACGAGTCTTTAGAGTCCCACACAGAGGGTTTCCCTGGTTCTGGCGAAATGATGTAGTAGCCGTATTGGATACATGCAGGGTTCCGATCGATTGGTGTACTTTGTACCTGGACTTTCGATCGGACAGTTAATAATACTAGCCAGCTCGGGTTTGAGCCGGATTATTAAATCAAGTATTGATTTAATAATTTACGTATATGTATTTCGATACGTGTATTCCAGTATTATATTCTTTGTGTTATTCTATCTCTTTGGGTATTCGTATTTCGGTACGAATACATGTATGTATATACAGAAGAATGTAATCCGTATTTTTTACCGGATAACATTTTAGAAGGTGCCACCTCATTTTGGATTTGACCATTTTCATAAAATGGATAATGAGGTGGATATTGCATAATGGTGGTATGGTGAGAACCATACTTGAATAGTGCACACAAATGAATTGTTAATTCATTTGTGATCACTATTCAAGTATAGAAGGATTTTTTAAAATGGGAAATTGATTTTAACAAAACCATGCATGCTTCTTTTATTCAAAAGAGAGAGCTCATTTTGGGTGCATGCTTGTTCTTCTTCACTTGAGTTTTCTGTTGAGATCCTCCATCACCATTAGCCTCATTTCCTTCTAGCTTTGCAATTTGTGCTTCCACCTTCATGTAATGAGATAGCTTAACACTTAGTTCTTATACACTACATCCTAGGCTCTCTAGGGTGGCATCCTAGAGACCCTAGTTGCTCCATTTGCCTCTTGATATGGAGCTAGAGCCGGAACTACATCTCTCGGGTGGATCATCGAAGATGGAGGAAAACCAGCGACCAAACTTCATCAAAAAATCACTAGGAGCTTGGAATAAAGACCGAAGGACACGGATTAACTCGGTATAACCATTCTAACTTCCTTTTTAGTTTGCTAGTTTAGGGTTTAAGGACGATCTGGGAATCGGGTAATGGTAGCGCCAGTTTAATAAATTTTTGTTCCGCATTTGGCCACGTTTTGATGGCCGAGGCGTTATCGTAACCCAACACTTTGATTACTACCCTACCACGGCTCAAAGGAGTCGAGCAAACAGGTAGTAGTTGGGTGCAGTCCCGAAGCACTTAGAGGCAGTTGGGGTTAGATAGGATGGGTTTCCAGTAGTTTCTCCCGGTATTGGGGGTTGATATCATGCTGTGTTCAGAGAGCCATTACACAAAGTCCCTGGCCGGGGCAAGCGAAATTTACTGGTAGTTATTCCAGTAGTTTCCCAGGGTGTTTTGGGCTACACTCCGGCACGACTTATTGCACTATTATGGGTCTTACGATTACTGCCCCCCTAGGCCCGATATGCGTTACTCTTAGACGAACAGACCGGACTGTACGGAGATTGTCACATCCAGGCTCAGCAAGAGTTCGGATGGGTTTCCTCATCGGCCTTCTTATCGACAAATACCTGGATAGCCGTTACGTGCAGCTAGTACTGCTTGCGGATTGTGGTTAAACCCACTGCCAGCGTACTGTCGAGTTTTTAGAGTCCCACACAGAGAGTTTCCCTTGCATCAGGAGAAAGATGTAGAGGCCGTATGGTTTTACGGCTGGGCTTCGATTACGTACATGCACTTGTGCGCATATGATGTTCGGGCGGATAATACTAGTTGCCTTTGGTTTAAGCCGGATCCTAGTATTATATTGATAGATAGTTTCATCTCTTTGTATTCGTGTTTCTCGGAATACGGATGCTGGTATGTATATACGGATGAGAGGGGCATAGAAGGAGACACCTCATTAGGGTTTTGATCATTGACTTGATCAAAACAATTATGAGGTGGAGGAAAGTATTTGTTATTTTTATAAATAATAATTAAGGCATGGCTACTTGTTTTGACTACTTGACTTGATTTGACCACTTGACTTGGTTTGACTCTTTGACTTAGATATTTCTTGTGAGATATTTTGAGACACTGGATATTTTGGGTGAGATATTTTCTTGCCATGCTTGTAGTCATATCAAGTGAGCCATCTCATTTTTTTATTATCATTATCAAAAACCATTTCTCTTTTCTCATGTTATCTCTCTTCTTCTTCCTCACAACAAAAACCCTTAAGGTCTCATGAGTTAAGTAAACTAGGGTTCCATGAGGCAAATAAATCCATCTTCATTCTCTACATCGCCTAGGCCATATAGTTTAGCAGGCTAGTTTCCCTAGTTACCTCGGATTTGAGGTTGGAGCTCGGACTATAGACTCTCGGGTGGATCGTCTTTGACTCAAGGAAGCTGACGAGGAAGTTACGATCTGGATCAATCCTTGGAGCCTACGATGACGAGGAGGACAGCGGAGAATACCTGAAGGACTTGTATCATAAGGTATAACGTTCTTTCCGAGTAGTTAAATCTCATGTAGTTTGCTAACTAGGGTTTATGGTCGATCCTTGGTTCTAGTCGGTGTTGCAAAGCCCGTAAAAATCATTTTTTGCAAATTCTGCCTCCCCGCAAACACGTGGGGTGTGCGACATTGACTTACAAGTACAATGGGAACTCACACGAGACAAATGGGGATCTCAGGTCAAAAGACTAATCTGTACTCATGCCACCAAAAAACTGCTATCTGACGATAGGTATAATACCAACTAAAATTTCTCGGCGAGTTCGTCCAGTGTACTCACCTCTAGTGAGCACATATATATTATCTTAGGTGACACAATACTAGTGGCTTGTGAGACCGGCCACCTGTCACGACCCGCAGGGTACGGAACGTGACTGGCACTTAAGTTTACGAAACGTCTAAAGACGTCCGTAAAATAAGTAAGCCAAAGCCCAGAAAACAAAACCAATTAAGCAAAAGAGTGAAGAAAACCCAATCAATTGAAAGCGAGTTATCAAATAAGTCATGTAAAACCCTTTTTAAAAACAATACCAATTTTTCCCGAAAATTTCGGCAGAGTCTCCTTTGTAAATACTGACCCCCAAAACTGGGTACAACAAAATATATACATGAATCCAACAAAATAGGGCATCCCCAAGCGGGAGCTAGCTCTTCGCCATAAGGCGGTCACAAATCCCACGCAATGTAAATGACGACAAGCATAATAATCATAATAAAGCATAAGGAAGCATGAAAAAGTAGCATGTCGGCTCAAGTGAGCTCGACCCCCAAAATACAGCATAAAATCCACAAACCTCACAGTCTCATCTCTAGGTCAATATACAATAATCTGGTAGAAACAGTAGATGGAGTACACTAGATACAAGAATATACAAGGTGGTACAAAAAATAACATAACCCACCTATGAGCAAATCTCGAGTCCAGGCAAAAGAAGCAAGCGCACCCGCCGCTACTGAACTGACGGAGCGGACCTGCAACAGGCTATGGCACAACGGGGGTGAGTTGCCAACTCGTGAGTAATAAATAACATTTACACAGGCTATCGAATGCATGCACACAAGCATCCTAGCATCTATATACAGGTAAGGCAGGACATAATGGCGAGTATGTATGCAATATGGATATACTAGCAGGTGTGTATACAACATCAGTGTACGAATATGTATGCAACATGAATATCTGAGGTCTCAATAGGTTTATATATAAAAATATTTTATCAGATGTTGTTTTTGAAACTCTTTTAGAATGCCAGCAAATGTCAATGAATCGACGAAAACCGGTGTCCAGCAACGACACCCCAAAAATCTGTCTCAAATCTCATAAATGTATCGCTGGCCTCAGCCGTCCGGCTGACCCATCTCAAATATCAATATCTCATCATCTAGCGGCCACGGTCGGTATCCTCTGGATATCCGCCGTCCCAAACAGTCACCGGTAGGTAATCCGTCCCCTGCCAGGCTCAACGTCATCACCACATTCCTCTTGCCCCGGGGTACCTTACCGGGCCCACCATGTACCCGTGCCGGTTCCTCCACTCCTCGACACGGATTTCCAAATCCACAGCAAACTCATGGTGGACGACACTTACATCACTAGAAAACCGCAATTTACACATTTTAAAAATATAATAAGTTTAGAAATTTTGCGGCTTTCCCCCGAAATCCAGCAATATCATAAAATCTCAAGAAATCCTCATAAGTGCATATATCTATGATAATGAATGCATATGATATCAATAATCAAGTTGCGATGTGTGATTAATGTATTAAGCATGAACAATTAATATGATGAAGTTCATGCACATGAATAGCAATTCTACGGTTTCATTTTAAGGAATTAAAGGCAATAGCACCAGTTTAAGTATCAATTTGTAAAAGGTTTAAATTTAAATGTTATCTAGTGTGGTGGCATGGCAATTACCAGGGTGTGTGTGTAAGCATGAATAGTGCTCGTGCTGCATATAAAAACCTGGTAATGGTGCATGTGTCCTACAATTGAGTTTGCGTATATGGATATAACATATTGATCTAATTGCAGCAATTATCATGCCAGTATTATTATTCTAATGTCACAAGTGATTATCCAATTTACTATTTTATTTTCAGTTTACTAATTCTATCGGGCGACTTGCGCCATCCAAACGATCGTCCCCCGTAGATATTAAATCTACTCACCGGGATCCCTGGCTAGCTGTGTCCAATCACCGCCTTTCCCTTTCGCGCCGCGTCTGACGTTTCCGCGACCGAACCTGGAATTTACATCATTACCAATTATAAGGTTACATATCAAGAACGACGCAAACCCCAACGAAACTACTAAAGTTCGCTAGCTAGGTACTGTTGGAGATAGTGCCCTCAGAGTCAATTATTGGATCACAGGCACGTGATTGCAATGATTGAGGGAGGACCTATCCCGGTGGGACAGTCTTACTCGAGATGATAGTATGCTATCTGGTTTATCTTTATCATCGTGTACTGCTTTAGGTGACCTGACATGTCGCTATTACACGTTGATAGAGCCCTTAGGATTCTTGCTTGACGACCAGCAGTATGATGGCGATCATATATGTGGGAGCTGGGGTCTATAAGCACATCCTTAAAAGGTCCCTAGTCGTGGGAGTTTCGAGACTGGGCATCGATACTCCATTAGTAGACTAGTGTATACAGTCGAGACCCCGACGAGGGGCGGTGGCCGGTCTCACAAGCCACTGGTGTCAGTTGGTTCACCTAAGATGTATACAGGTGCTCATTGGGTTATGAGTACACCGGACAGGACTCGCCGGGAACCTGCTAGTTGGTCTTATACCAGACGTCAGATAGCAGTTCCCAGGTGACATGTGTACAGGTTAGTTCATCGACCTGAGGATCGTCATTTGTCTCGTGTGAGTTCCCACTGTGCTTTGATTACTACCCTACCACGGCTCAAAGGAGTCGTGCAAACAGGTTTTAGTTGGGTACAGTCCCGAGCCACATGGAGGCAGTGAGCGGATCTTCAGGGGTTCGTCTCTCCCGGTATTGGGGGTGAGGTCGCGCTGTGTCTAGGAGAGCCGTTACGCAAAGCCCTCGGCCGAGGCAGGAGATTTACTGGTAGGTATTCCAGTAGTATCTCAGGGCGTTCTGGGCTACACTCCGACACGACTTGTACCGCTTTTGGGGGTCTGACTTTTACCAACCCCCTAGGCCCGCCATGCGATACTCATAGACGAACGGACCGGACTGTACGGATATTGTCACTGACAGGCTCAGTAGGGTGTCAGGATGAGTTCGCTCATCGACGTCCCTTTTAGTCAATAGCTGGTGGCCCGTCACGTATTGGCTGATACCTCTGACGTGCTAGTGGTTAAATCCACAGCCATAGTATTGACGAGTCTTTAGAGTCCACCACACTTTCAGTTACTCAGCTTTCGGGCGAAACGCTGTAGAGGCCGTATGGAGATATGGCAGGGTCCAATCAGATACGTGCGGTATTGCACGGATCAGGATCGGACGGTTTGTACTAGTGGCCGTATAGTTATATGGCAGGGTTTGATCTGATACGTGCGGTATTGCACGGATCAGGATCGAACGGATTTTACTAGCCGGCTTTGGCTTAAGCCGGTCCTAGTCTAGTACAGTGTAGATTTTGTCTCATTGCATTTGTATCCGGACGGAATACAGATGCGGGTGTGTATGCACAGTATAGGGGTTTTCCTGTAATTTATTACGGGACCAGTTTTCTGGAGTTGCCGGTTTGCATTCCGTTCCGGCCGGTTTTCCTTTGTTCTTTCCCGGCCGGACTTTTCCGATGGAGGGGGTTATTTGCAGTTTTGCAAATAACACTTTGTGAGGGGTTTCTTTGCAATTGTGTTGATTATGATACCTTTCATATCTTGCTCCATGCTTGCATTAATTTGACATGAAAGGGTATGGTGTGAATTAATGTGAAGCATGGTTCTTTGTTTTCTTGCTTTATGTTGTGGTCACCACTTCCTTGCTCCTACAATAACCTCCCTTCTTGCTTTATTTGTTTTGAGATTCCTCCACCATTTCTATCATGGTTTGGCCGGCCACTCATGAGAGAGAGGAGAAAAATGAGAGATTGATTTTTTGTATCATTGGCTCATCTCATTTTCCTTGAAAAATGATAGCATCATTTGCCTCCAAAGTTTCATTCTTCCCTCCATCTAAAGGCAACTCCAATACCCCAAAAGAGACTACGATTCTACACTACACTTCCTACAGCAAATCTTGAGCATGTCGAGTTGCCGGCTTCATGCTCGAGTTGCCTCGGTATTGAGGCGGGAGCCCGTAAAAGACGAAGGCGATGTGGTGCCCTTTCCGGCGAGGAGGCGACGATATGGAGACTACACTTTCCGCGGGAGATCGGGGCGATGATGAGAAGACCGGAGGACTCGGATCTCTTGGTATACTTCTTTTCCCATCTCTTGTTTGCTAGTTAGGTTAATGGTAAACGATCCGGGTTTTCTTTGTCCGCGGTAGCGCCGGTTTCCGAGTAAGGAAAAATTTTGATTCCGCAATTTGGCCTCGAGTAAGACGGCCGGGGCGCTCCCATGGCGCAACATGGTATCAGAGCCACGCCATTAACCTTTTCTAGCTTTTTCTAATGTGTTTTACTTATCCGATCGACCGAAATTCCAAAAACCGTATTTTTTTCTAGCACATCAGTTTCTGTCGAAATTTTTTGGAGTCTAAAAATTTTTCAGGTGATTGCAGAATGATGTACAGGAAGTAATAAGACATCTGGAAAAATTTGGGCATGTGTTACTGTAGATCCGCCGCGGAAGCGCGGCGTAAACCGCCTTGGTGCCGCTCTTCCGCCGCGGTTCTGTTTGTTCTCTGGACCAGATTTTTCCAGTGATGTTCTTACAGGGAATTAGGGCTTTTGGGATATTAAATTTGGGCCCAGTTTCTCTGTGTGTGCTACAGTTTTCTTGGGGGCCCACTTGTTATAATTTGATCGATCGGATATTTTTAAACACATTATTTCACAGTATTTACATTATATCTGCGACCGTGAATGTCACTCGATCGGTAAATCCGGTCTAACTACTATAGCCCGGTTAGACGGATTTGCGAACGTGACTTTCACGTTGATGTTCTATGTTTATGCTGTGATGTTGCGGATCGGTCGTGGGGATAGCCTGGATGCAATGCTAGTACTGTTTTGTGGTATTATGTACATTTGATATTGCGGGGCGAGCGTCCGACATGTGGACTGCCGTCACTGCCAGTTTGTATTATTCTTTTGGGGAACGACCTGGTTGCGGTCGATGTACCCGGTGTATGTATATTTTACTTTCTGTACTAGGGTTACCCCGCGGTGGGGTGCACGGATAGCCGGGTTCTGGAGGGCAACGGGCCCGCATCTCAGGGCATTGAGACGGAGGGGGCTTCAGTCCAGGATTGGCGGGCTATTCGCCGCACTCGTAGGGGGTACAGGTTGACCCAGGAGGGGTGCCCAAGTTACCGGATTCCGTGAAGTGCTGGGTGGTCTATTCACGGTGCTGGAGGGGGCTGCCTCGCTTCAGGTTTTGGCGGGTGACTTGCCGCGCCCGTAGGGGTCTAGGTTTTCATTGCACAGGCTATCCACACGACCAGGGGAACGTCGGGTTTCAGCAGCGGCTCTGTGAAACCCGGGGTTTCCAGATATTTGTATTGTTCTGTGATGCTGTATATTTCTGTGATGTTGCATTTTATCACGCCTTGAGCGAAATATAATATATTGGTATATATATTAGTAGATGTTGTATATGTTTTTCATCCGCGCTAGTCCAGTCCCCGCTCTGTCGTTAGTAAGCTAACCTAACGAGTGATGACGGGACCCAGTGGCGAATGCGGATGGCATATACGTACATCAGTATATTTTCGTTCTTTGTGGTGTGATTAATTGATGGGACTGCGTTGATTCGGATCAATGCAAGATAAACAAACCTATTCTGATGTTGTTGGAACATTTTTCAAAAAGCTGTTATTGCAAGGACGTTCACTTTTGTTTTGCATCGTGGTATTCATTTGGAATATCCTGCTCCTCAGTCGACGAGGCAAGGGCCGAGATCCCTTCACCGGGAGTGACCCCTTGGACAGAAGTTTGCGTCAGGGCATTAACTTCACTATAGCCGATTACTTTTGCTTTGCATCGTGGTATTCAGTTGGAATATCCTGCACCTCATTCTACGGGGAAAGAGCCGAGATCCCTTCACCGGGAGTGACCTCTTTAGTAAAGGTTTTCGTCACTATATTTTATAAAAAGTTATGCAGTTCCTTCAACGATATCAAGTTCATTACGTTAAAGGTTTTTCGCCAAAAACCAGTCGTAGCCCTCCGTCATTTCAGATTAGTATTACTTAGTATTCGTGCTGCGTATGTCGTGCTCAGCCGAGGCGTAGTGTTCGGTAGCTATGTAGTGCTTTTCTGTTGCATGGATATATGATTGGTTAGGACAGTCGTACGGTCATTTTGGCTCAGTCAAGGACTCGTGCGGGTGGGTCTAATGCAATCAAGATAATGACGGGTTGAACTTGACTAGGATCCTTTGATATGTTGGCTCAGTCAAGGTCACTTGGGTCCTAGGGGTAAAAATCACATCGGGAGTTTCAAAAGAACTGAAACTTGCCAGGCATGCGCATACCTTCTGGAGTGTGGTGGCGTGAGTGGATTCCGTCACGTTATCATGCGATGAGAGTTGGATCCCGATTTCCACTGATGAGTTGGTTTACTCCTCGGGTGATCCCCGACTAATTCTTCTTTCAGGTTTGGAGGAGAATTTGAGGTACAGTGGGAGGTTTCCAGATTAGACAAAGTGATAACCATTCTGATCTAGGTTAGAGTGCACGCTGAGTGTTTCTTTTCTCTCTCTCTGGCAGCGACCATTGACCCGACCCTGGACTATGACTCAGTGACCAAGTTGACCGAACCTTCTTAACACTGGCTTTTGGATTGTCAGAGTTGCAGACCTCATTGCCACTCCTACTTTTACCCTTTTCTCCAGGACACCCCGTATTACTACGAACGTCCACTTCCATTGGACAAAACCATCGTATGGTTATATACGAACTCAAAGGACTTCGAGGATGGTTTCTGGTTCTGGAGAAAACGGATAGGATTATTCAGTTGTCTTTTCTTTTCACCTTCTCTCAGGTTGCGAGTATTCCTTGGTTTAGGAGTAGTACACCTATTACGCAAATTGGATAGTCTTCTTCCAAACCTTAGGCTGGTGCCGACCGGTAGGGAATGAAGGAAACCAATTAGCATAACGATGGTGTACAGAAGGTATTAAGTTTAGACAAAGCAAGGGATTAGTAAGAGGGCAAAGTAAATTGCGACTGATATTCACGACCAAACCAAGTATTTCTTCGCCAACCCTAAATCACCTTTGTATTTCTCCAGGACACTCCGTATCACTACGAAGATCCCATTTTATTGGATACTCCATCGTATGGTTATATACGAACTCGAAAGGAACTTGTTCCAGTTCGGGGATGGATTCTGGTTCAGGAGAAATAGGAATAAAGTACATTCAGGTGTCTTTTATCTTCACCTTCTCTCGCATTGCGAGTGTTCCTAGGATTAGGACAGTACACCCTTTATGCTTTTTGGATAGTCTTCTTCCAAACCATAGGCTGGTGCCGAACGGTAGGGAAGAAAGAAAACCATTTGGCTTAAAGGGGTGTACAGAAGGTAATGACTAAAGACAAATAAAGGGATTTGGAGAGGTGGCAAAGAATTATACGGTTATAGTTGTGAATCTGGATAATGGTAGAGGCATTACTAGGAATACCAGGATACCCCATCGAAACATTACAATGTTTCAGTTTCAACTGTGTACTGTTAAAAGAAAACTGATTTCCCGATTAGACACTTACTCCAGGGTATGTATTTGCCAGGAATAATTCTCACATCTGTATGGTTTTACAGATGATGAGTGGGAGTAAGTTATTGGGAATTGGGTGATCATCCTCATTATATCGGGATTCGTTGTAATCGGTGATATTTGAGGAAGTCACCTGGGTTGTTTGCCGGTCGGCAAATATTTGGTTTTGAATATCCGCTGTTGTGCACCAATTTCAAATCGATATATCTGTACGTCTATTTTCATAGAGTGAGATATACCTTTTGATATTATGTCGATGACATTTACCTATATCAGTGGATGGTTAGGTAAGGAGCATTAAACAGCGGTGTAATTCTTCTTAACCATAAGTACAGTTTTCAACCTGCGACGCACAGTGAAAGAGTTGTTAGACTCAGCGGACCTATACAGAGTATTGTATGTTGTCCAGTGTCCATTAGGACAGAGGGGTTGGTCCTCATACTATATTCTGTTTACTTTTAACTTCTCAAGTTCTTAGACATGTGTTTCGTAGAAACACAGGGTCTAAGTTTTGAGGAGTTATAGGTATTTGAATAGAGTAGAGAACCAGGTGTAGCAAGTATCGGGATTCTTCAAAGAGATCGAAGATGTAGATACTTGTGTATGGTATTCAGTTGATAGTAATGATGAAGACAGATTGCTTCTCTTTCAGGTTACTCATAATTGGAAGCATTCCTAAGTTGAGTAACGCTGATCGGCCTCCTTCCATTTAGTTGACATGCACTGGAGACAGCTGCATGATTTGAATCTGGTTCAATTAAATCAGTGCCTCTGGTTCTATATTGGATATAGAACAGTTCATATCTTAACGATGTTAAGGTACGGGGAGTTGTCCGGCTTATGCTTAAAACCAGACTCCGGATAACTCAAGGCATGTTTCTGTAATGGCTGTTTGTGGGTTGACCCAGGCTATGACGAGGGTTGACTTTCTACCATCTGGCAGATCAATAGAAATATTGTTCTAGACTCGCCACAGTTTTATTAAAAATGGATTTTTTCAAAAAAACAGCAGTGGGAGTATGGTAGAACTGGAAGTGATTCCAGAACCGCAAACGATTACTGAAGATTTAATAAGGAACCTAAAGATTCAATCTGATTTGACATTCCATTGGCCACTCCGCAGATAAGGTGGGTAACTTCAGGCACCCGAGAGGTACTCCGGTAGCCTCAAGGACGGTGACAGGGAAGTTCTTGTTTACCCACACTTGCCATTGTTGTTGTTCCAGGCTGCGAGACCCGGCAGGAGGATGAGTATAGCGTCGTTCTAAATTAGCTTTAGAAGTGCACGTCTATATGACTCTGGCAGAGGGTTGTCGTAGTCAGTGGGAGCAGCGGAAGCATTGGTGGACATCAGGCTTATGTCTATTTATAGACTAAAGCAGATATAGCGGAGTTAGATCATCTGTTTCTGATGTGACAGTCATGGGTTTGACGTCATCAGAATAGGGGATGGATCTGTTGAGCAGGTAGTAGGAAGTGATATTCCTATACTACGATCGGTTATATTTTGGTCGTCACACAGTGTTTTCTCCACATAGGACTTGGATATTATATCAGACATACTGGTTACTAGATCTATGGTTTTAGATCTAGATTTGGGTGGTTTCCCAATCTGGGTACCTTGACAGCATTCTATGAGTATTTAGAATGGACGACTCCTGGCACGGTAGTGCACCTGCAGTTGAAGGAATCACCCTCTCTAAAGGTGTCTTATAGACTAAAGGGGAGAGGGATACTCATGACTGGCAGATCACTTGCTTAGGCAATTGAGTCAATCATGAGATGTCAAGTACCACACCAGATGTTGTTCTTGCACTAGATGCAATAAGTTGATATCGATCCAATCCTGGAGAAACAGTCGGAAGCAGTTTTAGAACATAAGTGAATGTTCTAGGGATATGATAACGGCTGCCTCCTTTAGGAGACGGTTATCACTCCAGGCTTCCAAGGTGACATGGACGACAAGGAGGTTGTCAGAGTTATAGTTTTCCTTCTGAGGAGGGGCAGTATTTTGGACAGGTGGTCCAAGGCAATACTGAGGGAGGCTTGGCGCAGGATACTGATTAAGTTCGGTTGACGATACAGTCTAAGAAGTTTGGATTTGGAGTTCATTTATGAGCTAGGTCCCATCAGACATCCAGACATTCTAAGACAGGTATTGCTCATTTCGGGAGATGGCTTTCTCCGCGAACTTGAGATATAGAGAGACATAGAAAGAAACATCACTGCGGATCCACTCACTGAGGCTATTCCTCGAACGCAATAGTTTCGCAAACGAGCTTTGTGAGACTGACTAGTAGAGGAGTTGGGTGTTCGGTATCACACGGGCTGTGAGTATGCGACATTGCAATAATTAGCCTTGAGTGCAAGTGGGAGATTGTTGGAGATAGTGCCCTCAGAGTCAATTATTGGATCACAGGCACGTGATTGCAATGATTGAGGGAGGACCTATCCCGGTGGGACAGTCTTACTCGAGATGATAGTATGCTATCTGGTTTATCTTTATCATTGTGTACTGCTTTAGGTGACCTGACATGTCGCTATTACACGTTGATAGAGCCCTTAGGATTCTTGCTTGACGACCAGCAGTATGATGGCGATCATATACGTGGGAGCCGGGGTCTATAAGCACATCCTTAAAAGGTCCCTAGTCGTGGGAGTTTCGAGACTGGGCATCGATACTCCATTAGTAGACTAGTGTATACAGTCGAGACCCCGACGAGGGGCGGTGGCCGGTCTCACAAGCCACTGGTGTCAGTTGGTTCACCTAAGATGTATACAGGTGCTCATTGGGTTATGAGTACACCGGACAGGACTCGCCGGGAACCTGCTAGTTGGTCTTATACCAGACGTCAGATAGCAGTTCCCAGGTGACATGTGTACAGGTTAGTTCATCGACCTGAGGATCGTCATTTGTCTCGTGTGAGTTCCCACTGTGCTTTGATTACTACCCTACCACGGCTCAAAGGAGTCGTGCAAACAGGTTTTAGTTGGGTACAGTCCCGAGCCACATGGAGGCAGTGAGCGGATCTTCAGGGGTTCGTCTCTCCCGGTATTGGGGGTGAGGTCGCGCTGTGTCTAGGAGAGCCGTTACGCAAAGCCCTCGGCCGAGGCAGGAGATTTACTGGTAGGTATTCCAGTAGTATCTCAGGGCGTTCTGGGCTACACTCCGACACGACTTGTACCGCTTTTGGGGGTCTGACTTTTACCAACCCCCTAGGCCCGCCATGCGATACTCATAGACGAACGGACCGGACTGTACGGATATTGTCACTGACAGGCTCAGTAGGGTGTCAGGATGAGTTCGCTCATCGACGTCCCTTTTAGTCAATAGCTGGTGGCCCGTCACGTATTGGCTGATACCTCTGACGTGCTAGTGGTTAAATCCACAGCCATAGTATTGACGAGTCTTTAGAGTCCACCACACTTTCAGTTACTCAGCTTTCGGGCGAAACGCTGTAGAGGCCGTATGGAGATATGGCAGGGTCCAATCAGATACGTGCGGTATTGCATGGATCAGGATCGGACGGTTTGTACTAGTGGCCGTATAGTTATATGGCAGGGTTTGATCTGATACGTGCGGTATTGCACGGATCAGGATCGAACGGATTTTACTAGCCGGCTTTGGCTTAAGCCGGTCCTAGTCTAGTACAGTGTAGATTTTGTCTCATTGCATTTGTATCCGGACGGAATACAGATGCGGGTGTGTATGCACAGTATAGGGGTTTTCCTGTAATTTATTACGGGACCAGTTTTCTGGAGTTGCCGGTTTGCATTCCGTTCCGGCCGGTTTTCCTTTGTTCTTTCCCGGCCGGACTTTTCCGATGGAGGGGGTTATTTGCAGTTTTGCAAATAACACTTTGTGAGGGGTTTCTTTGCAATTGTGTTGATTATGATACCTTTCATATCTTGCTCCATGCTTGCATTAATTTGACATGAAAGGGTATGGTGTGAATTAATGTGAAGCATGGTTCTTTGTTTTCTTGCTTTATGTTGTGGTCACCACTTCCTTGCTCCTACAATAACCTCCCTTCTTGCTTCATTTGTTTTGAGATTCCTCCACCATTTCTATCATGGTTTGGCCGGCCACTCATGAGAGAGAGGAGAAAAATGAGAGATTGATTTTTTGTATCATTGGCTCATCTCATTTTCCTTGAAAAATGATAGCATCATTTGCCTCCAAAGTTTCATTCTTCCCTCCATCTAAAGGCAACTCCAATACCCCAAAAGAGACTACGATTCTACACTACACTTCCTACAGCAAATCTTGAGCATGTCGAGTTGCCGGCTTCATGCTCGAGTTGCCTCGGTATTGAGGCGGGAGCCCGTAAAAGACGAAGGCGATGTGGTGCCCTTTCCGGCGAGGAGGCGACGATATGGAGACTACACTTTCCGCGGGAGATCGGGGCGATGATGAGAAGACCGGAGGACTCGGATCTCTTGGTATACTTCTTTTCCCATCTCTTGTTTGCTAGTTAGGTTAATGGTAAACGATCCGGGTTTTCTTTGTCCGCGGTAGCGCCGGTTTCCGAGTAAGGAAAAATTTTGATTCCGCAATTTGGCCTCGAGTAAGACGGCCGGGGCGCTCCCGTGGCGCAACAGGTACAACGTGCACAAAGTGCGCGGAACACACGCGAAAATCGCAAAAACTGCCAAAAACGCCGATTTGGGTCACCCGGCAAAACTAAAACCCGACTACCCAAAAACCGTACTCACGCATCCTAAAAGTCGTAGGACAAGCCATTACAATCATCAAGATATCAAAAATAGTCCATCTCATAATTTATATAAAAATCTAGTAAGCATATACATTCCAAAAATCGGTGCAAAAATCGCCGATTTGCGACAAAACGACTACAATAAAGCATACTCACCCAAGCACACTACAAGCAATCCACACCCACTAATTACAACACATTAATCATGCTCCAAAACCTATATTCCACAACCAAACCCTTTCTTGATTTTATAAATAGCAATTGCAAATCAAAAACCATACTTGAAAAACTTAATTAACACTAATTTCAACCCCAATTAGCAAGTTCACCTCTTAGATTAAGGTTAGCAAAACACTAGATAGCAAATTAGGTTTAAATCAATTAAATAATGCTTTCTAAAACTTAATCAACTCACTAATCAAGTTTCAAATATCAATTCCATACAAAAACCTTCTCTTGAAAATTTAAAAACAACAATTTACAACTAAAATCAACTTCTAAAATTACCTAAATTAGCATAATTAAAGACTACATAACAAGGTAACCATATAGATTAGTTCACTAACAACTAGATTAACTAATAAACAACTTAATTAATTATCATGGCTTCAAAACCCTAATTTAAACAAACTACTCTTTTAAACTAGATTAGAAATAAGCTAACTTTTAACACTAACCATACAATTAAAGGAATTTTTAGCAAAAGAAAGCAACTTGATGAGAATTATACCTCTTGATCTATGGATCAAGCAAGAAAATTTGCTCCAATTGATGGCCTCAACACCAAGGTCCAAGCAAGAATGGCTAAGGATAATGATAGCATAAGGATTTTTGTTTGGATTTTTGAATTAAATCATGGATTTTGATGTATTTCTTGAAGAAATTGAAGAAAAATGAAAAGAAAAGAGAGGAAGAAGAGGGTGTGCAGGAATTTCGGCCAGAATGAGGTATGGGGGAGGGTGTGGGCAAGTGGGGAAAGTCATGGTCAAGTCCACAAAAGTCAATGTATCATACATTATCCATTTTAATTAAAATAATACCATAAACTATCAAATTAACTCAAGAAAGAAACCAAGAAGAGAGAGGCCAGAAATTTCTGGTCTCACACAAGGTGGGGCTGTCCTAGGGCTGAGGAAAAAGAGAGAGGGGTTTTACAAAAGAAATTTTATGCAAAAAGGCCCCCTACAACTCAAAAATTGCAAGTTTTAGCCCAAAATTCAATAAATTCGTTTCAATTCATAAAAATTGGTTAAAAATCAAAATAAATTACTAAAAATTCATGTTATCACTAGATTATAATTATCATAATTTTAGAGATTAAAATTAGCCCGGAAAAATTTGTATTTATCGCTTATTTAATGTATTTTCTTACCGGCTTAAAATAATATAAAAAAATTGAAAAATAGGGAAAAAATTTTAAATGACCAAAATTTCATAATTAACTCATTAGTTACTAAAAACAAGTAATTACCTATCCATTTAAGGTATAATTAGCCCTAAACTGCAAAATATCGAGAAAGACGGTTTTCGGAAAAATACCGAATTTTCACCGAATTTCAGGAAAACACCAAAACGACTTTTCAAGACGCTACAATCTTCCCCCCTTAAAGAAATTCGGTCCCCGAATTTAAAAATATAGCTACGCGTACCTTCAAAGAGATGGGGATATTTCTTCCTCATCTCGCCCTCGGTCTCCCAAGTAACCTCCTCGCTGCTCGGGCTGCGCCAAAGGACCTTGACGGTTGGTATAATCTTCGACCTCAACTTCTTCACCTGCCGATCCAGGATGGCCACCGGCTGCTCTGCAAAGGAAAGGTCGCGCTCTAGCTGGACTGTCGGGTGCTGAGTCGCATGCGAAGGGTCGTGAAGGTACTTGCGGAGCATCGAAACATGAAAAACGGGGTGAACATCGGGAAAGCTGGGTGGAAGAGCCAAACGATATGCAACAGCGCCAACACGCTCGAGGATCTCGAAAGGACCTACGAATCTAGGGCTAAGCTTCCCTTTTCGCCCAAAACGCATCACGCCCTTCATCGGAGAGACTTTCAGAAAAACATGGTCGCCAACTGCGAACTCTAATCTGCGACGGCGTCTGTCTGCATAGGATTTCTGCCTGCTCTGAGCCGCTCTCATCCGGTCTCGGATCAACTGGATCTTCGATGTCGTCTCCTCAACAAGCTGCGGCCCCAAAATGCTGCTCTCACTGAGCTCTGTCCAACTAACGGGCGATCTGCATCTCCTCCCATACAATGCCTCGAAAGGTGCCATCTGAATAGTATCCTGGAAGCTATTGTTGTAGGAGAACTCCACTAGAGGTAAATGACGATCCCAGCTACCACCAAAGTCTAAAACGCACGCTCTGAGCATGTCCTCGAGAGTCTGAAAGGTCCGCTCTGACTGTCCGTCTGTCTGCGGATGAAACGCTGTGCTGAAGCTCAAACGAGTGCCCAAAGCCTCCTGAAGTCTCTGCCAAAGTCGGCTGGTGAACTGAGTGCCTCGATCTGACACGATACAAGTCGGTACGCCATGTAGTCGCACGATCTCGTCAATATAGAGCTGAGCATACTAAGCGAAGCTGAAAGTCGTCTTCACTGGAAGGAAGTGGGCCGCTTTCGTCAATCTATCCACGATCACCCAGATGGAGTCGTACCCTCGACTGGTCCTGGGTAGACCCACAACGAAATCCATCGAAATCTGTTCCCATTTCCACTCCGGAATGGGTAACGGCTGTAGCTCTCCTGCGGGCCTCTGGTGCTCGGCCTTGACTTGCTGACAAGTCAGGCATCTCGAAACGAACTCCGCAATGTCCCTCTTCATCCCGTCCCACCAGTAGGTCTCTCTCATATCATGGTACATCTTGGTGGAACCGGGGTGGACACTATACACTGATCGGTGTGCCTCCTCAAGAATGTCGCGCCGCAATCCATCAGCATCTGGTACGCACAGTCTAGATCCATATCGTAAAATCCCCTGATAGTCAACCACGAACTTGGAAAATCTGCCCTGTCCCATCTGTGCCATGATCTCTGAGCAACGGTCGTCACTGCGCTGTGCCTCATATATACGGTCAAGCAACTGTGGGCGTGCACGAACATGCGCGAGCTGTCCCCCTGTCTGAGTGAACTCGAACTCAACTCGGCTGTCGCATAACATCTGCCAATCTGCTGACGACTGCCTCTGCACTGCGCGCAAAAAGGATAGACTACCCCCGGGCCTCCTACTCAACGCATCCGCCACCATATTCGCCTTGCCGGGGTGATATAAGATCTCGCAGTCGTAGTCTTTCACCAACTCCATCCAACGACGCTGTCTGAGGTTCAGGTCTTGCTGCTGAAATATGTACTTTAAGCTCTGGTGATCGGTGAATATCTGACACGACTCGCCGTATAGGTAATGTCGCTAAATCTTCAGTGCAAAGACCACTGCAGCCATCTCCAAATCATGAGTGGGGTAGTTCTGTTCATGCTTCTTCAACTGCCGAGAAGCGTAAGCGATCACCCGGCCATGCTGCATCAATACGCATCCTAATCCCACTCGCGAAGCATCACAGTAGACAACAAATCCGCCTGATCCCGAAGGTAAAGATAATACCGGCGCCGTAGTCAAACAAGTCCGTAGCTGCTGAAAACTGCGCTCGCACTCCTCTGTCCAAACGAAAGGAACTCCCTTCCGGGTCAAACTGGTCAACGGTGCAGCTATACGGGAGAAGTCCTGAACAAAACGCCTGTAGTAGCCCACCAAGCCTAGAAAACTACGGATCTCAGTAACCGATGTAGGTCGGGGCCACTGCTGAACGGCCTCAATCTTCTTCGGGTCCACACGAATGCCGTCTCTCGTAACCACGTGACCCAAGAATCCGACGCTGTCCAGCCAGAATGCACACTTGGAGAACTTCGCGAACAGCTGGTGCTCCCTCAGAGTCTGTAACGTAATCCGCAAGTGCTGCTCGTGCTCCTCTCTGCTCCGGGAGTACACCAAGATATCGTCGATAAACACGATGATGAACAAGTCAAGATACGGCCTGAATGTACGGTTCATCAAATCCATGAATGCTGCTGGGGCGTTGGTGAGTCCGAACGACATCACCAAAAACTCGTAGTGGCCATAGCGTGTACGGAAAGCTGTCCTCGGTATATCCTCCGGTCGAACTCGCAGCTGATGGTATCCTGATCGCAAGTCGATCCTCGAAAAATACCCCGCACCCTGAAGCTGGTCGAACAAATCATCAATGCGCGGCAACGGATATCTGTTCCGAACGGTAACTTTGTTCAGCTGGCGGTAGTCGATACATAAGCGCAAACTTCCATCCTTCTTCTTGACAAACAGGACCGGAGCACCCCACGGAGAAACACTAGGTCGAATGAGCCCCTTATCCAACAAATCCTGCAACCGATCCTTCAGCTCTCGAAGCTCTGCCGGGGCCATCCGATAAGGCGGTATAGAAATAGGCCCCGAACCGGGAATCAAATCAATGCAGAACTCAACATTGCGCTCAGGCGGTAGCCCAGGTAGCTCATCAGGGAAAACATCAGGGAACTCACAAACTACCGGGACCCGGTCCAACGAAACCTCTGCAGCTCGAGTATCACAAACAAACGCTAAGAATCCCTGACATCCCTTCCGCAAGAGCTGACCAGCGCGAAGAGACGAAATTAAGCTGGGAAGGGCGACACTACGGTCTCCCTGAATAACAAGGACTGGCTCTCCCGGAAAGCTAAATCTGACTGCCTTCTCACGGCAGTCCACCGAAGCATAACAAGTGGCTAGCCAATCCATGCCCAGAAGCACATCAAAGTCCAACATATCGAGGAGTATCAAATCAACTGATGAATCCCTCTCCCCGATACGAACGGAACACAATCGAAATACAAACCGAGCGACAAACGACTCACCTACCGGAGTAACAACAACAAGCGGCTGATCCAACGACGACGACTCACGGCCCAACATCGGTGCAAAGTGTGTAGAGACGTACGAATGTGTGGAACCTGGGTCGAATAATACCCACGCGTCGAAAGAACAAACTGGCAAAGTACCTGTCACAACGGCATTGGATGCCTGCGCATCCTGCGGTGTCAAAGCAAATACTCGGGCCTGTCCTCCACCGATAGCGGGCTGACCTCGACCTCGGCCTCTGCCTCCTCGTCCTCTCTGAACAGGACCGCCACGTCCTCGGCCTCTCGGTGCACCTAACTGGCGTGGAGCATCGCCTGGGGTAGAAAGTAGGGCTCTCTGAGGAGGGGGTGGTGATGGTGGTAGGGTCACATGCGGAACTGTCGCTGCTCCCTGTCGTCTCACCGGACAGTCTCTGATACGATGATGCAGGCTACCACACCAAAAACATCCTAACCATGGCTGCTGACCATATGGGTGAAGGCGATATAACTGGCCCCTAAAGAATCCACCACGGCCTCTGCGAACCCTCCTAGGTGCTAACATATCAGTGCGAATCTGACTCGGTCTCGAAACGACTGCAGGGGGAGTAATATCCGATCTCTGTGCTCGATTGACCTCTACTAACGATTCCACCATCTGTCGTAACTCCTGCATGCCTCCCATCATCTGTCGCAGCTCCTCCATACCGGACTCAAGCCTATCCATGCGACCTGGGGAATGCGGATCAGTCTGTTCCTGCGGCGTAGGCATACCACCCTGCTCAGTCCTAGTCTCGGACGAGCCAGCTCGAATCTCGTCTCTGACGGCAACCCTCTGTGCCCTCGTAGCCTTCGGCGGCATAGTGGCTGGTACAGGAAAAGGATAATAAGGACAGTGCAATAGGATCATAGGATACACGGAGTTGAAGAAGGAATTTTTCAAGCAAGTATATCCTAAAGTCACTTAGGCGGAGTACCGTATCGTAAGTATGCCGCGGACATACGCACGCTACGTTACGCTGCTTAAGTCACTTACTCCATCTACCAAGGGTCATCCTACACTCACAAAGGTAAAACCTATCGCTCTGATACCAACTTTGTCACGACCCGCAGGGTACGGAACGTGACTGGCACTTAAGTTTACGAAACGTCTAAAGACGTCCGTAAAATAAGTAAGCCAAAGCCCAGAAAACAAAACCAATTAAGCAAAAGAGTGAAGAAAACCCAATCAATTGAAAGCGAGTTATCAAATAAGTCATGTAAAACCCTTTTTAAAAACAATACCAATTTTTCCCGAAAATTTCGGCAGAGTCTCCTTTGTAAATACTGACCCCCAAAACTGGGTACAACAAAATATATACATGAATCCAACAAAATAGGGCATCCCCAAGCGGGAGCTAGCTCTTCGCC
The DNA here is from genome assembly GCA_030015575.1 of Agapanthus africanus. Lineage (NCBI taxonomy): Eukaryota > Viridiplantae > Streptophyta > Magnoliopsida > Asparagales > Amaryllidaceae > Agapanthus > Agapanthus africanus. The sequence continues at coordinate 349,640,215 of JASDDO010000018.1, forward strand.
ATAAGGCGGTCACAAATCCCACGCAATGTAAATGACGACAAGCATAATAATCATAATAAAGCATAAGGAAGCATGAAAAAGTAGCATGTCGGCTCAAGTGAGCTCGACCCCCAAAATACAGCATAAAATCCACAAACCTCACAGTCTCATCTCTAGGTCAATATACAATAATCTGGTAGAAACAGTAGATGGAGTACACTAGATACAAGAATATACAAGGTGGTACAAAAAATAACATAACCCACCTATGAGCAAATCTCGAGTCCAGGCAAAAGAAGCAAGCGCACCCGCCGCTACTGAACTGACGGAGCGGACCTGCAACAGGCTATGTCACAACGGGGGTGAGTTGCCAACTCGTGAGTAATAAATAACATTTACACAGGCTATCGAATGCATGCACACAAGCATCCTAGCATCTATATACAGGTAAGGCAGGACATAATGGCGAGTATGTATGCAATATGGATATACTAGCAGGTGTGTATACAACATCAGTGTACGAATATGTATGCAACATGAATATCTGAGGTCTCAATAGGTTTATATATAAAAATATTTTATCAGATGTTGTTTTTGAAACTCTTTTAGAATGCCAGCAAATGTCAATGAATCGACGAAAACCGGTGTCCAGCAACGACACCCCAAAAATCTGTCTCAAATCTCATAAATGTATCGCTGGCCTCAGCCGTCCGGCTGACCCATCTCAAATATCAATATCTCATCATCTAGAGGCCACGGTCGGTATCCTCTGGATATCCGCCGTCCCAAACAGTCACCGGTAGGTAATCCGTCCCCTGCCAGGCTCAACGTCATCACCACATTCCTCTTGCCCCGGGGTACCTTACCGAGCCCACCATGTACCCGTGCCGGTTCCTCCACTCCTCGACACGGATTTCCAAATCCACAGCAAACTCATGGTGGACGACACTTACATCACTAGAAAACCGCAATTTACACATTTTAAAAATATAATAAGTTTAGAAATTTTGCGGCTTTCCCCCGAAATCCAGCAATATCATAAAATCTCAAGAAATCCTCATAAGTGCATATATCTATGATAATGAATGCATATGATATCAATAATCAAGTTGCGATGTGTGATTAATGTATTAAGCATGAACAATTAATATGATGAAGTTCATGCACATGAATAACAATTCTACGGTTTCATTTTAAGGAATTAAAGGCAATAGCACCAGTTTAAGTATCAATTTGTAAAAGGTTTAAATTTAAATGTTATCTAGTGTGGTGGCATGGCAATTACCAGGGTGTGTGTGTAAGCATGAATAGTGCTCGTGCTGCATATAAAAACCTGGTAATGGTGCATGTGTCCTACAATTGAGTTTGCGTATATGGATATAACATATTGATCTAATTGCAGCAATTATCATGCCAGTATTATTATTCTAATGTCACAAGTGATTATCCAATTTACTATTTTATTTTCAGTTTACTAATTCTATCGGGCGACTTGCGCCATCCAAACGATCGTCCCCCGTAGATGTTAAATCTACTCACCGGGATCCCTGGCTAGCTGTGTCCAATCACCGCCTTTCCCTTTCGCGCCGCGTCTGACGTTTCCGCGACCGAACCTGGAATTTACATCATTACCAATTATAAGGTTACATATCAAGAACGACGCAAACCCCAAAGAAACTACTAAAGTTCGCTAGCTAGGTACAACGTGCACAAAGTGCGCGGAACACACGCGAAAATCGCAAAAACTGCCAAAAACGCCGATTTGGGTCACCCGGCAAAACTAAAACCCGACTACCCAAAAACCGCACTCACGCATCCTAAAAGTCGTAGGACAAGCCATTACAATCATCAAGATATCAAAAATAGTCCATCTCATAATTTATATAAAAATCTAGTAAGCATATACATTCCAAAAATCGGTGCAAAAATCGCCGATTTGCGACAAAACGACTACAATAAAGCATACTCACCCAAGCACACTACAAGCAATCCACACCCACTAATTACAACACATTAATCATGCTCCAAAACCTATATTCCACAACCAAACCCTTTCTTGATTTTATAAATAGCAATTGCAAATCAAAAACCATACTTGAAAAACTTAATTAACACTAATTTCAACCCCAATTAGCAAGTTCACCTCTTAGATTAAGGTTAGCAAAACACTAGATAGCAAATTAGGTTTAAATCAATTAAATAATGCTTTCTAAAACTTAATCAACTCACTAATCAAGTTTCAAATATCAATTCCATACAAAAACCTTCTCTTGAAAATTTAAAAACAACAATTTACAACTAAAATCAACTTCTAAAATTACCTAAATTAGCATAATTAAAGACTACATAACAAGGTAACCATATAGATTAGTTCACTAACAACTAGATTAACTAATAAACAACTTAATTAATTATCATGGCTTCAAAACCCTAATTTAAACAAACTACTCTTTTAAACTAGATTAGAAATAAGCTAACTTTTAACACTAACCATACAATTAAAGGAATTTTTAGCAAAAGAAAGCAACTTGATGAGAATTATACCTCTTGATCTATGGATCAAGCAAGAAAATTTGCTCCAATTGATGGCCTCAACACCAAGGTCCAAGCAAGAATGGCTAAGGATAATGATAGCATAAGGATTTTTGTTTGGATTTTTGAATTAAATCATGGATTTTGATGTATTTCTTGAAGAAATTGAAGAAAAATGAAAAGAAAAGAGAGGAAGAAGAGGGTGTGCAGGAATTTCGGCCAGAATGAGGTATGGGGGAGGGTGTGGGCAAGTGGGGAAAGTCATGGTCAAGTCCACAAAAGTCAATGTATCATACATTATCCATTTTAATTAAAATAATACAATAAACTATCAAATTAACTCAAGAAAGAAACCAAGAAGAGAGAGGCCAGAAATTTCTGGTCTCACACAAGGTGGGGCTGTCCTAGGGCTGAGGAAAAAGAGAGAGGGGTTTTACAAAAGAAATTTTATGCAAAAAGGCCCCCTACAACTCAAAAATTGCAAGTTTTAGCCCAAAATTCAATAAATTCGTTTCAATTCATAAAAATTGGTTAAAAATCAAAATAAATTACTAAAAATTCATGTTATCACTAGATTATAATTATCATAATTTTAGAGATTAAAATTAGCCCGGAAAAATTTGTATTTATCGCTTATTTAATGTATTTTCTTACCGGCTTAAAATAATATAAAAAAATTGAAAAATAGGGAAAAATTTTTAAATGACCAAAATTTCATAATTAACTCATTAGTTACTAAAAACAAGTAATTACCTATCCATTTAAGGTATAATTAGCCCTAAACTGCAAAATATCGAGAAAGACGGTTTTCGGAAAAATACCGAATTTTCACCGAATTTCAGGAAAACACCAAAACGACTTTTCAAGACGCTACACCACCACCCCTCGTCGGGGTCTAGAAACGTATACACTAGTCTACTCCGGAATGTCGATACCCAGTCTTGATACTCTCTCGACTAAAGACATTTAAGGATGTGCTTATGGACCACCCAATCCCCACGTATATGATCGCCATCATAATACTAGTAGTCAAGCAAGAATCCTACGGGCTTTATAATTATGCATTAGCGACACGTAATGGCAAGTAAAACATATACACATAATGATAAAGACAAACCAGTTAGCATACAATCATCTCGAGTAAAACTGTTCTACATGTATAAGTCCTCCTTCAATTATCATAATCGCCTACCTGCAACTACAATAATTGCCATGAGGGCACTATATCCAACAATCTCCCAATTGCACTTAAAACTAATTATTGCGGTGTAGCATATACACTGCTCGTGTGTTACCGAATACCCAACTTTTCTACTAATCAGTTTCGCAAATCATGTTTGAGAAATATCGATGCTCGAGAAATAACCTTAAGATAGTATACAGGTGCTCACTGGAGATGATTAGACTAAACGAACTCGTCGATAACTTTTAAATGGTATTATACTTATCGTCAGATAGCAGTTCTCTGATAGCATGAGTATAGATTAGTCATTTGACCTGAGATCGTCATTTGTCTCGTGTGAGTTACCACTGTACTAAAATTCCTACCCTACCACTGCTCAAAGAAATCATGTAAACAGATTTTAATTAGGTATAGTCCCGAGTCACATGGAGGCAATGAGCAATCGTCAGGGATTTGTCTCTCCCGGTATGGGGGAATCGATGTCGCGCTGTGTTCGAATGGCTATCACCATAAATCCCTGGGCATGGTGGATGATATTTACTGATGGGAGATCATTAGTTCTCGGTCGGTGATGAGCTCAACTCCGGTATTGACTTATCGGGTTATTAGGGGTTTGACATTATCCACCCCCTAGACCCGGTATGTGATATTCTCTGACGAAGGGACCGGACCCTACGGAGATTGTCACATTCAGACTCAGTAGGGGTTCGAATGAGTTTGCTCGTCGGCCTTCCTTTCGACAGATACCTGGGTAGCCTTTATGTACAGCTAGTGCACCTGACATGCTTGTGATTATGGATTTGTCCAATAACTTACTACCAGTGTACTTTCGAGTCTTTAGAGTCCTACACAGAGAGTTTTTCTGGTTCAGGCGAAATGATGCAAATACCGTAGATTGATACGTGCAGAATTCTGATTAAATACGTATACTAGTTATACGGATTTTAATCGAACAGTTGATAATACTTGCAGGCTTAAGATTAAGCCGGATTATTAAATCAAGTATTGATTTAATAATATTCTAGTATTATGTTTGTAGTATTATTCTATTTTTTTTGGTATTCGTATAATGATACAAATATGGGTATTTATATACGGTATAGCATTCTTGTATTTATACAAGATAGCTTCTAAAAGAGGACCCTCATTTTGATTTTCCATTCATTTATTCAAATGGAAATGAGGTGAAGGGATGAGGTGGCATGAATATGGTGAGAGATATGGCTTAGGAATTTTTAATTCCATTTCGTTTACTATTCAAGCATGGCTACAATTTTTAATTGTAAAATTCTTTTTCACAAAACTAAAATTACTATGCTTGATTCTCTCACTTCAAGTTCATTCTCATATTTTCTTTATCTCTCTCTCTCTCTCTCTTCAAGCTCTTCTTTTTCCTCTACCATCTCATGTGTTAAGAAACAAGAGGATTAAAAGATAAATTAATCACACAAACATTCTCTACACCTCTAAGCACCCTAAACTAGGGCTTTTAGTTACTTCACTTGGTGCAGTTAGAGTTTGAACTACAATTCTCGGGTGGATCATATTCAACAAAGGAAGACCTACGTACAAGCTTGATTAAGGAGACCTAGGAGCTTAAAAAGAAGAGATTTGAAGATCCGAACGACACATCTTCAGAGGTTGTATCACTAAACCGAGTAGATTAATCATCTTGGTTATGGTTGTTTAGGCTATGGACAGATTTTGGGTTAATAATTGGTTGTGCTTGCTTTAAAATTGATTTTTATGCATTCCGCTTCGCTACAACCATCGTAGTGTGAGCATAACTCACCAACACTTGGACAGACATGTCTAATCGGATCTGGGTTATGAGATTTCGTGAGCCTAAATTATATTTGGTTTATGTTATTTTTTCTTTTAGGCAGATCTTTGTGTGGTCCTAACGTATCCGGTTTTAAGACTACCCGCTTGCAGGTTCTTAACGGTCAACGCCGCACCAACATAACACGTATGGGTAAGAACAAGGAAGAGAAAAAATAGAGTCTTGGGGAGACAATTGATTCAGGGAATCAATGGTTCAGGGAACCAGTTCAGAGACCCATGGACGATACCCACTCGAATGTGCGAGTGGGAGTATATTAGTCATTTGGCCCGATCCGGTTCAATATCCGCTCATATGAGTGCGCATCCTATATATTCATATATGGGAGACTTAAGGTTTCATATATGAGACATAAGAGATATATGATAATATATAGAAAGTTTTTCTAGAAAGAAAAACAAGAGAGACACCGTTTCCTTCTTCATCCTATTCTACTATGGTTGACTTACGGGGTGATCATGTGGGGGATCCTCGCTTCTTCAAACTGTGGTTTCCTTCCGGTCATTGCGTGGAGCTAGCCGTGAGAGACCAGATCTACAATGTGACATAGGCGAGGATATCGATCCAACTATTCGGATCAGATATATCGGTAAAATTTTAAAGTAGATATATATTTTTCCGCTGCATATAGATTTATGTTTATGTGTCTATATACCTAAAGTGAACAAGACAGATGTAAAATTTTGATCTCATAAGAGAGTGAAAATTTTTGAATTAAACATACCAATTACAAAATGAAAAGAAAAGGTCCTCAAAACTTATTGAAGCATTCTCATTCATAATTTCAAGTCAGTAAAACCAAACAACCCATAATCCATATCCATATGATTATCAGTTTGGATGCATATGATACTGAAGTAAGAAAGAATACAAGCTTAAATAGAATAATTTAGAATAATTCAGAAGGTTGGGCCCTCATGTGAATTAAATAGGAAAACCCACACCCATGTTTAACCTGTGGCGATCGCAACCACAGTACATTAATTAAATTCTTTTAAGAAATGAATCTAAAGACACAATAAAGCAACTGTCAGCATAGCAGCATGTAAGACTGTAACAAGTTGCGCTCCAAAGCATTTATAATGCAAAACCCATCATTGACGTAAAAGAAAGAAAACAACTATTTTAAAAGAAAAACATCACAACTTCAAGAACAACATACATGAACCATCTTTACCTCTCTATATGATCGCCGAACGGATGAAAGGATAAAAATTAAAAGAAAAACAACTTATTACGGCTCACAACAATAGTTTATAATAACTCCGAATAGCTAGAAAAGACAGTTAGAAATCACAAAGTGTGTCAAGGCATCAAGATGAAGTAGCAATGCAACAGGGCTCCCATATGAACAAAGGCTTCCGCAATTGACTGCACCTCCTCATCTCATGCACCAACTCTTCTTTATTCCTCCTCTTCGACGCAGCAAACACCATCTTCGACGAATCTCCTCCTCCGTCTTCGCCTGCATCCGACCCGCTCACTGATGAAGCCGCCACTGCCGCGGCCGCCGCGGTAGTCTTTCTCCACAGTCGCCTCACTGGCGAAAGCGAAGCAGTACTATCTGATATCACTGCTGCAGCTGATACTGCATGATTCGCTTCATTGTAGCTCACAAACTTGTTTATAACGATAGATGATCGGTGCACCTTTGTTGCTTGTTGTGTGCTCACTTTCACTTCCACCACTGCCCCACGGTCTACCACTTCGACTTCTTCAGCTTCCTCTTCCTCGTCTTGCTCTTCCTGAACTTCAGTAATCTCATTGGCTTCTTCTTTGTCTTCAACTTTTTCTTGATTTATGGCCGAAGAAGAATCCGGGTTGATAAAGGAGAGGATGAGGCGGCCGTTGTGCCGCTCCGCATGCAGGTAGTTCTGCGACGGAACGGGCACCGCCTCCACCACCAGACGGCCGTCTTTGCGGTGGGGCCGCATCTGCAGGCACGGACCGTCGCGGAGGAAGATGGATGGGAGAGGCGGTGGGAACGATTGGGGCGGCGAACAGGTCCTGCTCCTGCTGCAGTGGTAGTTCACTGCAGCCACTGGCTGTTGATCTTTTTTCAATTTCTTCAGTTCCGGTTGTCGTTCTTCGGTCTTAAAGAATAAAACGGTAACGTCCCCTTGAGAGAAGTAGTCTTTGGAGCCAGTCTCGGAACCGAGGCTCTCGGTGCAGACCTCGAGGCTCTTCTGACTGAGGAGGCTCGAGGACCGCCTCATTAGAGGATGGACGTAGGGCTCGTCTTGTTTTTGATGTTCTTGTTCACGTTGTTGTTTGGTTTTTTGAGATTGGATGGAACTCCATATGTCGAATTGGCCAGGAAGTACTGCATCAATTGTCATAGTTTACTGCTTACCTCAAACAAAGGAGAAGAGAGGTAGCTAGCTAGCTTGAGAGAGAGAGAGAGAAATGCAAGGGATTTCTCTCTTGCTCTCTTATACCCTACTCTTTCTCTCTTTGTGCTTGAGATGCTTGAGTTGAGAGGTGATGAGAGATGAAGAGAAGGGGAGGGGTGGTATTTGTGGAGATGGGAAAGGGCTTTGGGTTAAGATTCTAGGAACCTTTTTGCCGCCCAAAAGGGCCCCAGCCCTTCCCACTACTCACTACAATCAAACCCAAATTTTGCTTTTTGTCACCACCTTTAGTTTGGTTTATACGGCCATGTTTTACATTTAATTTACTACAGCTGTTTCATCCACTTGCATTTTGATGATGGTACCATTTTCTCTGTGATTTATTCCGTGCATGGAATCCAAATTCAATGAGATGAATTTTTAATCAAATTCGATGAGATGAATTTTTAATCATGTCCGTATTTAGTTTGAGCATTCGGATAATAAAAACTAGGGTGTGTGATTCTTGCATACTTGGATTTGAGTTTAGACCTAACTTCTTGTGTTTTATGTAGATTGTTGTCGAAAACAAGCTGCGTTTTTTAACGCTTGGCTTTTGGACATGAGAGAAACACGTCAGAAGTGGGGCATGTTGGCTAAAACATCATGCACATACAAGAAATTATTCAATATACCCGATACTAATGAGATTTCTCCTACGGAGGCTCGATACTCAGCATGATCTACTCTCTCCCAAAAGAAATCACAAGAACAAAATCTGAAATAACCAAGAGCGAGGCATAATGGACTTTCCTTAAACACAAAAACCGCAACTTTTCTTTCACTAACAAGTAATTTTTATTAAATAATCAAAATCAACTTCTTAATACAGCTGTTCTCATCCCTTTAAATAGGAGATAGAAATATTAACCATAAAAAGAAAAATCTTAACTAAAAATATGAAGAGATATAAAGATATTAATTAAATCTAATCCAATCTAAATAAACAACAATTTAAATTGAATTAAATCTCAATTTAAATTGGAACGAATGTTTTGTCGAATCTTTCCAAATCTCAACCAAATTTTTAATTAAATCTCGAATCTTGTGCAATGTCTTCTCGCAATCATTCCAAAACCACTTACGCCGAATCGACTCTTGCTTCTTCTATTCGGTCTAGGAATCGACCATATGCTCGGTCATATGCTCCTGCATCAGATACAATGTTCCCGTACAAGAGAGAGAAAGAGATATGAGATTTATTACAACAACTTTGTACAGTTTTTGGGGGATATCTTTAATTCTAAATATACCATGCCTTGACAGTTCTGAACATGGAATCCGAGCATTAGCGCGTGCATGAGCATTTCTAATCAAATCTAATGGTTGCGACGTAACTATATAAGATGAAGTTCTTGACAACTAACATCTGATTAGGGCTCGGATTCCATTCTCATATAATCTTCAAAGAAAAAAAAATCCAAGGATGGGAAATAGTACTGTACAGGATCACGAGAGTTTTGAAGGATGATGAGAGGTTCAAATTTAACATAGAACAAGACAATGTTTCCAGGAACGTGAAACATTATATATGGTACGGAACACGGGAAAAACGGGAACACGGGAATAGTATCCCAGCCATTTGCACTTTGTTTATGGTGAAACATACCATATGGGTGATTAAATACTGCATGCTGTTTATATATATGGGTATGTCTTTCTGTAATCTAAATTCTTTGTATGCACGTCAGGGAAATGAATGGTAAGGAGAATGAATGAGGGGTAAAAGTAGTTTATGATATTCGACCTGCAGCAGTATGAGTACGTTAATGTCATATAATGTTGTGGTATTTCAGTAGAGCCTGTCATGGGATGTTCAATTCGAAAACAAAAAACACAGAATGATGATGCTCGATATCGGTGACTCCCCAGATCATGACACGTGGCAGATGACGTGTCCCAGAGCCTACAAGAAAGGATCAAGAACGGTACGTTGGAAGCATACCCGAGCTTGCGACCCGAAGATGTTACCGATCTTCGGTGGCCTTCCAGACCACCCCCAGCTCGCCTCCGAGCTATCACAGAACAAAAATGCCTCGGCCTCTCACTCGTTCCCAAGCCTCTCGTCGAGCTTATCTTCCTCGGTCTCACCGACCGACCCACAGCACCGATCACAGGCGTCTCTGCCATGGCCCCGCGAATCTCGTCATACGCGAGATATCCGCCACCCCACGATCCCGCGTTCCATGCTATCGTGATCCCTCGTTAATTAGCATATCTCGCCATTAATGGAGGATCCCGCCATTCGCACAGGCGTAACGCCAGGGGCGTAACGGCCGGCGTGAATCTCACGCCCACCTGCCCAGTGCTGCCGTTATATAAACCCCTCTCCCAGATGACTCAAGTAAGTGAATTTCATCCCAATAGGCCGTTACTCTGCCAAAATACCCCGTCTAACTTGATCGTCGGAGGGTCCTCGGTGGCACAACCACCCCGAGACTTCCTTGCAAGTAGCTCGGCCACAACGACATAAAACCCATTGAGACCCACACGCTTCAGGAGTCAACCCTCCAAATCCAATCTCAGCCATCCATCAGCCCTCGCAGCAGATCAATGGAAGGTAACATCTGAAGGAGATCCAGAGATCCATCAGCTTGCGCCGTCTGTGGGAAACGCTACTTCTACTCAACGAAAGTTCAACTTCCGATCTCGACTTCATGGCGAGCGGTCACCACGACGATCCAAACACCAGCCGTCGCCCTCCCCGCAGTGGAGACGAGGGAGAATCCCCTCCTCCCCCGAACGCCATTCATGCCTTATCCGCTCGGATAGATCTACTCGCGTCCGTCGTGGATGCACTCGTCCGTGTCCAAACGGCCGGGCAGGCTCCCCAAGTCGTCGCTCCCCCACCTCGGGACCGGGACCCCTACATAGGGAGAGAAGAATCTGCCTGCGTCGGCACGACCGAACACCACCTCGCTGTCTCCGGCGGCTGCAGATCCCCCGGGCCAACGTATTCAATGACCCGCTGGGCGCTGCACAGCTCAACATCGAGGTCTTTCGCCAGAGCGCCTCGCCCCGAGCCCTATCGCGCCCCTGTCCCTCCCGAGGAGGTGTCGGTCAGCTCGCCTACGCCTAGGCATGATCGGAACCCCCTCCCTCGACGGGGTCGCGCGGATGGGACTCGCCACGGCAGCTCGAAGACGAACTCGCCAGGGGACTTAAGGAACCCCATCGAATGGATCCGGGGCCGTGGCCAGGCGCAGTTCTCCGGCAACAGAGGGCAAAAATCAGAATGTGCCGAATCATCGAGATACCACGGCCGACTCGACGCCCTCGAAAATAAGATCGAAGGCATGTATTGGGAAAATCGTCCTTCAAGCGACGGGGCTAAATATGCCGCCGACTCGCTCATGAAGCCCTTCACCAAAGAGCTACTTGCGGTCCACGTCTCCTCCCGGAACAAGCCCCCGAAAGTCTCACTATTCGACGGGAAGTCCAGCCCGAAAGACCATTTGGACGCGTTCACAGCCAGGATGAGTTTCCAGGACTGTTCCGACGCCGCTCAATGCCGCGCTTTCCCCGCCACTCTCATCCGCTCCGGACGAGACTGGTTCCGAGGACTCGCGCCACGCTCAATCTCTAACTTCGATGAGCTGGCCACCCAATTTCTCGGCCACTTCGTCGGGAAAAGACGGCAGAAGTGGACCGTTGATCATCTCTTCGCCATAAAGAGCGGGGACAAAGAATCCTTCAAATGATATGTCACCTGCTTCTACAATGCCCTCCTTGATGTAAGTCTACGGTAGCACCCCGGCCGTCTGTCACGACCCGCAGGGTACGGAACGTGACCGGCAGTTAAGTTATGAAACGTCTCAAGGCGTCCGTAAAATAAATAAGCCGAAGCCCAGAAAACAATACCCGATTTAGAAATAGGGTGAAAGAAAAACCATTTTTAATGGAAGCTATCTAATCCATTAAGTCACATCAAGCCTTTTAGAAGCAACTTCCTTTTTTCAAAATTTTCGGCAGAGTCTCCTTTGTAAAACAGGCCCCCAAACGGGTACAAAACAGGAGTATAAATGAATAACATGTAATATGGCATCCCCAAGCGGGAGCTAGCTCTTCACCTCAAGGCGGTCACAAATTCCACGCAATATAAAACAGCAATGTGCATAAATAAGCATAAGGAGCACAGTAAAATAACATGTCGACTCAAGTGAGCTCGACCCCAAATACAACATAAAACCCACAAGTCTCACAGCCTCGTCTCTAGGTCAATATACAATAATCCAATAACAGGTACAACTGATACAGTAGATGGAGTATTCTAGATACCATGAATAAATAAAGTGGTACAAAATGATAACAACCCACCTACGAGCAAAAGCCTCGAGTCCAGACAAAAAGGCAAAAGTATCTAGTGTGTCCGCCGCTGCTGTACTGACGGAGAGGACCTGCAGAAAGGCTGTGGCACAACGGGGATGAGTTGCCAACTCGTGAGTAATAAATAACATCTATAGAGACTATCGCATGCATGCACACAAGTATCCTAGCATCTATAAAACAGATATGGAAGGGTATACTAGCAGGTATGTATGCAGCATGAATGTACTAGCAGGTATGTATGCAACATGAACCAACTCGTGATTTTAATATGTAAGTATAAGAATCATTCTTTCTTTTTGAAATTCTTTTAAAATGTCCGCATAATATCCATAGAATCAACAAGAATCCGTGTCCAGCAACGACACCTCAAAACTGTCTCGAATCTCATATATCCATATCATAGTATCTCTGGCCTCAGCCGTCCGGCTGACCCATCTCAAATATCAATATCTCATCATCTCGCGGCCACGGTCGGTATCCTCTGGATAACCGCCGTGCCAAAAGAAATCACCGGTAGGTAATCCATCCCCTGCCAGGCTCAACGCCATCATCTGCGATCCTCTTGACCCGGGGTATCTTACCAGGCCCACCATGTACCCGAGACGGTTCATCCAACTTCTCGAAACGGGTCTCAAAAACCACAGCAAACTCATGGTGGACGACACTTTACATCACTAGAAAAATGCAACTTTTCATATTTTAGAAAAAGTAATAAGTTTGTAAATTTTGCGGCTTTCTCCCGAAATCCAGAAATATCATAAATCTCAAGAATTCATCATAAGTGCACATGTCAATGATAATGAATGCATATGGTATCAATAATCAGTTGCAGTGTATGATTTACAGGCTAGGCATGAACAAATGATGCAATAGCAATTCTACAATTTCATTTTAAGGATTTAATGCAATAGCACAGTTTAAGCATCAAAATGGTGACAATGTTCTAGATTATAAGTTATCTAGTGTTGTGGCATGGCAATTACCAGGGCGTGTGTGCACACATGAATAGTGCTCATGCTGCATATAAAAACCCTGGCAATGGTGTAGATGTCCTATGGAATGAGTTCACATATGTAGGTGAAACATATAGATCCTGAACGTAGCAATTATCATGCAAAATTATAATTTCTAACATCCCTAGCAATCTTTTAATTTATTAAATCTATCGGGCGACTTGCGCCATCTATACGATTGTCCCCCGTAGATGTTACATCTACTCACCCGTGATCTCGCGCTAGGTGTGTCCGACCCCTGCTTTCCTTTCTCCGCGGCACTCGAAGTTCCCGCCGGCGAACCTAGAATTAACAAAAGTCACACACATAAGGCAAATCCTACAAAAATGCGATATATCGATCAAAAGGATAACGCATGCGTGAAACTAAATGTGCGTGCACTCGATACGTCGCGACGTGCGTAATCTCACCAGGACAACCCGACACGCTGTGTCACGCAGCGCGCCACAGAACCACGCGGATCACACCCGTGTCGCACAAGTTTAAAAACATCGATAAAAGGTTTTATGCTCCAGATTTTGACTCTGGTCCAAACATAAAAAGTTACAGATACCAAAACCCCTAGCTACACAGCAGACCCCCACACACCAAAACCCAACACCCCAACCCCTATTCTAGCCGCAATTTGCGACCAGATACATTAAATCTGCGGCCATAATAGGGAGAGGGGTTCCCGTGCTTTGTGTGTGTGTGTCTGACATGGTCACTGTGCTACAGCCTTCCCAATTTTTACCTGAGACACCCGGGTCAAGAGCAGATTCCAGATATCCTAAAAAGTCCATATAAAAAGCTAAGTTGCACCAAATTGCAACGATCAGGTATTTTGATGGAATCAGGGGCAAATCCTAAGCTCACTGGCCTTAACAGCACCTAGTCAAGCTATATTATCAGTAACAACCAACACTTGGCCAAGTCTCACACAAAAACACCCAAATCTAGCACTAAACTACATAGTAAACACTAAACTAACTAAATAAGCATAACCTAGCAAGCAAGAAGTCAAGTTAAGGGATTATACCTCTAAAGATCCTAGGATGTAGGAGAAGAGAAGAAGAAGAAGAAGATGGTGAAGAGGCCACTGCTGCCGAAGTGCTGCTACTGCTATTGCTGTTGATGTTGCTGAGCTGCTGCTGTTGCCTCTGGTGCAGCTGCTGCTATTGTTGCTGTTTTTTTGTTGCTGCTGCTGCTACTGCTACTTAGGCTGCTGCTGTTGTATTCCAGCTGCTGCTTGTTGTAAGTCTACGGTAGCGCCCCGGCCGTCAAACTGACGCCAAATGCGGAACAAAAACTTTTATAAATGGCGCTATTGCATACTATAACCCGGATCTGCCATTAACGCTAAACTAACAAACTGTAAAGAAGGTATAAAGGTTATACCGAATGATCCGAGTCCTTCGTTCTTTAACCATCATCCCACGCTCCGTTGCGGCTGCTCCGATCTCGTCGATCTCCGATCTCCTCGTCCAGGTGGCACCACGTCAACGATTCTTTAAACGGGCTCCCGCCTCTGACCCGAGGCAACTCGGTCATCAAGTTTGCTGAAAGAGATGACCAAGATTGATGTAGAGAATGAGTAGAACACTTTGTCTCGCTTCGTCCAAAGCCATGGACGAACGGTTAATGAAGTTGCCTTTTGGATCGGGTGGAAATGTGAAATGAGTATCTATCAAATTTCATGAACCAAAATCTATCAACTTTTTTAACCAAGCGAGTGTGAATTAATCAAGTGGGCATCCAAGAGGGGCCGGCTATAATATATGGAGGGGGTGAGTGTAGGAGAGAGGAGGGGGTGACCACAAGGATAAAGATCATGAAGAAATATCTAAGCAAGAACAAAACCACATTAATGCAATGAATGACTCATCTTAACCTAGTCACCATGCAATTAATGCTAATGAATGAGTCACAATCCTAGTCACCAATCTAGAACCTTCTAGAACCTTCCACACTCATGACTCACCTCAAGAAAAGATAAATCCGTATTAAAGCGAATGTTTAATACGGGTGATAGAAAACAGGAAATTGGTAACTTCCAAAAGCGATCCCGAAACGAATTTCAGGATAACCCCGTAACAGTATAAATATACCTGCATTTGTATTACGACCGAATACAAATGCAACTGAGACAAAGATATTATATCTACACAGTATAATACTCGGATCTGGCTTAAACCAAAGCCCACCAGTATTATCTGCCCGAAATATGACACGTGCGTAAACGCACGTGCATTTTCCGAACCCTACCATAAAACCATACGGCCTGTACAACGTTTCGCTTGAACTTGGAAAACTATTTGTGGGGGACTCTAATGACTCGTCAGTACCCTGGTAGTGGGTTTAACCACAAACCATCAGCGGCACTAGCTGTGCGTAACGGCTGCCCAAGTACTGATCTCAAGGGAGGCCGATGAGCGAACTCATTTGGAAACCCTACTGAGCCTAACAGTGACAATGTATATACAGTCCGGTCCGTTCGTCTATGAGTATCGCATATCCAGCCTAGGGGGCTAGTAACGTCAGACCCCTAATAGCGGTATAAGTCATGTCAGAGACAAGCCCTGAACACCCTGAGAAACTACTGGAGTACCTACCAGTAATTCTCACCTGCCTTGGCCAAGGACTTGGTGTAATGGCTTTCCTAGACACAGCGCGATCTCTCCCCCAATACCGGGAGAGACGAATCCCCTGCCGATCCGCTCATCTGCCTCCATGTGGCTCGGGACTGTACCTAAAAAAGACCTGTTTGCATGACTCCTTTGAGCTGTGGTAGGTTAGAAATCAAAGCACAGTGGGAACTCACACGAGACAAATGACGACCTCAGGTCGATGAACTAACCTATACACATGTCACCAGGGAACTGCTATCTGATGATAGGTATAATACCAACTAGCAGGTTCCCAGCGAGTCCTGTCCGGTGTACTCATAACCCAATGAGCACCTGTATACATCTTAGGTGATCCAACTGACACCAGTGGCTTGTGAGACCGGCCACCGCCCCTCGTCGGGGTCTCGACTGTATACACTAGTCTACTCCGGAGTATCGATGCCCTGTCTTGAAACTCCCACGACTAGGGACCAGAATTAAGGATATGCTTATAGACTACCCAACTCTCACGTATATGATCGCCCTCATACTGTTGGTAGTCAAGCAAGATCCTAAGGGTTCTATCAACGTGTAATCGTGATCAGTCACCTGAACCTATACACGACTGATAAAGGCAAATCAGATAGCATACTATCATCTCGAGTAAGACTGTACTACCGGTATAGGTCCTCCGCAATCATTGCAATCACGTACCTGCGATCCAATAATTGACTTTGAGGGCACTATATCCAACAATCTCCCACTTGCACTTAAGGCTAATTATTGCGATGTCGCATACTCACAACCCGTGTGATACCGAACATCCAACTCCTCTACTAATCAGTTTTTCACAAAGCTCGTTCGTTTGTAGAAACTCTTGTGTTCGAGAAATAGCCTCAGTGAGTGGATCCGCCCTGATGTTTCTTTCTATGTCTCTCTTAATCTCAAGTCCGCGGAGAAAGCCATCTCCCGAATCGAGTAATACCTGTCTTAGAATATGTCTGGATATCTGATGGGACCTAGTTCATAAATGAACTCCAAATCCAAACTTCTTAGACTGTATCGTCGACTGAACCTAATCAGTATCCTGCACCATGCCTCCCACAGTATCCTCTTGGACCACCTGTCCATAATACTGCCCCCTTCGTCAGAGGGAAAACTATAACTCTGACAATCACTCTGTCATTCATGTCACTTTTGAAGCCTGGAATGATAACCGTCTCCTGAAGGAGGCTGCCGTCATCAAACCCGTAGAACATCCACTTATGTTCTAAAACTGCTTCCTTATGTTTCTTCAGGATTGGATTAATATAAACTTATCGCATCTAGTGCAAAACAACATCTGGTGTGGTACTTGACATCTCATGATTGACTCAATTGCCTAAGCAAGTGATCTGCCAATCATGCACATCCCTTTCCCCTTTAGTCTGTAAGACATCTTTAGAGAGGGTGACTCCATCACCTGCAGGTACACCACCATGCCAGGAGTCATTTATTCTAAAAACCATTAGAATACTGTCAAAGTACCCACATTGGGAAACTACCCAAATCCAGATCTAAAACCATAGATTTAGAAACCAGAATATCAGATATTATATCTATATCCTGTCTGGAGAAACAACTGTGTGACGACCACAGTACAACCGATCGTAGTATAGGAATTTTACTTCCTACTCTGTGTATGTCATCTAAATACCAGGACATCACACACCCTACTATCTTCTCAACAGATACATCCCCTATTCTGATGAAGTCAAACCCATGACTGTCACATCAAAATTAGATGATCTATCTCCGCTATAACTGCTCAAGTCTATAAATAGACATAAGCTACTTGCCCACTATGTTTCCGCTGCTCCCACTGACCACAACTACTCTCTGACATAATAATATATACGTGCACTTCTAAAGCTAGTTTAGAACGACGCTATACTTATCCTCCTGCCGGGTCTCATAGCTTGGAACAACAGTAGTGTCAAGTCTGGGTAGATAAGAACCTCCCTGTCACCATCCTTGAAGCTACCGGAGTACCTCTCGGGTGTCTGAGGTTACCCACCATATCTGCGGAGTGGCTAATGGAATGTCAAACTTGATTGATTCTATAGGTCCTATTAAATTTTCCGTAATCGTTTACGGTTCTGGAATCACTTCCAGTTCTACCATACTCCCACTACTATTTTCTAAAAAAATCCATTTTACTAAAACTGTGGCGAGTCAAGAACAATATCGCTATTGATCTTCCAGATGGTAGAAAGTCAACCCTCGACATAGCCCGGGATAACCCATAAACTGCCATTACAGAAACGTGCCCTGAGTTATCCAGAATCTGGTTTTAAGCATAAGCCGGACAACTCCCCGTACCTTAACAACGTTAAGATATGAACCATTCTATATCCAATATAGAAACTTTGGCACTTACTTAATTGGAACTAGATTCTAATCATGCAACTGTCTCCAATGCATATCAACTTAATGGAGAGAGGCTAATCAGCATTACTCAACTTAGGAATCCATCTAATTATGAGTGACCTAAAAGAGAAACAAGTTTCTCAAAACCATTACTATCATCTGAATACCAATCACAAGTATCTATATCTTCGATCTCTTTGAAGAATCTCGATACCTGCGACATCTGGTTCTCTACTTTATTCTCATACCCACAACTTCTCAAAATTTAGATCTTGTATTTCTACGAAACACTTATCTAAACACTAGAGAAGTCATAAGTAAACAGAACATAGTACGAGGACCAACCCCTTTGTCCTGATGGACACTGGACAACATACAATACTCTGTATAAGTCCGCTGAGTTGAATAACTCAAAACCTGTGTATCGTAGGTTGAAAACTGTACTTATGGACTACTCCGCTGTTCAATGCTCCTTACCCAATCGTCAACTGATGTAGGTAAATGTCATCGACATAATATCAAAAAGTTATATCTCACTTTATAAAAATAAACGTACAGATATATCATTTTGAAATTAGTGCACAACAACGGATACTCAAAACCAAATACATGCCTGCCGGCAATAACCCAGGAGACTTCTTCAAATATCACCAATTACAACGAATTCCGATATAATGAGGATGATCACCTAATTCCCAATAACTTCCTCCCACTCATCATTTGTAAAACCATACAGATGTGAGAATCATACCTGGTAAATACATACCCTGGAGTAAGTATCTAATCGGGAAATCAGTTTTCCTTTAACAATGCACAGTGTAACTGAAACATGAAAATGTTTCGTAGGGGTATCCTGGTATTCCTAGTAATGCCTCTTCCATAATCCAATTCATGACTACAACCGTATATTTCTTTGCCATCTTTCCAAATCCCTTTATTTGTCTTTAGTCGTTACCTTCTGTACACCATCGTTAGGCTAAATGGTTTTCTTTCTTCCCTACCGTTCGGCACCAGCCTATGGTTTGGAAGAAGACTATCCAGTAAGCATAATAGGTGTACCCTCCTCAACCTAGGAGTACTCACATCTTGAGAGAAGGTGATGATAAAAGACAATTGAATAATACCTTATTCTTTTAAAGGTGAAATAGGAGTGGTGATGAAGTACGTGGTTTGGTCGTGAATGATAACAGTCGCAATTTACTTTGCCCTCTTTCTAATCCCTTTATTTTGTCTTTACATATTACCTTCTGTACACCCTACTTAGGCTAATTGGTTTTCTTCATTCCCTACCTTTCGGCACCTGCCTATGGTTTGGAAGAAGACTATCCAATAAGCGTAATAGGTGTACTCTCCTAAACTAAGGAGCCCTCGCAACCTCAGAGAAGGTGATAATAAAAGACAACTGAATAAACCAATTCTATTTCTCCTGAACCTGGATCCATCCCCGAAGAAGTCCCTTCGAGTTCGTATATAACCATAC
This sequence comes from Agapanthus africanus, assembly GCA_030015575.1. NCBI lineage: Eukaryota > Viridiplantae > Streptophyta > Magnoliopsida > Asparagales > Amaryllidaceae > Agapanthus > Agapanthus africanus. Next base: position 349,659,958 of record JASDDO010000018.1, read on the forward strand.
GATGGATCTATCCAATGGAAGTGGATGTCCATAGTAATACGGGGTGTTCTGAGAAATGCAAAGGGTAAAAGAAGGAGCGGCAATGACTTATGCAATTTATGTAGGGTTCCTAGGCACGCTAATGAGGTCTCACAAGGCATCAACCATGCCAATTTCAAATTTTACGGGTGCCGAGAAACCCTAATACGGATCGTTAACTAGAATTTTAGGCGAACACATGCAACTAGTTAACAATTTAACTAAAAGAACGGAAATACAACCTTTGTAGATCCGGTCCTCCACCTCCATAGCTCCGTAATGAAGTCTCCTTGCTGTCCAAATCGAGTCCCGGGCTCTAGCGTCGGCTTCATCAGAGAAATGGGCGGGCTAGGTCGTCGACTACGATGCCGAAGATGATCTACGTCGAGGCAACACTAGATCAAGCTCCCACTTCACCAAGTCATAAAACTTCTGAAGAAAACACCCTATACTACTTGGCAAGAGGTAGAGGATGAAGAAATAGGAAGTGGGTTCACTTTAGAATTGGATTTCTCACTCATTTTCTCAAGTTGCCATTGATGGAGGCAAGCTTCTTCTTGAAGAAGAAGAAGAAGAAGAAGATGCAAGAATATGATAAGTGTTAATTAAAAATGGAAAAGAAAATCAATACTTATCATATTCAAACCATGATTAGGTGTAGAGAATAAACTAGGGTTAAGTGGAATGGTTAGGTTAAAGGAAAGAAACAAAATGGTCAACTATTCAAACCTTCATGAACTTTCAATATAAAACAAAACTAGCAACCATTTTATTTCTTGCCAAAAATGAAATAAATAAATGAATAAATAAATAAAAACCTTAACCATTTACATAACCAAGGTTTAAACCAAAACTACACCCAAGTAAACATGTATCATCAAACATGATACAATCAAGTGCACAAAAGTATATCACATATACAACTTGTGCAATGCAAGTGAGAAAATCCATTTAAAGTGAACCAATACTAGTTAATGAAAAGTAATATATCAAATATATAATTATCCATTAAATCATTAAATCAACACTTGATTTAACGATCCGGTCATATCGCATATAACCGACTAATATCCAATGTATCGACTTATCGAATCAATCCATGATTCGATAACTAGGTTATATCACATACAACCATTCGATACATTCATCGCGAGAATGAAATACGGTATCACATACACGCATTAATCTCGGTCCCGCACATATCTCATATGCGCTCCTATTTCGTTTCGCTTGAGCCAGGAAACCTCTGTGTAGGACTCTAAAGACTCGTCAATACGCCGGCAGCAGATGATGATCATATCAAACACCCATAAGCCGCAAGCGGTCTGCTAAACGAAACGGCCACCTGGGTATTGAGCGATCAGAAGATCGATGAGCAAGCCCGCTCACACTCCTGTGAATCCAACCAGTAACACTTACCGTACAGTCCGGTCTCGTCGTCTGATATGTCGCATATCTTGCCTAGGGGTGGTAAACGTCAGACCCCAATAACTCGATAAGTCGTGTCGATATGAGGTCTATAATAGTTCGAGAAACTACTGATAACACTTACCAGTAAATCTCAGCAACCCTGGCCAGGGATTTCCGGTTATAGCCAATCGAACACAGCGCAACATCAACTCCCTATACCGGGAGAGACGAATCCCCTCCTATCGCTCATTGCCTCCATGTGATTCGGGACTGTACCCAAAAACCACCGTTTTACACGCCCTCTTGGACGTGGTAAGGTGGAAATCAAAGCACAGTGGGAACCACACAAGACTCTATGACGATCTCGGGTCAGCAGACTACTCTGTACCAGTGTCACCAGAGAACTGCCATCTGACGTGAGGTATAATACCATCTGGGAGTTCTCGGCGAGTCCGTCCAGTGTACCCAGTCTCTACTGAGCACCCGTATATCATCTCTGATGTCAAACACCAATGGATATGGGATCATCCATCGCCCATCTGTATGGGTCGAGAAGCTACACGCTAGTCTACTCTGGTATATCGATGCCCCGTCTCGATACACCCTCGACTAGGGACTTTGAAGGATGTACTTATGGACTACCATGTCCCCACTAGTATGATCCGCATCATAGTCCAGGTAGTCAAGTACACATCCTAAGGGCTTTACCAACATGTAACAGAGAGACTATCAGTGTACACGTTAAGGTAAAGATCAACCAGATAGCATACTATCATGTCGAGCAAGAAAGTCCTCCCTATATATGTCCAAGCATCCACTACAATATACATCCTATGTATAGTAATGGCCTCTAGGGCATACATATAACTAACAATCTCCCACTTGCACTAGGGCCATCTGATAGCAGTGGTTGTAGTATCTCATACTCAACCATCCCATAAAAGTCTCTCTCTGGGAAAAGGCCTTTGTGAGTGGATCCGCCGTGTTGTCCTCTGAGTCTTCTCTCCTAACCTCGATCACCCTGGAGATCAACTATCTCCATGATCAGGTGACACTGCCTTAGAATATGTCTGGATCACTGATGGGACCGGCGTTCCTTGGCATAAGCCACAACTCCATTGTCTCACAATGGTTGGAACGTAGTTCATCTCATGAACCAATATACACCCAAACATCCTCCTTGGTAGCATCTTAAGTAGCGATGTATCCTTCCTTTATCGTCTAGTATGCCACGGTATCTAGCTTGGAACTTTTCCAACATACCGTCCCTTTACTAAGGGCAAAGACAATGCCTGTGACTGACATTCAGTCGTCTTTATCACCCTGGAACACTTCCAGTGATTCTCCTCAGGATCAATTGATACCATCTCACTACAACTAGTGAGAATCCTAACATCCAATTAGATCTATCTCATAGATCCAAAACCCAGGATTTAGGAGGTATCACTTTGATCCTTTATGGAGAATCATTGTGATAAGCGGAGATTGATCGAGCGTAGCATAGGAAACTCCTTTCTTATCAAGAGTATGTCATCCACGTACTCTACGAGGATCGCCACCATACTCCCTACTACCTTTTTGTTTATACAAGGTTCATCTACCATTTTGATGATGTCAAACTCTTTGACTAACACATCAAAACAGATGTTCTAACTCCGCGATACCTGCTTTAACCTATAAAGCATCTTGTGCACGTTTCCGCTGCTCCCACTGTCTACGAAGCCCTCTGGCTGTGTACTTATAGACGTTCTCTTCTAAAACATCATTTAGAAAAGCAGTCATGGCACCCAACCGCCAGATATCGTAGTCATGGTATGTAGCCGTGGCAAGTAGGATCTGGATGGACTTAAGCATAGCTACTTAGAAAAGGTTTCAACAAAATCCATAGCTGGTCAATAATGCAAACCTTTAACAAGTCTTGCTTTGAAAGTCTCTACTTTTCCATTTACACCAAGTAATCTTCTCAAGATATACTTGCTCCTGATGGGGATTTAACCCTTCAGATATAGCAACCAAAGTCCATACTTTGTTGGTGTACATGGATTCCATCTCAGATCACTAAGTATCCAGCCATTCTTATAGAGTCTTACTCCTGATGGCCAGCTCGAAACTAGTTGGGTCATCATCTCATGATGCAATCCTCGCTCCCACTGTCATAGAGAAACCGAAATATCTCTCAGGTGGGTGAGGAACCCTACTAGATCGGCGGAGAGGCAGAGGTTCGTTGGAATCTACTGAATCCTTTGGTTCTACCAAATCATCTGCTGCTGTTTTGTATAGCTGGAACCTTTCCAGTTCTACATAACAGATCTTGCCTCGAGCCTGTTTGGATTTTGCCTTTCAGACATAGGCTGGACAACCCCAAATCTTAACTAACTTAAGAGATGGGCTCTTCCCTTATCATATCAAATATGAAGTGGTAGGCAACTGATTTGATTTGAACCCTATTCAATAGGTATGCAGCTTCTCAAGTGCATAACTCCCAAAAAGGAAATAGGTAACTCAGTAGTACTCATCATAGAGCACACCTTATCATATAGGGTGTGACTGCTCCACCCCGATATACCATCGTGCTATGGTGTATACGGAGGAGTAATGCTGAGAGAGAATCTCGTTCTCCTTTAGAATAGTCCAAGAATTCCGTGCTCAAGTATTCTCCTCCTTGATCTCATCAAAGGACATAATACTTATACCCGTATTTTGGTTCTCTACTTCTAAATCATATTCTGTGAATATTTCAAAAGGTTCGGACTTGTGTTTCAACAGGAACATAGGTCTGAATCTCGAAAGATCATCAGAGAATGTAATGAAGTGCAAAGAATCAGTCCTGGCATATGTAGACAGGGGACCTTACATACATCAACATGTATCATCCCTAGAGTTCACTAACTCTTTTTCTGTTTCCAAAAAACAGGGTTATGGTCATCTAATCTTTGTGACATGACTGGCAAGTTTCACAAGATGTAAATTCAAATTGATTTAAATATGCATCTAAAATGTAACTTCAGCCAGTCGGGTCGCATTGATATGACCTAGTCTACAATGCATCAAGAAGGATTCGTTCATATCTGAACTCTTCCTCTTGTGTGTGTTCCGTATACAAAAGAACTGTAGTTTGATTTAGAACATCAATGTTTTTAGATAACGTGCCTGAACCGATCAACTTTTGATATAGGAAATGTTCAAAACATTATCCAACAATACAAAATTATATCCTTTCTTTACTAATAAAGAGAGAGATATGATTTTGTATATCAGGTTCGGTATCTAATAACATTCGTTCAGAATCAATGTATTGGTAATACAGGGTGACAGTGACCAACAGACTTGGCTGCAACACTTGCCCCGTTTTCTGCCTCATGAAACTTATCACCCGTTCTCAGTTTTTCTACCTATCTGTAGCCCTATGTAACAGATTACATATCTGGGATCCTGATCCGGTATCATATACCCAGGACGTAAAGGATACTGAGAAACAGTTCTTTGTAATGAACACACCCAAAGAAGATGCATCATATGCACTTCCTTCGTTTGGGCGGCACGGGAATTCTGGTAATCCCCAATTTCCTGCTCTGTCTTATAACAATTATAAGTTGGAGCGGGACCAACGTTCCCCAGCTCAGTATAACAAGCGGGTTCGGTCAAATATCCGTATTATTATCTTGATTAAGGCGTGATATGGTCGCTACCTGGAGAGAGAGAGAAGAAAACACTCAGCGTATGCTCTTGCAAGATCAGATTGGTTATTATTTTATCTAATCAGGATAGCTCCCACTGCTTTTTATCAAATCTTCCTTCAAACCCTAAAAGGAAAGACTAGCCGGGATTAATTACACACTACAAGTTCGCCAATCTTTCAGCCAGGCCAGTGTCGGTACTTTGAGGGAGGTCCCCCGTGCTTTCGCAATAACCTAATTAATGTAAACCTCGTTTTCCCAGAGGCGTAACCTCGTTGACACCTTTCTAGACACCTACTTGATCGGCTAATTGTAATGTGTAAAACTCTCTCAGGAGTAACAATTACTCGCAGCGGGTATCGGGATCCAACTATCTCATAGAAGGTATGCAATCTCATTGCAAATTTCAACACTTGAAATTCCCGATAATATTTTGCCCCTAACGTGCTATGACCTTGACGAAAGCCAACAAACCATAGCCCGCTAGTCAAGTTCAACCCGTACATTTCTTGATTGAATTAAACCCATCCGCACGACCCTTGACGAAAGCCAACAAAGCTGCACGACTACCCTAATCCAATCGCATCGTATGCAGCAGATAAGCAGCAGATAGCTACCGCACACTACACCTTGACGAAAGCCAACCAATGCAGCACGAATACTATATACAACTTATCTGAAATGACAGAGGGCTACGACGGGTTTTTCTGAAAACCTATTGCGTAATGAACTTGATATCGTTGTAGAATCAAATGATTTTTTAAAAAAAAGTGTTTTTGAGGCTTTTCTAGTTTTGCTAAAGGAGTCACTCCCGATGAAGGGATCGTCGGTCCTTTCCTCGTCGAATGAGGTGCAGGATATATCATATATATCTCTGTGCAAAGCAAAAACACTTAAAAGCAATCAAAAGACAAACCGAGTGTGTAGCATCTGCCAGTTATTGCTAAAGGAGTCACTCCCGGTGAGGGGATCTCGGTCCTTTCCTCATCGAATAAGGTGCAGGATATATCATATATACCGCTGTGCAAAGCAAGAACTGTAGCTACCTGTTTTATTTTTGAAATTCGATTCTACATCATCTTTAGGTTTCTTTTATTTCATTAATCACATTAATGAAGTCCCATCATTTAAGTACCTAAACATCACAGATAAATACGACGTACACTTATGCCATCCGCATTCGCCTCGATGTCCCCTCGTGCACCGTTAGGTTAGGTAACTAACGGCAGAGCAGGGCAGGGCTAGCGCGGGTGTAAAACATAAGTAACGCCTATATAATATATCATATATACTATATACAGTATCCATCACAGGACATATCACATGATCACATCACAGATATCGCAGCAGAAGAATCATATGAAATATTGGATATACTAGGACGTTCGTGTTTTCAATACGAGCCAGTATAAAACACGGATTCCACGGTCGCGATGAATAGCCAAACCCACACCCCTAGACCCCTACGAGAGCGGCAAGCAACCCTACCAATTCTAGAGTTAGGAGACCCGGACTCGACTCCTCGAGTTGGTCTCCCACTGGACTCCAGAACCCGGTTACTTGTGCTCCCCTCCTTGGGTCTATCCTAGTGCGGAAAAGTAAATAATATACAAAGGGTGACATCTTCCGCAACCTGGAAGTGCCCCAATAAAAGAATATTACATACAAGTTTTTACATAAATGAAAATGAAAAACACTCATCTCACATAAAACCCCCCGGCTATTCAAACACGACGATCCAATATAACATATCCAGCAACACATAACATCACATGTCATCAACGTAAGTAAATATGCGCATCCCAATTGTCGTTGACATATAGCAACGAAACCGGCGATATCACATATTAAACTTACGGTTACAGAAAAGAAAGTGTAAAACTACAACAGTTGGAATCCGCAACCTCTTTAGACATCGCATGCCTAATCAAATGAATTACTTAGACATCGCATGCCTAACAATTATAAACCCCGCATTTTAGTCTCATTATCGAAAACACTTTTCAATATCAAGTCGGGCAATTCAACAAGATTCCCGACATCCTGATCGAATGCTCGTCGCAAACTTTAGTAGGCGGCCGCACCCCCGATACTGTCGACGAAGTGCACCAAGGCGGAACACCGCTGCCGCGAGCACCCTGACGGATGCTTTCGGCGATGGGGTTCTCCTACAGTCACTTGGTCGGGGCTATGGAGTGAGGCTGTCTATTAAGTTTACCCGGCGAGTATCCGCGTACGCTATGTGATTGCGACGGACTTTTGATCGCATCAAAATTCCGTGGCAACCGATCAAGTGAGACTAAACTGCTATGTTTATAACATTCATTCGGTTATCTCATAACTACTTGTGAATTCCAATTATTGTATCACATTCTGGATAAATAGAAAATGTTAAACTTTCCGATCGAACATCCAAACACCCAAGTTTTCCCGATACAGATCAACACATGAAATAAGTTTAAAAACATCCAGTTCATGCCTCAGTACCAACGGTCCAGCCGTAGAAGGGTCAAGCCAACGCCTCATATGTGGCACGCCGTACTGCCCCAAACCCGAAGGTTCAAAGGGCAGTTCAAGACGGTCACATAATCGAGTTAAGGTTTGTTGTCTTCTAGAGGGTCCATCGCGTTACTTGCACTACTTAGAACGTCTTTAAACCACGGAAAGATCCAACACTTGGAAATTTCCCGATAGGGGAAAGATTGGGTATTTACATCCGGTCGAACTTTTTAACATATTCAATAATTATCCGGAAAAACACATAGACAAAGTTTGACAATCCGATCGAATAATCGAATCCCCAAAACAACCCCAGAAAATTCAACTCATGAAAAAATATTAAAAATTCCCAGGAAAACCAGCACTGCAAACTAAGAATTACTGTGCAAAAAGTAAAACATGATGTGACTTCTTTGCCGCGGAACCGCCGCAATAGCCATGATATTGCCGCGGTTCCGCCGCAGTTTAGAGGAATTGGTCGCTCGAATTTCACAGTAATTCTTAAAATCTCCTGCTGATTTTTCTGCATATTTTTAATTTGAAAAAATCCCAGATTTCGAAAAAAGTCCAGTGAGCATTTTCCGGGTTAGGTTTTGGTTCGATCGGACTTCTAACTCCGTCTACGCGTCGCCTAAGGCTCTAGCTAGGCTCTGATACCACTGTAGGGTTCCTAGGCACGCTAATGAGGTCTCACAAGGCATCAACCATGCCAATTTCAAATTTTACGGGTGCCGAGAAACCCTAATACTGATCGTTAACTAGAATTTTAGGCGAACACATGCAACTAGTTAACAATTTAACTAAAAGAACGTAAATACAACCTTTGTAGATCCGGTCCTCCACCTCCATAGCTCCGCAATGAAGTCTCCTTGCTGTCCAAATTGAGTCCCGGGCTTTAGCGTCGGCTTCATCGGAGAAATGGGCGGGCTAGGTCTTCGACTACGATGCCGAAGATGATCTACGTCGAGGCAACACTAGATCAAGCTCCCACTTCATCAAGTCATAAAACTTGTGAAGAAAACACCCTATACTACTTGGCAAGAGGTAGAGGATGAAGAAATAGGAAGTGGGTTCACTTTAGAATTGGATTTCTCACTCATTTTCTCAAGTTGCCATTGATGGAGGCAAGCTTCTTCTTGAAGAAGAAGAAGAAGAAGATGCAAGAATATGATAAGTGTTAATTAAAAATGGAAAAGAAAATCAATACTTATCATATTCAAACCATGATTAGGTGTAGAGAATAAACTAGGGTTAAGTGGAATGGTTAGGTTAAAGGAAAGAAACAAAATGGTCAACTATTCAAACCTTCATGAACTTTCAATATAAAACAAAACTAGCAACCATTTTATTTCTTGCCAAAAATGAAATAAATAAATGAATAAATAAATAAAAACCTTAACCATTTACATAACCAAGGTTTAAACCAAAACTACACCCAAGTAAACATGTATCATCAAACATGATACAATCAAGTGCACAAAAGTATATCACATATACAACTTGTGCAATGCAAGTGAGAAAATCCATTTAAAGTAAACCAATACTAGTTAATGCAAAGTAATATATCAAATATATAATTATGCATTAAATCATTTGTTGCGCCACGGGAGCGCCCCGGCCGTCTTACTCGAGGCCAAATTGCGGAATCAAAATTTTTCCTTACTCGGAAACCGGCGCTACCGCGGACAAAGAAAACCCGGATCGTTTACCATTAACCTACGCTAGCTAACAAGAGATGGGGTGAGAAGTATACCGAGTGATCCGAGTCCTCCGGTCTTCTCTTCATCATCCCGATCTCCCGCGGAAAGTCTTTGCTCCACATCGTCGCCTCCTCGCCGGAAAGGGCACCACATCGCCTTCGTCTTTTACGGGCTCCCGCCTCAATACCGAGGCAACTCGAGCATGAAGCCGGCAACTCGACATGCTCAAGATTTGCTGTAGGAAGTAGTGTAGAAACTTTGTCTCTTGGAGTTTATGTAGTTGCCATTGATGGATGGAGGAAGAGGTAAAGAAAATTGGTGCTTTCAATTTTCTAGCAAGAAGAAGATGAAATCAACTCTCTCATTCTTTTTCTTTCTCTCTTTCTTTTTCTTCTACTCTCTTTTTTTTTTTTCATAAGCATGAAAGACTTTTTCTTCAAGTGAGAAGAAGATGGAGGAGGAATGAATATCATAACATCAACATGAAGGGAGGTGAGTGTAGGAGCAAGGAAGTGGTGACCTTATCCAAACCTCATCATAACAATCTCACATCAACATGAAATCAATCCTAATCCTATCTCATCAACAAAAAGCAAATGATAAAGATGGATAAGAAAGGTATCAAAAGATGCTTTCATAATAAAACATCTTACAAATAAAACCTCCACCAAAAGTTATTTGCAAAACTGCAAACAACCCCCTCCATCGGAAAAGTCCGGCCGGGAAAGAACAAAGGAAAACCGGCCGGGACGGAATGCAAACTGGCAACTCCAGAAAACTGGTCCCGTAATAAATTACAGGAAAACCCCAATACTGTGCATACACACCCGCATCTGTATTCCGACCGGATACAAATGCAATGAGACAAAATCTACACTGTACTAAACTAGGACCGGCTTAAGCCAAAGCCGGCTAGTAAAAACCGTTCGATCCTGATCCGTGCAATACCGCATGTATCAGATCAAACCCTGCCATATAACTATACGGCCACTAGTACAAAACTGTCCGATCCTGATCCGTGCAATACCGCACGTATCTGATCGGACCCTGCCATATCTCCATACGGCCTCTACAGCGTTTCGCCCGAAAACTGAGTAACTGAAAGTGTGGTGGACTCTAAAGACTCGTCAATACTATGGCTGTGGATTTAACCACTAGCACGTCAGAGGTATAAGCCAATACGTGACGGGCCACCAGCTATTGACCAAAAGGGACGTCGATGAGGAAGCTCACCCCGACACCCTACTGAGCCTGTCAGTGACAATATCTGTACAGTCCGGTCCGTTCGTCTATGAGCATCGCATGGCGGGCCTAGGGGGTTGGTAAAAGTCAGACCCCCAAAAGCGGTACAAGTCGTGTCGGAGCGTAGCCCAGAACGCCCTGAGATACTACTGGAATACCTACCAGTAAATCTCCTGCCTCGGCCGAGGGCTTTGCGTAATGGCTCTCCTAGACACAGCGCGACCTCACCCCCAATACCGGGAGAGACGAACCCCTGCAGATCCGCTCACTGCCTCCATGTGGCTCGGGACTGTACCCAACTAAAACCTGTTTGCACGACTCCTTTGAGCCGTGGTAGGGTAGTAATCAAAGCACAGTGGGAACTCACACGAGACAAATGACGATCTCAGGTCGATGAACTAACCTGTACACATGTCACCTGGGAACTGCTATCTGACGTCTGGTATAAGACCAACTAGCAGGTTCCCGGCGAGTCCTGTCCGGTGTACTCATAACCCAATGAGCACCTGTATACATCTTAGGTGAACCAACTGACACCAGTGGCTTGTGAGACCGGCCACCGCCCCTCGTCGGGGTCTCGACTGTATACACTAGTCTACAAATGGAGTAGCGATGCCCTGTCTCGAAACTCCTACGACTAGGGACCTTTTAAGGATGTGCTTATAGACCCCAGCTCCCACGTATATGATCGCCATCATACTGCTGGTCGTCAAGCATGAATCCTAGGGGCTCTATCAACGTGTAATAGCGACATGTCAAGTCACCTAAAGCAGTACACGATGATAAAGATAAACCAGATAGCATACTATCATCTTGAGTAAGACTGTCCTCCTGGGATAGGTCCTCCCTCAATCATTGCAATCACGTGCCTGTGATCCAATAATTGACTCTGAGGGCACTATCTCCAACAATCTCCCACTTGCACTCAAGGCTAATTATTGCGATGTCGCATACTCACAGCCCGTGTGATATCGAACACCCAACTCCTCTACTAGTCAGTCTCACAAAACTCGTTTGCGAAACTATTGCGTTCGAGGAATAGCCTCAGTGAGTGGATCCGCTGTGATGTTTCTTTCTATGTCTCTCTATATCTCAAGTTCGCGGAGAAAGCCATCTCCCGAAATGAGCAATACCTGTCTTAGAATGTCTGGATGTCTGATGGGACCTAGCTCATAAATGAACTCCAAATCCAAACTTCTTAGACTGTATCATCAACTGAACTTAATCAGTATCCTGCGCCATGCCGCCCTCAGTATTGCCTTGGACCACCTGTCCAAAATACTGCCCCTCGTCAGAGGGAGAACTATAACTCTGACAACCTCCTTGTCGTCCATGTCACCTTGGAAGCCTGGAGTGATAACCGTCTCCTAAAGGAGGCAGCCGTTATCATATCCCTAGAACATTCACTTATGTTCTAAAACTGCTTCCGACTGTTTTTCCAGGATTGGATTAATATCAACTTATTGCACCTACTGCAAGAACAACATCTGGTGTGGTACTTGACATCTCATGATTGACTCAATTGCCTAAGCAAGTGATCTGTCAATCATGCGTATCCCTCTCCCCTTTAGTCTGTAAGACACCTTTAGAGAGGGTGACTCCATTACCTGCAGGTACACTACCATGCCAGGAGTCGTCCATTCTAAATACTCTTAGAATGCTGTCAAAGTACCCTGATTGGGAAACCACCCAAATTTAGATCTAAAACCATAGATCTAGTAACCAGTATGTCTGATAAAATATCCAAGTGCCATGTGGAGAAAACACTGTGTGACGACCAAAGTATAACCGATCGTAGTATAGGAATATCACTTCCTACTACCTTCTCAACAGATCCATCCCCTATTCTGATGACGTCAAACCCATGACTGTCACATCAGAAACAGATGATCTAACTCTGCTATATCTGCTTTAGTCTATAAATAGATATAAGCATGAAGTCCACCAATGCTTCCGCTGCTCCCACTGACTACGACAACCCTCTGCCAGAGTCATATAGACGTGCACTTCTAAAGCTAGTTTAGAACGACGCTATACTCATCCTCCTGCCGGGTCTCGCAGCCTGGAACAACAACAATGGCAAGTGTGGGTAAACAAGAACTTCCCTGTCACCGTCCTTGAGGCTACCGGAGTACCTCTCGGGTGCCTGAAGTTACCCACCTTATCTGCGGAGTGGCCAATGGAATGTCAAATCAGATTGAATCTTTAGGTTCCTTATCAAATCTTCAGTAATCGTCTGCGGTTCTGGAATCACTTCCAGTTCTACCATACTCCCACTGCTGTTTTTGAAGAAATCCATTTTTAATAAAAACTGTGGCGAGTCTAGAACAATATTGCTATTGTTCATCCAGATGGTAGAAAGTCAACCCTCGTCATAGCCTGGGTCAACCCACAAACAGCCATTACAGAAACGTGCCTTGAGTTATCCGGAGTCTGGTTTTAAGCATAAGCCGGACAACTCCCCGTACCTTAACATCGTTAAGATATGAACTGTTCTATATCCAATATAGAAACAGAGGCACTGATTCAATTGAACTAGATTCAAATCATGCAGCTGTCTCCAGTGCATGTCAACTAAATGGAAGGAGGTCGATCAGCGTTACTCAACTTAGGAATGCTTCCAATTATGAGTAACCTGAAAAAGAAGCAATCTGTCTTCATCATTACTATCAACTGAATATCATACACAAGTATCTACATCTTCAATCTCTTTGAAGAATCCCGATACTTGCTACACCTGGTACTCTACTCTATTCAAATACCTATAACTCCTCAAAACTTAGACCCTGTGTTTCCACGAAACAGCTGTCTAAAATCTAGAGAAGCCATAAGTAAACCGAATATAGTACGAGCACCAACCCCTCTGTCCTAATGGACACTGGACAACATACAATACTCTGTATAAGTTCGCTGAGTCTAACAACTCTTTCACTGTGCGTCGTAGGTTGAAAACTGTACTTATGGTTAAGAAGAATTACACCGCTGTTCAATACTCCTTACCTAACCACCCACTGATATAGGTAAATGTCATCGACATAATATCAAAAGGTATATCTCACTCTATGAAAATAGACGTACAGATATATCGATTTGAAATTGGTGCACAACAGCGGATATTCAAAACCAAATATTTGCCGACCGGCAAACAACCCAGGTGACTTCCTCAAATATCACCGATTACAACGAATCCCGATATAATGAGGATGATCACCCAATTCCCAATAACTTACTCCCACTCATCATCTGTAAAACCATACAGATGTGAGAATCATACCTGGTAAATACATACCCTGGAGTAAGTGTATAATCGGGAAATCAGTTTTCTATTAACAGTACACAGTGAAACTGAAACATTGAAATGTTTCGTCGGGGTATCCTGGTATTCCTAGTAATGCCTCTTCCATTATCCAGATTCACAACTGTAACCGTATATCTCTTTGCCATCTGTCCAAATCCCTTTATATGTCTTTAGTCATTACCGTCCGCACACCCCTTTAGGCCAATTGGTTTTCTTCCTTCCCTACCGTTCGGCACCAGCCTATGGTTTGGAAGAAGACTATCCAATAAGCATAAAGGGTGTACTGTCCTAATCCTAGGAGCACTCGCAATGCGAGAGAAGGTGAAGATAAAAGACACCTGAATGTACTTTATTCCTATTTCTCCTGAACCAGAATCCATCCCCGAACTGGAACAAGTTCCTTTCGAGTTCGTATATAACCATACGATGGAATATCCAATAAACTGTGGATCTTCGTAGTGATACGGAGTGTCCTGGAGAAATACAAAGGTGATTTAGGATTGGCGAAGAAATACTTGGTTTGGTCGTGAATATCAGTCGCAATTTACTTTGCCCTCCTACTAATCCCTTTCTTTGTCTGAACTTAATACCTTCTGTACACCGTCTAGGTTAACTGGTTTTCTTCATTCCCTACCGGTCGGCACCAGCCTATGGTTTGGAAGAAGACTATCCAATTTATGTAATAGGTGTACTACTCCTAAACCAAGGAGTACTCGCAACCCGAGAGAAGGTGAAAAGAAAAGACAACTGAATAGTCCTATCCGTTTTCTCCAGAACCAGAAACTATCCTCGAAGTCCTTCGAGTTCGTATATAACCATACGATGGTTTTGTCCAATGGAAGTGGACGTTCGTAGTAATACGGGGTGTCCTGGAGAAAAGGGTAAAAGTAGGAGTGGCAATGAGGTCTGCAACTCTGACAATCCAAAAGCCAGTGTTAAGAAGGTTCGGTCAACTTGGTCACTGAGTCATAGTCCAGGGTCGGGTCAATGGTCGCTGCCAGAGAGAGAGAAAAGAAACACTCAGCGTGCACTCTAACCTAGATCAGAATGGTTATCACTTTGTCTAATCTGGAAACCTCCCACTGTACCTCAAATTCTCCTCCAAACCTGAAAGAAGAATTAGTCGGGATCACCCGAGGAGTAAACCAACTCATCAGTGGGAATCGGGATCCAACTATCATCGCATGATAACTTGACGGAATCCACTCAAGTCACCACACTCCAGAAGGTATGCGCATACCTGGCAAGTTTCAGTTCTTTTGAAACTCCCGATGTGATTTTTACCCCAAGCGGTTTATGACCTTGACTAGGTCAACAAACCATAAACCGCCAGTCAAGTTCAACCCGTCATTGTTCTGGATCGCATTAAACCCATCCGTACGTGCCCTTGACTAGGTCAACAAGGCCGCACGACTGTCCTAACCAATCCCACTTATGCAACAAACAAGTACCACTTAGCTACCGAACACTACGTCTTGACTAGGTCAACAAACGCAGCACGAATACCAAATAATACCTGTAGGAAATGACGGAGGGCTACGAATGGTTTTTGGCGAAAAACCTTTAACGTAATGAACTTGATATCGTTGAAGGAACTGCATAGCCTTTTATAAAATATAGTGACGAAAACCTTTACTAAAGAGGTCACTCCCGGTGAAGGGATCTCGGCTCTTTCCCCGTAGAATGAGGTGCAGGATATTCCAACTGAATACCACGATGCAAAGCAAAAGTAATCGGCTATAGTGAAGTTAATGCCCTGACGCAAACTTCTGTCCAAGGGGTCACTCCCGGTGAAGGGATCTCGGCCCTTGCCTCGTCGACTGAGGAGCAGGATATTCCAAATGAATACCACTATGCAAAACAAAAGAGAACGTCCTTGCAATAACAGCTTTTTGAAAAAGTGTTCCAACAACATCAGATTAGGTTTGTTTATCTTGCATTGATCCGAATCAATGCAGTCCCATCAAATGATCACACCACAAAGAACGAAAATATACTGACGTACGTATATGCCATCCGCATTCGCCACTGGGTCCCGTCATCACCCGTTAGGTTAGCTAACTAACGGCAGAGCGGGGACTGGACTAGCGCGGATGAAAAACATATACAACATCTACTAATATATATACCAATATATAGTATTTCGCTCAAGGCGTGAATAAAATGCAACATCACAGAAATGTACAGCATCACAGAACAATACAGATATCTGGAAGCCCCGGGTTTCACAGAGCCGCTGCAGAAACCCGACGTTCCCCTGGTCGTGTGGATAGCCTGTGCAATGAAATCCTAGACCCCTACGGGCGCGGCAAGTCACCCGCCAAAACCTGAAGTGAGGCAGCCCCCTTCAGTACCGTGAATGGACCACCCAGCACTTCACGGAATCCGGTAACTTGGGCACCCCTCCTGGGTCAACCTGTACCCCCTACGAGTGCGGCGAATAGCCCGCCAATCCTGGACTGAAGCCCCCTCCGTCTCAATGCCCTGAGATGCGGGCCCGTTGCCCTCCAGAACCCGGCTATCCGTGCACCCCACCGCGGGGCAAACCTAGTACAGAATGTAAAATATACATACACCGGGTACATCGACCGCAACCAGGTCGTGCCCCAAAAGAATAATACAAACAGGCAGTGACGGCAGTCCACATGTCGGACGCTCGCCCCGCAATAACAAATGTACATAATACAACAAAACTGTACTAGCATTGCATCCAGGCTATCCCCACGACCGATCCGCAACATCACAGCATAAACATAGAACATCAACGTGAAAGTCACGTTCGCAAATCCGTCTAACCGGGCTATAGCAGTTAGACCGGATTTACCGATCGAGTGACATTCACGGTCGCAGATATAATGTAAATACTGTGAAAAAATGTGTTTAAAATTTTCCGATTGACCAAAAATTAACAAGTGGGCCCCCAATCAAAACTGTAGCACTCACAGAAAACCTGGGCCCAATTTTAATATCCCAGAAAAAGCATTTCTTACTGACAAACATACTGAAAAATTTTCGGGGGTTGCACTGTTCAACTTGCCGCGGAAGCGCGGCCTTAGCAAGGTTTTGGCCGCTCTTCCGCGGTGACATGAACAGTTCATGGTACAAAATTTCTTCAGTATGCTTGTATTTACCTGCACATCACTCTGAGACAACCTGAAAGATTTTTAGACTCCAAAAAATTTCGACAGAAACTGATGTGCAATAAAAATACGGTTTTTGGAAATTTTGGTCGATCGGAAACGCAAACACATCAAACGAAAGCTAGGTAAGGTTAATGGCGTGGCTCTGATACCATGTTGCGCCACGGGAGCGCCCCGGCCGTCTTACTCGAGGCCAAATTGCGGAATCAAAATTTTTCCTTACTCGGAAACCGGCGCTACCGCGGACAAAGAAAACCCGGATCGTTTACCATTAACCTACGCTAGCTAACAAGAGATGGGGTGAGAAGTATACCGAGTGATCCGAGTCCTCCGGTCTTCTCTTCATCATCCCGATCTCCCGCGGAAAGTCTTTGCTCCACATCGTCGCCTCCTCGCCGGAAAGGGCACCACATCGCCTTCGTCTTTTACGGGCTCCCGCCTCAATACCGAGGCAACTCGAGCATGAAGCCGGCAACTCGACATGCTCAAGATTTGCTGTAGGAAGTAGTGTAGAAACTTTGTCTCTTGGAGTTTATGTAGTTGCCATTGATGGATGGAGGAAGAGGTAAAGAAAATTGGTGCTTTCAATTTTCTAGCAAGAAGAAGATGAAATCAACTCTCTCATTCTTTTTCTTTCTCTCTTTCTTTTTCTTCTACTCTCTTTTTTTTTTTCATAAGCATGAAAGACTTTTTCTTCAAGTGAGAAGAAGATGGAGGAGGAATGAATATCATAACATCAACATGAAGGGAGGTGAGTGTAGGAGCAAGGAAGTGGTGACCTTATCCAAACCTCATCATAACAATCTCACATCAACATGAAATCAATCCTAATCCTATCTCATCAACAAAAAGCAAATGATAAAGATGGATAAGAAAGGTATCAAAAGATGCTTTCATAATAAAACATCTTACAAATAAAACCTCCACCAAAAGTTATTTGCAAAACTGCAAACAACCCCCTCCATCGGAAAAGTCCGGCCGGGAAAGAACAAAGGAAAACCGGCCGGGACGGAATGCAAACTGGCAACTCCAGAAAACTGGTCCCGTAATAAATTACAGGAAAACCCCAATACTGTGCATACACACCCGCATCTGTATTCCGACCGGATACAAATGCAATGAGACAAAATCTACACTGTACTAAACTAGGACCGGCTTAAGCCAAAGCCGGCTAGTAAAAACCGTTCGATCCTGATCCGTGCAATACCGCATGTATCAGATCAAACCCTGCCATATAACTATACGGCCACTAGTACAAAACTGTCCGATCCTGATCCGTGCAATACCGCACGTATCTGATCGGACCCTGCCATATCTCCATACGGCCTCTACAGCGTTTCGCCCGAAAACTGAGTAACTGAAAGTGTGGTGGACTCTAAAGACTCGTCAATACTATGGCTGTGGATTTAACCACTAGCACGTCAGAGGTATAAGCCAATACGTGACGGGCCACCAGCTATTGACCAAAAGGGACGTCGATGAGGAAGCTCACCCCGACACCCTACTGAGCCTGTCAGTGACAATATCTGTACAGTCCGGTCCGTTCGTCTATGAGCATCGCATGGCGGGCCTAGGGGGTTGGTAAAAGTCAGACCCCCAAAAGCGGTACAAGTCGTGTCGGAGCGTAGCCCAGAACGCCCTGAGATACTACTGGAATACCTACCAGTAAATCTCCTGCCTCGGCCGAGGGCTTTGCGTAATGGCTCTCCTAGACACAGCGCGACCTCACCCCCAATACCGGGAGAGACGAACCCCTGCAGATCCGCTCACTGCCTCCATGTGGCTCGGGACTGTACCCAACTAAAACCTGTTTGCACGACTCCTTTGAGCCGTGGTAGGGTAGTAATCAAAGCACAGTGGGAACTCACACGAGACAAATGACGATCTCAGGTCGATGAACTAACCTGTACACATGTCACCTGGGAACTGCTATCTGACGTCTGGTATAAGACCAACTAGCAGGTTCCCGGCGAGTCCTGTCCGGTGTACTCATAACCCAATGAGCACCTGTATACATCTTAGGTGAACCAACTGACACCAGTGGCTTGTGAGACCGGCCACCGCCCCTCGTCGGGGTCTCGACTGTATACACTAGTCTACAAATGGAGTAGCGATGCCCTGTCTCGAAACTCCTACGACTAGGGACCTTTTAAGGATGTGCTTATAGACCCCAGCTCCCACGTATATGATCGCCATCATACTGCTGGTCGTCAAGCATGAATCCTAGGGGCTCTATCAACGTGTAATAGCGACATGTCAAGTCACCTAAAGCAGTACACGATGATAAAGATAAACCAGATAGCATACTATCATCTTGAGTAAGACTGTCCTCCTGGGATAGGTCCTCCCTCAATCATTGCAATCACGTGCCTGTGATCCAATAATTGACTCTGAGGGCACTATCTCCAACATCATTAAATCAACACTTGATTTAACGATCCGGTCATATCGCATATAACCGACTAATATCCAATGTATCGACTTATCGAATCAATCCATGATTCGATAACTAGGTTATATCACATACAACCATTCGATACATTCATCGCGAGAATGAAATACGGTATCACATACACGCATTATTCTCGGTCCCGCACATATCTCATATGCGCACCTATTTTGTTTCGCTTGAGCTAGGAAACCTCTGTGTAGGACTCTAAAGACTCGTCAATACGCCGGCAGCAGATGATGATCATATCAAACACCCACAAGCCGCAAGCGGTCTGCTAAACGTAACGGCCACCCGGGTATTGAGCGATCAGAAGATCGACAAGCAAGCCCGCTCACACTCTTGTGAATCCAACCAGTAACACTTACCGTACAGTCCGGTCTCGTCGTCTGATATGTCGCATATCTCGCCTAGGGGTGGTAAACGTCAGACCCCAATAGCTCGATGAGTCGTGTCGATATGAGGTCTATAACAGTTCGAGAAACTACTGATAACACTTACCAGTAAATCTCAGCAACCCTGGCCAGGGATTTCCGGTTATAGCCAATCGAACACAGCGCAACATCAACTCCCTATACCGGGAGAGACGAATCCCCTCCTATCGCTCATTGCCTCCATGTGATTCGGGACTGTACCCAAAAACCACCGTTTTGCACGCCCTCTTGGACATGGTAAGGTGGAAATCAAAGCACAGTGGGAACCACACAAGACTCTATGACGATCTCGGGTCAACAGACTACTCTGTACCAGTGTCACCAGAGAACTGCCATCTGACGTAAGGTATAATACCATCTGGGAGTTCTCGGCGAGTCCGTCCAGTGTACCCAGTCTCCACTGAGCACCCGTATATCATCTCTGATGTCAAACACCAATGGATATGGGATCATCCATCGCCCATCTGTATGGGTCGAGAAGGTATACGCTAGTCTACACTGGTATATCGATGCCCCGTCTCGATACACCCACGACTAGGGACTTTGAAGGATGTACTTATGGACTACCATGTCCCTACTAGTATGATCCGCATCATAGTCCAGGTAGTCAAGTACACATCCTAAGGGCTTTACCAACATGTAACAGAGAGACTATCAGTGTACACGTTAAGGTAAAGATCAACCAGATAGCATACTATCATGTCGAGCAAGAAAGTCCTCCCTATATATGTCCAAGCATCCACTACAATATACATCCTATGTATAGTAATGGCCTCTAGGGCATACATATAACTAACAATTTAGACAATCCAAAAGCCAGTATTTTAAGAAGGTTCGGTCAACTTGGTCACTGAGTCATAGTCTAAGGTCGGTCAAAGGTCGCTGCCAAAGAGAGAAAGAGAAAAGAAACACTCTGCGTGCACTCTAACCTAGATCAGAATGGTTATTACTTTATCTAATCCGGAAACCTCCCACTGCACTGTCAAATTCTTCTCCAAACCTGAAAGAAGAATCAATCGGGATCACCCGAAGAGTAAACCAACTCATCAGTGGGAATCGGGATCCAACTTTCATCGCATGATAACGTGACGGAATCCACTCACGTTATCACACTTCAGAAGGTATGCGCATGCCTGGCAAGTTTCAGTTTCTTTAGAAACTTCCGATATGATTTTTACCCCACGTTCTTATGACCTTGACGAAAGCCAACAAATCATAAGTCACATGTCAAGTTCTACCCGTCATATTCTTATCAATTTGAACCCACCCGTACATACCCTTAACGAAAGCCAACAAGGTAATACGACTGTCCCAAACCAACACATCTATCTATGCAACAAATGAATACCCCAGCAGCTACCAAACATTATGCCTTGACGAAAGCCAACAAACATAGCTTGAATACTACTGACCATCCACAAGACATGACGGAAGGCTACGGCTGGTTTTTGGCGAAAAACCTTTAACGTAATGAACTTGATCTCGTTGAAGGAACTTGATAGCTTTTTATAAAAATATAGTGGCGAAAACCTTTTGCTAAAGAGGTCACTCCCGGTGAAGGGATCTCGGCTCTTTCCTCGTGGAATGAGGTGCAGGATATTCCAACAGAATACCGCGATGCAAAGCAACTTGTAATCGACTATAGTGAAGTTATTACCCTGATGTAAACTTCTGCCCAAGGGGTCACTCCCGGTGAAGAGATCTCGGCCCTTGGCTCGTCGAATGAGGTGCAGGATATTCCAACCGAATACCACTATGCAAAAAAAAAGAAAACGTCTTTGTAATAACACTTTTTAAAATTGTTCCAACAACATCCAAACAGGTTTGTTTTCCTTTGCATTGATCAGAATCAACGCAGTCCCGTCAATTAATCACACCAGAAAAGAACGAAAATAAAATGTACGTATATGCCATCAGCATTCGTCACTGGGTCCCGTCATCACCCGTTAGGTTACTTAACTAACGACAGAGCGGGGACTGAACTAGCGCGGGTGTAAAACATATACAACATCTACTAGTATATATACCAATATACAATAATCTCTCCAGGCATGATAATATGCAACATTACAGAAAAGTAATAAGCATCACAGAACAATACAGATAATCTGGGATCCCCGGGTTTCACAGAGCCGCTACTGAAACCCGACGTTCCCCTGGTTGTGTGGATAGCCTGTGCAATGAAGCCTAGACCCCTACGGGTGCGGCAAGTTACCCGCCAAAACCTGAAGCGAGGAAGCCCCCTACGGCATAGTGAATGGACCACCCTGCACTTCACAGAATCCGGTAACATGAGCACCCCTCCTTAGGTCAACCTGTACCCCCTACGAGTGCGGCGAATAGTCTGCCAATTCTAGAGTGAGGCCCCTCTGCCTCTTAAAGCCATGAGATGCGGACCCGTTGCCCTCCAAAACCCGGCTATCCGTGCACTCCGTCGCGGGGTAAAACGCAGTACAGAAATGAAAAATATGTACAACGGGTACATCGACCTCAGCCCGGTCGTGCCCAAAAGAATATTATACAAACAGGCAGTGACGGCAGTCCACATGTTGGACGCTCGTCCCGCAATATCAAATGTACAAATAAATCCAAACTGCACTACCATTGCCAACTGCTATCCACCATGACAAATCCGCAACATCACAGCACAACACAGAACATCAACGTGAATATCACGTTCGCAAATCCGTCTAAAAGGGCTATAGCAATTAGACGCAATTTACCGCTCGAATGACATTCACGGTCGGAGATATAATGTAAGTACTGTAAACTAACACGTTTAAATTTCGATCGACTAAATTTCCTGAAGTGGGCCCCACATACATCTGCTGTACGGTAACAAAAACTGGGCCTAAATGAACAGTTTCAGAAACCACAATTTCCAACAAAGAAACACCAGAAGAAAAATGGCCAGGTGAATCACCAAGACGGCCGCGGTTCCACAGTCAACGCTAGGCTTTGACCGCGTTTCCGCGGCGGTATGGTCGGTTCACTTGATCGAATTTCTTCTGATACCTTAAAAAAGCCTGCTTGATTTTCTGGTATGGTCAAAATGATTTTTAGACCAGATTTAAAATCAACAGAAACTTTAACACTGAAAATTGCGATTTTCGAAAATCCGTTCGATCGATATTTTAAACGCGTTAGAACAAGTTAGTAAAGCTTAATGGCGTGGCTCTGATACCATGTAAGTCTACGGTAACGCTCCGGCCGTCAAACTGACGCCAAATGCGGAAAAAAACTTTTATAACTGGCGCTATCGCATACTATAACCCGGATCTGCCATTAACGCTAAACTAACAAACTGTAAAGAGGGTAGAAAGATTATACCGAACGATCCGAGTCCTTCGTTCTTTAACCATCATCCCACGCTCCGTTGCGGCTGCTCCGATCTCGTCGATCTCCGATCTCCTCGTCCAGGTGGCACCACGTCAACGGTTCTTTAAACGGGCTCCCGCCTCTGACCCGAGGCAACTCGGTCATCAAGTTTGCTGAAAGAGATGACCAAGATTGATGTAGAGAATGAGTAGAACACTTTGTCTCGCTTCGTCCAAAGCCATGGACGAACGGTTAATGAAGTTGCCTTTTGGATCGGGTGGAAATGTGAAATGAGTATCTATCATATTTCATGAACCAAAATCTATCATCTTTTTTAACCAAGTGAGTGTGAATTAATCAAGTGGGCATCCAAGAGGGGCCGGCCACAATATATGGAGAGGGGATGAGTGTAGGAGAGAGGAGGGGGTGACCACAAGGATAAAGATCATGAAGAAATATCTAAGCAAGAACAAAACCACATTAATGCAATGAATGACTCATCTTAACCTAGTCACCATGCAATTAATGCTAATGAATGAGTCACAATCCTAGTCACCAATCTAGAAGCTTCTAGAACCTTCCACACTCATGACTCACCTCAAGGAAAGATAAATCCGTATTAAAGCGAATGTTTAATACGGGTGATAGAAAACTGGAAACTGGCAACATCCAAAAGCGATCTCGAAACGAATTTCAGGAAAACCCCGTAACAGTATAAATATACCCGCATTTGTATTACGACCGAATACAAATGCAACTGAGACAAAGATATTATATCTACACAGTATAATACTCGGATCCGGCTTAAACCAAAGCCCACCAGTATTATCTGCCCGAAATATGACACGTGCGTAAACGCACGTGCATTTTCCGAACCCTGCCATAAAACCATACGGCCTCTACAACGTATCGCCCGAACTTGGGAAACTATCTGTGGGGGACTCTAATGACTCGTCAGTACCCTGGCAGTGGGTTTAACCACAAGCCGTCAGTGGCACTAGCTGTGCGTAACGGCTGCCCATGTACTGACCTCAAGGGAGGCCGATGAGCGAACTCATCCGGAAACCCTACTGAGCCTAACAGTGACAATGTTGTAAGTCGATGTACTACACCCCACGACTTGTGGGGAGGCGGAAATATGAAAAACGATCTTGTTCTGTGCAATAACATCGACTAACCGCAAGAATCGTTGCTAAACGATAACTAACATATGCATAGGAGTTCTAAACTACTATGCGAAGTGATTATACCTAATGTACCGTGTCCTTCGTCTTTTCGTTCTCCACCTCCTCTCCGGCCTTCTCTATGTAGTAGATGACCCACCCGAGAGCTATACTTCAAGCTTCACCTCTAACTTGAGGTAACTAGGTTTCTTAAAGTGCTAATCTAAGTAACCTAGGTGATATAGAGTTGGATTATGGATTGATTAGTCTATTCTAATCCTTGATCTCAACACATGAGAGGGGAGGATTAGGGTTTGAAGAGAGAGAGCTTGAGGAGATAGAAGGTGAGCATGAGAATGAGAATGAGATAACGACCTCTCATGATATATATGAAGCATTATTATTTATCCAAAAATGAAATAAAGGATTTAACAACCATGCTTCATAAATACAAATGAGTAATTCATCTCCATGAGTCATTAAGCATTTATGATGCATTAATGACATGGATGAATCACACAAATGTGTCACTAATCTCATTTAATGCATATGCCACCTAAACCCCTAAGTCACCAACCTTCTAGAAGCTTCTCGCGAAATTACGAGAACGCCCCTCGTATCCGTGAAAACACGGAAAAACTTTAGACTGTATAAATCCAATATCCCGATACTAGAAACTGGCTTAAACCAAAGCCGGCTAGTAAAAACTGTCCGAAAGTCGTACGTGCGTAAACACACGTATGCGTCCGAACCCTTATCGTAAAACCATACGACCTCTATTTCGTTTCGCCTGGAGCAGGGAAACTCTCTGTGTGGGGCTCTAATGACTCGACTACTACGCCGGCAGTAGGTTTAACCACAGACTGCAAGCGGCACTAGCTGTACGTAACGGTCCCCAGGTAGATGTCGATAAGAAGGCCGATGAAGAAACCCATCCGAACTCCTACTGAGCCTGATGTGACAATCTCCGTACAGTCCGGTCTGTTCGTCTAAGACTATCGCATATCGGGCCTAGGGGGCGGCAAGCGTCAGTCCTCTAATAGCGGTATAAGTCGTGTCGGAGTGAAGCCCATTACACCCTGAGAAACTACTCGAACCTACCAGTAAATCTCACTTGCCCTGGCCAGGGACTTTGCGTAATGGCTCTCTGACACAGCGCGATATCAACTCCCAATACCGGGAGAGACGAATCCTGTCTAACCGCCACTGCCTCCAAGTGCTCGGGACTGCACCCAACTGCTACCTGTTTGCACGACTCCTTTGAGCCGTGGTAGGGTAGCAATCTAAGAACAGTGGGACACACTCGAGGCGAAGTAGCAGTGTCAAATCTGCGGACTATGCTGTACTTATGTCACCTGGGAACTGTTAACTGACGACTGGTATAAAACCAACCAATAGTTCCCTCCAAGTCCTATCCGGTGTACCCGTAACCCAACGAGCACCTGTATACTATCTCCAGTACGACGTACTGACGGCTGTGGGACAGACCATCTCCCCAACTGGGATGAGAAGCGTACACACTAGTCTACTCCGGAGTATCGATGCCCTGTCTCGATAATCCTACGACTAGGGACCTGAAAAAGGATGTTCTTGTAGACTACCCAGCCCCCAGTAGTGTGACTGCCATCACAACGCTGGTAGTCAAGCAAGATCCTAAGAGCTCTATCAATACGTATACTCACATATTAAGATAGAAAAACCAAGTAGCATACTACCATGTTTAGCAAGACTGTTATATACATGTGAATATCATAATCTTCCATTAAGTAATATACAAACTAGTATGATACAATAATGGCCCCTAGGGCATATACACTAATAATCTCCCACTTGCACTAGGGCCATGTACTGGCATATCGAAGACCGATGATCTCGAGTAGCCTCTCGAACTGAATCTGAGGTAGGACCTTCGTGAATGGATCAGCAATGTTCTCTTCAGTAGCAACTCTCCGAATCTCGATCTCCCGATGATCATTGATCTCCCTGATCAGGTGATACCGACTTAAGATGTGTCTGGGCTTCTGATGGGACCTTGGTTCCTTTGCTAAAGCTATAGCTCCGTTGTTGTCACAGTACAGAGGTATTGGATCAACTATGGTAGGAACCACCTGAAGTTTTGTTAGGAACTTCTTCATCCAGACCGCTTCTTTTGCGGCATCACAAGCAGCAATATACTCCGCTTCCATCGTCGAGTCAGCAACGGTGTCCTGCTTGGAACTCTTCCAGCACACCGCCCCTCCATTGAAGGTAAAGACATAACCCGACATGGAGTTGGAATCGTCCTTATCACTCTGGAAGCCGAAATCAGCAAAGGCCTCTAACTTGAGGTCTTTTCCGCCGTAAACCAAGAACATCTCCTTAGTCCTTCTCAGGTACTTGAGAATGTTCTTTACTGCTATCCAGTGATTCTCCTCTGGGTCTGACTGATACAGGCTTACCACGCTCAGTGCGTAAGCTACATCTGGTCTGGTGCACAACATCGCATACATTATAAAGCCTACCGCAGAAGCGTAGGGTATAATAGACATACGTTCCCTTTCCAAATCAGTCTTGGGCGACATCTCTTTGGAGAGGGTGATTCCGTGACAAGCCGGTAGATTACCGCGCTTAGAATCTTCCATACTGAATCTTTTCAGTATAATGTTGATATACCTGGACTGTGAAAGTCCCAACATCCTCTTGGATCTATCACGATAGATCCGGATCCCCAGAATGTAAGAGGCATCGCCCAGGTCTTTCATGGAGAACCTGTGTGACAAGAATCCTTTGACAGATTATAGCATAGGAATGTCATTTCCTATCAATAGAATGTCAACCACGTACAAGACGAGGAATACGACACTTCTGGCTACAACTTTACTACATATACATGGTTCATCTGGATTTTTGATAAAGTCATATTCTTTGACTGTTTCATCAAAACAGATGTTCCAACTCTGCGATGCCTGCTTTAGTCCATAAATGGACTTAAGCAACTTGCATACTTTACCGCTGCTCCCACTCTGATTGAAACCCTCTGGCTGATCCATATAGACGTACTCTTCTAAATTACCATTCAGAAAAGCCGTCTTTACGTCCATCTGCCAGATTTCATAATCATGGAAGGCAGCAATAGCAAGAAGGACCCGAATGGATTTGAGCATAGCCACTGGAGAAAAAGTTTCGTCATAGTCCAAACCAGGTCTTTGACGAAAACCCTTTGCAACAAGTCTAGCCTTATAGGTTTCTACCTGTCCATCTACACCAATCTTTTTCTTGAAGATCCATTTGCATCCTATGGGTTTTACCCCATTTGGAGCAAAGTCCAAAGTCCATACTTTGTTAGTGTACATGGACTCCATTTCGGTCCGCATTGCATCTAGCCATCGTACTGAGTCGCCGCTCTGGATGGCCTGCTGGAAGCTAGTAGGTTTATCATCATCAATGATGCAATCCTCTCTATCCCCATCTATGAGAAAACCGTAGTATCTCTCAGGCGGATGAGACGGCTTACTACTCCTGCGGAGGGGTGCGGGAATGTCCTGTTCTTCTTGAACTACTGGTTCTACCAAACTTTCAGTAGTAGTTTGTGGTTCTGGAATTTCTTCCAGTTCTATTTCGCTCCCACTTATTTTCTTTTCTAAAAACTGATATTCTAGAAAATGGGCATTACGAGAAACAAAAACCTTTTGTTCCTCTGCGTAATAGAATAGATACCCCATGGAGTTCTTTGGATATCCCACAAACTTACACTGTACCGATCGTGCCTCGAGTTTGTCCACATGCTGCTTTTTAACAAAAGCTGGACATCCCCATATTTTCAGATACTGAAGATAGGGTTTCTTTCCACTCCACATCTGATATGGCGTGGTAGGCACAGTCTTGGTAGGAACCATGTTTAAAAGATATGCCGCTGATTCTAGCGCATAACCCCAGAAAGATCGCGGTAACTCAGCATTACTCATCATCGATCGTACCATATCCAATAGGGTTCGATTCTGTCTCTCCGATACACCATTATGCTGTGGAGTGTATGGAGGAGTAAGCTGAGAGAGAATTCCTTTCTCTTTTAGGTAACCTAGGAACTCGGCACTTAAGTATTCACCACCTCGATCAGATCTTAGTGTCTTGATACTTTTGCCGGTTTGGTTTTTTACTTCATTCTTATACTCCTGGAATTTTTCAAAAGCCTCGGATTTATGTTTCATCAGATAAATGAATCCGTACCTTGAATAATCATCCGTAAAAGTAATGAAATAGGAAAAACTACCTCTTGCATGTGTAGACATTAGACCGCATACATCGCTGTGTACGAGTCCTAAGAGCTATTTCGCTCTTACTCCATGTCCAGTGAATGGAGTCTTTGTTATCTTTCCTTTGAGACATGATTCACAAGTGGCATAAGTTTGATATTCGAACGAGTCCAAATATCCTTCTCTATGTAACTTAGTTAACCTTTTCTCATTGATGTGACCTAGTCTACAATGCCATAAGAAAGCCTTATTTAAATCTGGAGACTTTCTTTTTAGTGTGTTCTGGACATTGAAAATCTGGAGTTGGTTTAAGACATATATACCGTTATTCAGTGTACCGGACCCAATCAAACTATGATTAAGGTGGATGTTAACAACATCGCTTACAAACGTGAAATCATAACCTTTATTTGATAACAAGGAAACTGATATAATATTACACGTTAAACTAGGTACACAAAAACAGTTATGTAAAACCAAAATATGTCCACTCGTCAATCCCAGGTGATAACCCTTATGGATACAGCTCCCACGCCAGCTCCGTTAGCAACCTTTAGGGTCATATCACCATCCTTCAGCACTCTACGGTTTCTCAGTGCCTGCAATGAATTGCATATATGAGATCCTGATCCGGTATCCAATACCCAGGAAGTAGAGTTGATTGACAGACAATTCTCAATTACAAACACACCTGAAGTCGAAGCCACAGCTTGCTTCGGTCCCTGGTTCTTGGCGTTCCATGCCTTGCAATCTTTCTTCCAGTGCCCTTTCCTGTGACAATGGAAGCACTCATCCTGGGCCACTACTGGCACTGCAATCTTTTCTTTCCCTTTCCTCCCACCTTACTAACACCTCCTCTAGGTTTGGTGGTGGCCTTCTTCTTCCTTCCTTTGGCCCTAGCCTTGGACCCGGAAGAAGAAGCACCGCTAACAAACATAGCGGGTGTTTCTCTTGCCTTCTGCAAGGTGCCCTCTGTACTCCTCAACATGTTAAGGAGTTCTGGAAGTTCAACTTCTTTTCTTTGAATGTTGAAATTCAGAATAAACTGGGCGTAGGTGGAAGGAAGGGACTGGAGAATAAGGTCTGTATAGAGTTCATTATCCAAAGTCT
This sequence comes from Agapanthus africanus, assembly GCA_030015575.1. Taxonomy (NCBI): domain Eukaryota; kingdom Viridiplantae; phylum Streptophyta; class Magnoliopsida; order Asparagales; family Amaryllidaceae; genus Agapanthus; species Agapanthus africanus. Next base: position 349,689,648 of record JASDDO010000018.1, read on the forward strand.
TCCCAAGGTCTGCGAGCTCTTCTATATAGCTTATCATCTTTAGGACATGTTCTCCTACCGATGATCCGACGGCCAACCTCGCTTGAAACAAGTTCTTTGAGGTCTCGTATCTTGCTATACGAGATTGCTCTCCATAAAGTTCCTTTGTATGGAGAAATATGGCATCTAGTTCCATATCCTCGTGCCTCCTCTGATGTTCATTATTCATCGAGGCAAGCACGATGCACTTGGCCTTCGCGCAATCATACTCCCAGGTTTTGTGGATTTCCTTATCCTCATTACTGGATTTGGGACCTGGGACTGCAGGTGCCTTAGCGGTGATGACGTACCCCAATTTGTCATAGGTCAAAACCATTTTGACATTCCGCAGCCAATTTTTATAGTTTGGCCCTGTCAGTATATTTTTCTCTAAAAGTAACTTAAGTCCAGTCATTTTCAGGGTCGCTGCAATTAGGAGAGAGAGAAGAAAACACTTTAGCATGATGCTCTTGCAAGTTTAGAGTGGTTTTTAGTTTATCTAAATTGGATGGCTCCCACTGTTTCTCGAATCCTTCCCCAAACCATAAAAGAAGAAGTAGCCAGGACTATTCTCATCGTACAATACTTGCTTAACCGTTCAGCCAGGCCAGTGTCGATACTTCGAGGGAGGTTTTCCAACGCTTTCGCGAAGTTCCTTAATTAAATAACCTCTTTTCTCTGGGGGCGTAGCCCCGCTGACACCTTTCTCGGCAGCTACTTGGTTTATAGCATTGATCGATGAGTGATGAATATCCTGATAAGTAGCATATACTCACAGTAAGATCGGGATCCAAATATCATCGTCTGATAATGCTGAAGGAATCCTACCAACATTCATCAAACTCCAAATGGTATGCATCTCTTTGCAAATTTCAGTTTCTTTAGAAATTCCCGATATTAATTTTTGCCCCATGCTCTTATGACCTTGGCGTTGGTGAGAATGTCATAAGTCACATGTCAAGTTCTACCCATCATTATCTTGTTAATTTGAACCCATCCGTACATATCCTTGACGTTGGACAAAATGATAATACGACTGTCCTAAACTAACTCATCTATCTATGCAACAACTGAATACCCAGCAGCTACCAAACACTATGCCTTGGCGTTGGTCAAAATACATAGCTTGAATACTACTGAATACCCAAATGAAATGACAGAGGGCTACGAATGGTTTTGGCGAAACCGTGAACGTAGTGAACTTGATATAACCGAATGGACCTGATAGATTTTTAAAGGAGTGGTTAAAGCTCCGCAATTAAAAAATATCTTCTGTTTTAAAAATAACCGAGTGGTTTCTTTTAAATTGTTCCAACGATTAAACTTTGGTTTATTTTCTTTGCATTAATAATAATGCGTCCCATCATTAACCTATCATTGCAGAAAACAACGAAAATACAACGTCCTCTTATGCCATCCGCATTCGCCACTGGGTCCCGTCATCACCCGTTAGGTTACTTAACCAACGGCAGAGCGGGGGCTGGGCTAGCGCGGGTGTAAAACATAAGTGACGTCTAAATAGCTATCATATATAGATATTGTACATTCGTCAGACGCAATAATAGGCATTCCAGATCACAGATGAACATTATTGGATATGCAAGCAATCCGCGTTTCTTTTGAGCCTGCAACGAAAGACGGATTACACAGTTGTGATGAATAGCCATTACCCCACCCTAGACCCCTACGGGTATGGCAAACTACCCGCCAAGTACCCGAAGTGAAGCGGTTTCCCTCAACAACGTGAGTAGGCCACTAAACACTTCAAAGTACCCGGTAGTTTGTGCACCCCACCTTGGGTCTGTCCTAAGAGCAAAAACAGTAAAATGAAATAATACAACGGTGGCTACAACCGCAACCTGGATGCGCCCCGCAAAATAATATTACAACACATTACAATTATATTGAATGAATTAAAATAATAACCCATCACATAACCTTGGCTAATCATCACAACAATCCAATACAGTTCATAATCAAAAACACTAAAATCCATTACAGAAATGTGCAACCCCCTGCCAACCGACATATTAGCAGTTAGGGGAGGTTTACGAACACATTATACAATCACAGATATAATCAAATTAGCAAACATCGTATAATTTCGATCGAGCAAACATATCAGATTCTACTCCCAAAACTTCTCTGTGCACCTGAGACTTGAGCAGAAAATAAACATTCCAGAAAATACAAAAATATCATAGAAGAGTTACTGGAGCAAACTGGGTTGAATCGGCCCCAACTCGGCCGTGGATCCGCGGCGGATCGGTGGGATCGGCCGCGGTTCCACGGCTGTATGGCCGATTCAGGAACCCATTTTTCTCCAGTGTTCTTACATTTCTCTGCTTGTTATTCTGCAGCTCCCTGAAAAATTTTTAGAGCCTTTTTTAAATTCGACAGAAACTTAGCGATATCGATGTTTTTTCCGGTTCGTTTTGCGTTCGAAATTCATACGACTTTGCTAAAGAGTTAATTATTGTTTAGCGAGGCTCTGATACCACTGTAAGTCGATGTACTACACTCCACGACTTGCGGGGAGGCGGAAATATGAAAAACGATCTTGTTCTGTGCAATAACATCGACTAACCGCAAGAATCGTTGCTAAACGATAACTAACATATGCATAGGAGTTCTAAACTACTATGTGAAGTGATTATACCTAATGAACCGTGTCCTTCGTCTTTTCATTCTCCACCTCTTCTCCGGCCTTCTCTATGTAGTAGATGATCCACCCGAGAGCTATACTTCAAGCTTCACCTCTAACTTGAGGTAACTAGGTTTCTTAAAGTGCTAATCTAAGTAACCTAGGTGATATAGAGTTGGATTATGGATTGATTAGTCTATTATAATCCTTGATCTCAACACATGAGAGGGAAGGATTAGGATTTGAAGAGAGAGAGCTTGAGGAGAGAGAAGGTGAGCATGAGAATGAGAATGAGATAATGATCTCTCATGATATATATGAAGCATTATTATTTATCCAAAAATGAAATAAAGAATTTAACAACCATGCTTCATAAATACAAATGAGTGATTCATCTCCATGAGTCATTAAGCATTTATGATGCATTAATGACATGGATGAATCACACAAATGAGTCACTAATCTCATTTAATGCATATGCCACCTAAACCCCCAAGTCATCAACCTTCTAGAAGCTTCTCGCGAAATTACGAGAACGCCCCTCCTATCCGTGAAAACACGGAAAAACTTTAGATTGTATAAATCCAATATCCCGATACTAGAAACTGGCTTAAACCAAAGCCGGCTAGTAAAAACTGTCTAAAAGTCGTACGTGCGTAAACACACGTATGCGTCCGAACCCTTGTCGTAAAACCATACGACCTCTATATTGTATTTCCTGGAGCAGGGAAACTCTCTGTGTGGGACTCTAATGACTCGACTACTACGCTGGCAGTGGGTTTAACCACAGACCGCAAGCGACATTAGCTGTACGTAACGGTCCCCAGGTAGATGTCGATAAGAAGGCCGATGAGGAAACCCATCCGAACTCCTACTGAGCCTGATGTGACAATCTCCGTACAGTCCGGTCTGTTCGTCTAAGACTATCGCATATCGGGCCTAGGGGGGCCGCAAGCGTCAGTCCCCTAATAGCGGTATAAGTCGTGTCGGAGTGAAGCCCATTACACCCTGAGAAACTACTCGAACCTACCAGTAAATCTCGCTTGCCCTGGCCAGGTACTTTGCGTAATGGCTCTCTGACACAGCGCGATATCAACTCCTAATACCGGGAGAGACGAATCCTGTCTAACCGCCACTGCCTCTAAGTGCTCGGGACTGCACCCAACTGCTACCTGTTTGCACGACTCTTTTGAGCCGTGGTAGGGTAGCAATCTAAGAACAGTGGGACACACTCGAGGCGAAGTAGCAGTGTCAAGTCTGCGGACTATGCTGTACTCATGTCACCTGGGAACTGTTAACTGACGATTGGTATAAAACCAACCAACAGTTCCCTGCGAGTCCTGTCCGGTGTACCCGTAACCCAACGAGCACCTGTATACTATCTCCAGTACGATATACCGACGGCTGTGGGACAGACCATCTCCCCAACTGGGATGAGAAGCGTACACACTAGTCTACTCCGGAGTATCGATGCCCTGTCTCGATAATCCTACGACTAGGGACCTGAAAAAGGATGTGCTTATTGACTACCCAGCCCCCACTAGTGTGACTGCCATCACAACGCTGGTAGTCAAGTAAGATCCTAAGAGCTCTATCAATATGTATACTCACATATTAAGATAGAAAAACCAAGTAGCATACTACCATGTTTAGCAAGACTGTTATATACATGTGAATATCCCAAGCTTCCATTAAGTAATATACAAACTAGTATGATACAATAATGGCCCCTAGGGCATATACACTAACAAATGTATATACAGTCCAGTCCGTTCGTCTATGAGTATCACATATCCAGCCTAGGGGACTAGTAATGTCAGACCCCTAATAGCGGTATAAGTCATGTCGGTGACAAGCCCTAAACACCCTGAGAAACTACTGGAGTACCTACCAGTAATTCTCACCTGCCTTGGCCAGGGACTTGGTGTAATGGCTTTCCTAGACACCGCACGATCTCACCCCCAATACCGGGAGAGACGAATCCCCTGCCGATCCGCTCATCTGCCTCCATGTGGCTCGGGACTGTACCTAAAAAAGACCTATTTGCATGACTCCTTTGAGCCGTGGTAGGGTAGAAATCAAAGCACAGTGGGAACTCACACGAGACAAATGACGACCTCAGGTCGATGAACTAACCTGTACACATGTCACCAGGGAACTGCTATCTGACGATAGGTATAATACCAACTAGCAGGTTCCCAGCGAGTCCTGTCCGGTGTACTCATAACCCAATAAGCACCTGTATACATCTTAGGTGATCCAACTGATACCAGTGGCTTGTGAGACTGGCCACCACCCCTCGTCGGGGTCTCGACTGTATACACTAGTCTACTCCGGAGTATCGATGCCCTGTCTCGAAACTCCCACGACTAGGGACCAGAATTAAGGATATGCTTATAGACTACCCAACTCTCACGTATTTGATCGCCCTCATACTGTTGGTAGTCAAGCAAGATCCTAATGGCTCTATCAACGTGTAATCGTGATCAGTCACCTGAACCTATACACGACTGATAAAGGCAAACCAGATAGCATACTATCATCTCGAGTAAGACTGTGCTACCGGTATAGGTCCTCCGCAATCATTGCAATCACGTAACTGCGATCCAATAATTGACTTTGAGGGCACTATATCCAACACTTATTGCTGTGCTGCAGCTACTTCTGTTGTTGTTGTTGTTGTTGTTCTGTTGCAGCTGCTGCTGTTGTAGCTGTTGTTGATGAGGTTGTTACTGCTGTGGCTGTTGCTTATGATGTTGGTGCTGCTGTTGTTTATGGGTATGTGTGTGTGTGTGTGAGTGAGAGGGAAAGATGTGAGTGAGAGGGAGTGTGACAGATAAGAGAAAAAGATTTGAAACAGCCCTAGAGAGTCACTTCTCTCTCTCTCTCATTAAATGCTTGCAGGCTCAAGCTATCATGCCCTTTCTCTCTCCTCTACACAAGTCAACCCCCAAACAAATTTAAATTTTAAAACTAAAAACCCTTAATTAAACACAATTAACTTAACCAAAGGGTTAACCCACCATGCTTGTCTAAACATGGTTTAACCCTAGGCTTAACCCTAGTTAACGTACACAAGTGTGTGCAGTCCAGATAAAATTCTAATAAAATATTCATAAAATCAGATAAATTATCTGAAACCCGTTTTGATAAACTTTTTACCAAAAACCCTACATTAACACACAATTACCATTAAACACAAACTCAGGTGTTACAATCTTCCCCCCTTAAGAAAATTCGTCCCCGAATTTAAAATATATAGTTACGCGTACCTTCAAAGAGATGAGGGAATTTCTTCCGCATCTCTCCCTTGGCCTCCCAGGTGATCTCCTCATCATTCGGGCTGCGCCAAAGAACCTTCACCGACGGTAGGACCTTTGATCGAAGTTTCTGCACCTGCCGATCCAATATCTCTACTGGCTGCACGGTGAACGAAAGGTCGCGCTCAAGCTGAACAGTCTGATGCTGAAACGTGTGAGACGGATCATGAAGATATCTGCATAGCATCGACACGTGGAAGACGGGGTGAACATCTGGAAAGCTGGGTGGAAGAGCCAAACGATATGCAACTGCACCGACACGCTCGAGGATCTCGAAGGGACCCACAAATCTGGGGCTAAGCTTTCCCTTTCGCCCAAATCTCATCACGCCCATCATCGTAGAGACCCTCAGAAAAAAATGATCGCCAACTGCGAACTCTAATCTGCGACGGCGCCTGTCTGCATACGATTTCTGCCTGCTCTGAGCTGCTCTCATCCGGTCTTGAATCAACTGTACTTTCTCGGTCGTCTCCTGCACGATCTGCGGCCCCAAAATACTGCTCTCGCTAAGCTCGGTCCAACAGACGGGCGATCTACATCTCCTCTCATACAAAGCCTCGAAAGGTGCCATCTGAATAGTATCCTGGAAGCTGTTGTTGTAGGAGAACTCCACTAGCAGTAAATGATGATCCCAGCTACTACCAAAGTCCAAAACGCATGCTCTGAGCATGTCCTCGAGAGTCTGAATAGTCCGCTCTGACTGGCCGTCGGTCTGCGGATGAAATGCCGTGCTGAAACTCAAACGGGTGCCCAATGCCTCCTGAAGTCTCTGCCATAGTTGGCTGGTAAACTGGGTGCCTTGGTCTGATACGATACAAATCGGTACGCCATGCAACCGTACGATCTCGTCGATGTAAATCTGGGCATACTGAGCAAAACTGAAAGTGGTCTTCACTGGCAGGAAGTGAGCCGCTTTCGTCAATTGATCCATGATCACCCAAATGGAGTCGTACCCTTTCCTGGTCCTGGGTATACCCACAACGAAGTCCATAGAAATCTGCTCCCATTTCTACTTCGGAATGGGCAAAGGCTGCAACTCTCCTGCTGGCCTCTGGTGCTCGGCCTTGACTTGCTGACAAGTCAGGCATCTCGATACGAAGTCTGTGACTTCCCTCTTCATTCCGTCCTACCAATAACCATCTCTCAAATCGCGGTACATCTTGGTGGAACTCGGATGAATGCTTTATGTCGACCTATGCGCCTCCTCAAGAATCTCACGTCGCAGTCCCTCCGAATCTGGTACGCACAATCGAGTCCCAAATCGCAGTACTCCCTGATCATCGATCACGAACTCGGAATCTCTGCCCTGCCTAATCTGCTCCATGATCTCTGAAAGATGGTCATCACTGGGCTGTGCCTCTCGAATACGGTCAAGTAACTGCGGACGTGCACGAACATGCGCAAGCTGTCCCCCTGTCGGAGTGAACTCGAACTCAACTCGTCTGTTGCATAAAATCTGCCAATCTGCTGACGACTGCCTCTAGACGGTGCTCAAACAAGATAAGCTACCCCCGGGCCTCCTGCTCAAAGCATCTGCCACTACATTAGCATTGCCCGGGTGATACAAGATCTCGCAATCGTAGTCCTTCACCAGCTCCATCCAACGGCGTTGTCTGAGGTTTAGGTCTTGCTGCTGAAATATATACTTTAAGCTCTTGTGATTAGTGAATATCTGGTACGACTCGCCGTATAGGTAGTGTCGCCAGATCTTAAGTGCAAAGACCACTGCAGCCATCTCCAAATCATGAGTGGGGTAGTTCTGTTCATGTTTCTTCAACTGCCGAGAAGCATACGCGATCACCCTGTCATGCTGCATCAATACGCACCCTAGCCCCACTCGTGAAGTGTCACAATAGACTACATATCCGCCTGATCCTGACGGCAAAGATAATACCGGCGCCGTAGTCAAACAAGTCCGTAGCTGCTGAAAAGTGTGCTCGCACTCCTCCGTCCAATTGAAAGGGACTCCCTTCCGGGTCAAACCGGTCAAAGGTACAGCAATACAAGAGAAATCCTGTACAAATCGCCTGTAGTAGCCAGCCAGGTCTAAGAAACTGCGGATCTCCATAACCGATGTCGGTCTGGGCCACTGCTGAACGACCTCGATCTTCTTCGGGTCCACACATATACCATCTTTCGTAATCATGTGACCCAAGAAACCAACGCTGTCCAGCCAGAATCCACACTTGGAAAATTTTGCGAAAAGCTGGTGCTCCATCAAGGTCTGCAACGTAATCCGCAAGTGCTGCTCGTGCTCCTCTCGGCTTCGGGAATACACCAAAATATCATCAATGAACACTATGATGAACAAGTCAAGATACGACCTGAATATGCGGTTCATCAAATCCATGAATGTTGCTGGGGCGTTAGTGAGTCCGAACGACATCACCAAAAACTCATAGTGGCCATAGCGCGTGCGGAAGGCTGTCCTCGGTATATCCTCCTGTAGAACCCGCAGCTGATGGTATCCTGATCGCAAGTCGATCCTCGAAAAATATCCTGCCCCCTGAAGCTGGTCAAACAAATCATCAATGCGTGGCAAGGGATATCTGTTCCGCACGGTAACTTTGTTCAACTGACGGTAATCAATGCACAAGCGTAAACTTCCGTCTTCTTCTTGACGAACAGGACAGGAGCACCCCACGGAGAAACGCTAGGTCGAATAAGTCCCTTATCTAACAAATCCTGCAACTGAACCTTCAACTCTCTAAGCTCCGTCGGGGCCATCCGATAAGGCGGTATAGAAATAGGCCCCGAGCCGGGAATCAATTCAATGTAGAACTCAACGTCGCGCTCAGGCGGTAGCCCAGGCAGCTCATCAGGGAAAACGTCAGGGAACTCACTAATAACCGGGACCTGGTCCAACGGAACCTCTGCAGCTCGAGTATCACCGACATAAGCTTAGAATCCCAGACATCCCTTCCATAGTAGCTGATCGGCGCGAAGAGAAGAAATCAAGCTGGGAAGGGTGACACTGCGGTCTCCCTGAATAACAAGGACTGGCTCTCCCGGAAAGCTGAATCTGACTGCCTTCTCACGGCAGTTCACTGAAGCATAACAGCTGGCTAGTCAATCCTTGCCCAGAAGCACATCAAAGTCCAACATATCGAGGAGAATCAAATCTACCAATGAATCCCTCTCCCCGATACGAACGGAACATAAACGAAACACAGAACGAGCGATAAACGACTCGCCTGCCGGAGTAATAACCACAAGCGGCTGATCTAATGATGACGACTCACGGCCCAACATCGGTGCAAAGTGTGTAGAGACATATGAATGTGTGGAACCTGGGTCGAATAATATCCGTGTGTTGAAAGAACAAACTGGCAAGGTACCTGTTACAACGGCATTGGATGCCTGCGCATCCTGCGGTGTCAAAGCAAACACTCGGGCCTGTCCTCCACCAATAGCTGGATGACCTCGGCCTCGGCCTCAGCCTCCTCGTCTTCTCTGGATAGGACCGCCGCGTCCACGGCCTCTGGGTGCACCAAACTGACGTGGAGCACCGCCTGTGGTAGGAAGTAGAGCTCTCTGAGGAGGTGGTGGTGATGGTGGTAGGGTCATATATGGAACTGCCGCCGCTCCCTGTCGTCTTACCGGACAGTCATTGATACGATGATGCAGGCTACCACACCAAAAACATCCTAACCATGGCTGCTGACCATATGGGTGAAGGCGATACAACTGGCCCCTAAAGAATCCGCCATGGCCTCTACGAACACGCCAAGGTGCTAACTGTAGGACTACGGTAGTGCCCCGACCGTCTTTCCTCGGCCAAAATACGGAAACGAAAATTTTTCTTGACTTGAAAACCGGCACTACCGCATCCTAAAACCCCGGATCATAACCATTAACCTAATGCTAGCTAACAAGAGATGGGATAGAATGCTATACCAAGCGATCTGTGTCCTTCGGTCTTCGGCCTCCATTCCGATCTCCTCGCGGAATCTCCGGTCTTCATTTCCTCGTCAGAACGGGCACCACATCGCCGGGTTCTTTTACGGGTCCCCACCTCTGGACCGAGGCAACTCGGGTACGAAGTTGGCGAGCCGACGTGCCCAAGGGTGCTGTAGGATAAGTGTAGAATCCATTTGTCTCAAGGGGTTGAAGTTGCCATAATAATGGAGGTGGAATGAACTTTGGAGATAAGTGAGGAATTTTGTAGCAAGCTAAATGAGATGAAGAAAATTCCTACACCACAAAAATGAATCCCCCTCCCTCTCATAACGTGGCCGGCCAATATCTTGACAAGGGAAAATATGAAGGGGGTGAGCACAAGCTAGGTGTGGGGTGACCATAAAGAAATGGGTGATAACAAGAAAAAGGATCACATCAAAGTCTTTCACAAATCCCTTCATAATTAAAGCAAACCATAATGAGCAAAAAGGAATCAAAAGATGCTTGTATTATCATAATCCCTCAAATCATAAATAACACCCTCCAAATTGCTAATTTGCACATTTGCAAATTAGCCCCTCCACCAGAAAAATCCGGCCGTGAAGGAACAAAGGAAAACTGGCCGGAACGGAATACAAACTGGCAACTTCAAAAACTGATCCCGTAATAAATTACAGGAAAACCCCGCGACTGTATATACATACCCGCATTTATATTCCCACTGAATACAAATGCAAAGAGACAAAATCTACACTGTACAATACTAGGATCCGTCTTAAACCAAAGCCCGCTAGTATTATCCATCCGATCATGATCCGTACAATACCGCACGTATATGATCGAACCCTGCCATATCTCCATACGGCCTCTGCAGCGTTTCGCCCGAAACTTGAGAAAACGGTCTGTGGGGGACTCTAAAGACTCGTCAATACTTTGGTTGTGGATTTAACCACTAGCACGTCAGAGGTATTAGCCATACGTAACGGGCTACCAGGTATTGACCAAAAGGGAGGTCTGTGAGCGAACTCATGCTGACACCCTACTGAGCCTGTCAGTGACAATATCCGTACAGTCCGGTCCGTTCGTCTATGAGCATCGCATGGCGGGCCTAGGGGGTTGGTAAAAGTCAGACCCCCAAAAGCGGTACAAGTCGTGTCGGAGTGTAGCCTAGAACACCCTAAGATACTACTGGAATACCTACCAGTAAATCTCCTGCCTCGGCCGAGGGCTTTGTGTAATGGCTCTCCTAGACACAGCGCGACCTCACCCCCAATACCGGGAGAGACGAATCCCTGCAGATCCGCTCACTGCCTCCATGTGGCTCGGGACTGTATCCAACTAAAACCTGTTTGCACGACTCCTTTGAGCCGTGGTAGGGTAGTAATCAAAGCACAGTGGGAACTCACACAAGACAAACGACGATCTCAGGTCGATGAACTAACCTGTACACATGTCACTAGGGAACTGCTATCTGTCGTCAGGTATAAGACCAACTAGCATGTTCCCGGCAAGTCCTGTCCAGTGTACTCATAACCCAATGAGCACCTGTATACATCTTAGGTGAACCAACTGACACCAGTGGCTTGTGAGACCGGCCACCGCCCCTCATCGGGGTCTCGAGTGTATACACTAGTCTACTCTAGAGAATCGATGCCCTGTCTCGAAAACTCCCACGACTAGGGACAATTTAAGGATGTGCTTATAGACCCCAGCTCTCACGTATATGATCGCCATCATACTGCTGGCCGTTAAGCAAGAATCCTAAGGGCTCTATCAACGTGCAATAGTGACCTGTAAGGTCACCTGAAATAGTACACGATGATAAAGATAAACCAGATAGCATACTATCATCTTGAGTAAGACTGTCCTACCGGTATAGGTCCTCACTCAATCATTGCAATCACGCGCCTGTGATCCAATAATTGACTCCGAGGGCACTATTTCCAACAATCTCCCACTTGCACTCAAGGCTAATTATTGCGATGTCGTATACTCACAGCTCGTGTGATACCGAACACCCAACTCCTCTACTAATTAGTCTCACAAAACCCGTTTGCGAAACTATTGCGTTCGAGGAATAGCCTCAGTGAGTGGAACCGCTTAGATGTTTCTTTCTATGTCTCTCTTTATCTCAAGTTCGCGGAGAAAGCCATCTCCCGAAATGAGCAATACCTGTCTTAGAATGTGTCTGGATATCTGATGGGACCTAGTTCATAAATAAACTCCAAATCCAAACTTCTTAGACTGTATCGTCAACCGAACTTAATCAGTATCCTGCGTCATGCCTCCCTCAGTGTCCGCTTAGACCAGCTGTCCAAAATACTGCCCCTCGTCAGAGGGAAAACTATAACTCTGACAGACACTCTGTCATCCAGGTCACCTTGGAAGCCTGGAGTGATAACTGTCTCCCGAAGGAGGATGCCATTATCATATCCCTAGAACATCCACTTATGTTCTAAAATTGCTTCCGATCGTTTCTCCAGGACTGGATTAATATCCTATGTGGAGAAAACACTGTGTGACAACCAAAGTATAACCGACCGTAGTATAGGAATTTCACTTCCTACTCTGTGTATGTCATCCAAATACCAGGACATCACATCCTACTACCTTCTTAACAGATCCATCCCTTATTCTTGATGAAGTCAAACCTATGACTGTCACATCAGAAATAGATGATCTATCTCCGCTATATCTGCTTTAGTCTCTAAATAGACACAAGCCACTTGTGCACTATACTTCCGCTGCTCCCACTGACTACGACAACTCTCTGGCAGAGTCATATACACGTGCACTTCTAAAGCCAGTTCAGAACGACGCTATACTCATCCTCCTGCCGGGTCTCACAGTCTGGAACAACAACAATGGCGAGTCTGGGTAAACAAGAACCTCCTTATCACCGTCCTTGAGGCTACCGGAGTACCTCTCGGGTGCCTGAGGTTACCCACCATATCTGCGGAGTGGCCAATGGAATGTCAAACCAAATTGAATCTTTAGGTTCTTATCAAATTTTCAGTAATCGTTTGCGGTTCTGGAATCATTTCACGTTCTACCATACTCCCACTTCTGTTTTCTGAAAAAATCCATTTTTATTAAAACTGTGGCGAGTCAAGAACAATATTACTATTGATCTTCCAGATGGTAGAAAGTCAACCCTCGTCATAACCCGGGTCAACCCACAAACAGCCATTACAAAAACGTGGCTTGAGTTATCCAGAGTCTGGTTTTAAGCATAAGCTGGACAACTCCCCGTACCTTAACATAGTTAAGATATGAACTATTCTATATCCAATATAGAAATAGAGGCACTAATTTAATTGGAACCAGATTCAAATCATACAGCTGTTTCCAGTGCATGTCAACTAAATGGAGAGAGGCGGATCAACATTACTCAACTTAGGAATGCTTCCAATTATGAGTAACCTGAAAGAGAAGCAAGTTCTCTTAATCATTACTATTAACCGAATACCATACACAAGTATCTACATCTTCGATCACCTTAAAGAATCCTGATACTTGCAATACTTGGTTCTCTACTTTATTCATATACTTATAACTTCTCAAAACTTGGACCTTGCATTTCTACGAAACACATGTCTAAGAACTTGAGAAATCACAAGTAAACAGAACATAGTACGAGGACCAACCCCTCTGTCCTAATGGACACTGGACAACATACAATACTCTGTATAAGTCCCTTGAGTTTAATAGCTCATTCCCTGTGTGTCGTAGGTTGAAAACTGTACTTATGGTTAAGAAGAATTACACCGCTGTTTAATGCTCCTTACCTAACCATCCACTGATATAGGTAAATGTGACGGACATAATTTCAAGAAGGTATATCTCACTCTATAAAAATAGACGTACAGATATATCAATTTGAAATTGGTGCATAACAACGGATATTCAAAACCAAATATTTGCCGTCCGGCAAACAACCCAGGCGATTTCCTCAAATATCACCAATTACAACGAATCCCGATATAATGAGGATGATCACCCAATTCCCAATAACTTACTCTCACTCATCATCTGTAAAACCATACAGATATGAGAATCATACCTGGTAAATACATACCCTGGAGCAAGGGCTAATTGGGAAATCAGTTTTCTTTTGACAGTACATAGTGAAACTGAAACATTGAAATGTTTCGAAGGGGTATCCGGGTATTCCTAGTAACGTCTCTTCCATTATCCAGATTCACAACTATAACCGTATATTTCTTTGCCACCTCTCCAAATCCCTTTATATGTCTTTAGTCGTTACCTTCTGCACACCCCTTTAGGCCAAATGGTTTTCTTCCTTCCCTACCGTTCGGCACCAGCCTATGGTTTGGAAGAAGACTATCCAATAAGCATAATGGGTGTACTGTCCTAATCCTAGGAGCACCCGCAACACGAGAGAAGGTAAAGATAAAAGACACCTGAATAATCCTTATTCCTATTTCCTGAACCAGAATCCATCCCCGAACTGGAACAAGTTCCTTTCGAGTTCGTATATAACCATACGATGGAGTATCCAATAAACTGTGGATCTTCGTAGTGATAAGGAGTGTTCTGGAGAAATACAAAGGTGAAGTGGGAGTGGTAATGAAATACTTGGTTTAGTCGTGAATAGCAGTCACAATTTACTTTACCCTCTTACTAATCCCTTTATTTGTCTTAACTTAATACCTTCTGCACACCACACTTAGGCTAATCGGCTTTCTTCATTCCCTACTGTTCGGCACCAGCCTAAGGTTTGGAAGAAGACTATCCAATAGGCGTAACGGGTGTACTGTCCTAATCCAAGGAGCACTCGCAACTTGAGAGAAGGTAAAAGGAAAAGACAACTGAATAGTTCTATTCGTTTTCTCCAGAACCGGAAACCATCCTCGAATAAATTCCTTCGAGTTCGTATATAACCATACGATGGTTTTATCCAATGGAAGTGGATGTTCGTAGTAATACGGGGTGTCCTGGAGAAAAGGGTAAAAGTAGGAGTGGCAATGAGGTATGCAACTCTGACAATCCAAAAGCCAGTCTTATAAGAAGGTTCGGTCAACTTGGTCACTGAGTCATAGTCACGGGTCGGGTCATGGTCGCTGCCAAAGAGAGAGAGAAAAGAAACACTCAGCGTGCGCTCTAACCTAGATCAGAATGGTTATCACTTTATCTAATCAGGAAACCTCCCACAGTAACGTCAAATTCTTCTCCAAACCTGAAAGAAGAATTAGTCGGGATCACCCGAGGAGTAAACCAACTCATCAGTGGGAATCAGGATCCAACTATCATCGCACGATAATGTGACGGAATCCACTCACGTTATCACACTCCAGAAGGTATGCGCATAACTGGCAAGTTTCAGTTTCTTTAGAAACCCCCGATGTGATTTTTACCCCTAGGACCCAAATGACCTTGACACAGTCAACAAATCAAAGAGTCCTAGTCAAGTTCAACCCGTCATTATCCTGGATTACATTAAACCCACCCGTATGAGCCCTTGACACAGTCAACAAGGCCGCACGACTGTCCTAACCAATCCCATTAATATGCCACAAACGAACACTACTTAGCTACCGTACACTACGTCTTGACACAGTCAACAAACGCAGCACGAATACTAAGTAATGCTTGTAAGAAATGACGGAGGCCTACGTCTAGCTTTTGGCAAAAAACTTTTAACGTAATGAACTTGATATTGTTGAAGGAACTGCATAGCTTTTTATAAAAATATAGCGACAAAAACCTTTGCTAAAGAGGCCACTCCCGCTGAAGGGATCTCGGCTCTTTTCCCGTAGAATGAGGTGCAGGATATTCCAACTGAAAACCACGATGCAAAGCAAAAAGTAATCGGCTATAGTGAAGTTATTACCCTGACACAAACTTTTGTCCAAGGGGTCACTCCCGGTGAAGGGATCTCGGCCCTTGCCTCGTCGACTGAGGTGCAGGATATTCCAACTGAATACCACTGTGCAAAACAAAAGAGAACGTCCTTGCAATAACAGCTTTTTGAAAAATTGTTCCAACAACATCTGAATAGGTTTGTTTAGCTTGCATTGATCCGAATCAACGCAGTCCCATCAATTGATCACACCAATAAAGAACGAAAATAATGATGTACGTATATGCCATCCGCATTCGCCACTGGGTCCCGTCATCACCCGTTAGGTTACTTAACTAACGACAGAGCGGGGACTAGACTAGCGCGGATGCAAAACATATACAACATCTACTAGTATATATATCAATATAATATTCGCTCAAGGCGTGATAAAATGCAACATCACAGAAATGTAATAAGCATCACAGAACAATACAGATAATCTGGAAGCCCCGGGTTTCACAGAGCCACTGGTGAAACCCGACGTTCCCCTGGTCGTGTGGATAGCTTGTGCAATGAAAATCCTAGACCCCTACGGGCGTGGCAAGTCACCCGCCAAATCCTGAAGCGAGGCAGTCCCCTTCAATAACGTGAATGGACCACCAGCACTTCACGGAATCCGGCAACTTGGGCACCCCTCCTTGGGTCAACCTGTACCCCCTCGAGTGCGGCGAATAGCCCGCCAATTCTAGAATGAAGCCCCCTCCGTCTCAATGCCATGAGATGCGGGCTCGTTGCCCTCTAGAACCCGGCTATCCGTGCACCCATCCTTGGGGTAATCCTAGAACAGAAAGTAAAATATACATACAACGGGTGCATCGACCTCAGCCCGGTCGTGCCCCAAAAGAATAATATACAAACAGGCAGTGACGGCAGTCCACATGTCGGACACTCGCTCCGCAATATCAAATGTACATATACAACCAAACTGTACTAACATTGCATCCAGGCTATCCACCATGATAAATCCGCAACATCACAGCACAACACAGAACATCAACGTGAATGTCACGTTCGCAAATCCGTCTAAAAGGGCTATAGCAGTTAGACAGGATTTACCGACAAAATGACATTCACGGTCGCAGATATAATGTAAATACTGTGAACTAACATGTTTAAAATTTTCGATCGATCAAATTTACCGAAGTGGGCCCCAAGCACTACTGTAGCACTCAAAGAAAATCTGGGCCCAAAAAGAATATTCCAAAAAACCCCATTTCACAGTCTAAGACCCACTGAAAAAAATTGGTGCAACAAGGACTCATTATGGCCGCGGAACCGCGGCCAATGCATGGGTTTGGCCGCGGTTCCGCGGTGGAACAGTGAAGTCATGCCACCAAATTTTTGCAGAAGTCTTAGAAAACCCAGCACGTATTTCTGTAATGTACCAAATATTTTTTCGAGCCAAAAACAAATCGACAGAAAACTGATGCACTTGAAATCAGGTTTTCGGAAAATCCGTTCGATCGAACTTGTAAACACGTTAGAGCAAGCTAGACTAGGTTAATGGCGTGTCTCTGATACCATGTAGGACTACGGTAGCGCCCCGGCCGTCTTTCCTCGGCCAAAATGCGGAAACGAAAATTTTTCTTGACTTGAAAACTGGCACTACCGCATCCTAAAACCCCGGATCGTAACCATTAACCTAATGCTAGCTAACAAGAGATGGGATAGAATGCTATACCGAGCGATCCGTGTCCTTCGGTCTTCGGCCTCCACTCCGATCTCCTCACGGAATCTCCGGTCTTCATTTCTTCGTCGGAACGGGCACCACATCGCCGGGTTCTTTTACGGGCTCCCACCTCTGGACCGAGGCAACTCGGGCACGAAGTTAGCTAGCCGACGTGCCCAAGGGTGCTGTGGGATAAGTGTAGAATCCATTTGTCTCAAGGGGTTGAAGTTGCCATAATAATGGAGGTGGAATGAACTTTGGAGATAGGTGAGGAATTTTGTAGCAAGCTAAATGAGACGAAGAAAATTCCTACACCACAAAAATGAATCCCCCTCCCTCTCATAATGTGGCCGGCCAATAGGGGGTGAGCACAAGCTAGGTGTGGGGTGACCATAAAGAAATGGGTGATAACAAGAAAAAGGATCACATCAAAGTCTTTCACAAATCCCTTCATAATTAAAGCAAACAATAATGAGCAAAAAGGAATCAAAAGATGCTTGTATTATCATAATCCCTCAAATCATAAATAACACCCTCCAAATTGCTAATTTGCACATTTGCAAATTAGCCCCTCCACCAGAAAAATCCGGCCGTGAAGGAACAAAGGAAAACTGGCCGGAACGGAATACAAACTGGCAACATCAAAAACTGATCCCGTAATAAATTACAGGAAAACCCCGCGACTGTATACATACCCGCATTTATATTCCCACTGAATACAAATGCAAAGAGACAAAATCTACACTGTACAATACTAGGATCCGGCTTAAACCAAAGCCCGCTAGTATTATCCGTCCGATCATGATCCGTGCAATACCGCACGTATATGATCGAATCCTGCCATATCTCCATACGGCCTCTACAACGTTTCGCCCGAAACTTGAGAAAACGGTCTGTGGAGGACTCTAAAGACTCGTCGATACTTTGATTGTGGATTTAACCACTAGCACGTCAGAGGTATTAGCCATACGTAACGGGCTACCAGGTATTGACCAAAAGGGAAGTCTGTGAGCGAACTCATGCTGACACCCTACTGAGCCTGTCAGTGACAATATCCGTACAGTTCGGTCCGTTCGTCTATGAGCATCGCATGGCGGGCCTAGGGGGTTGGTAAAAGTCAGACCCCCAAAAGCGGTACAAGTCGTGTCGGAGTGTAGCCCAGAACACCCTGAGATACTACTGGAATACCTACCAGTAAATCTCCTGCCTCGGCCGAGGGCTTTGTGTAATGGCTTTCCTAGACACAGCGCAACCTCACCCCCAATACCGGGAGAGACGAACCCCTGCAGATCCGCTCACTGCCTCCATGTGGCTCGGGACTGTACCCAACTAAAACCCGTTTGCATGACTCTTTTGAGCCGTGGTAGGGTAGTAATCAAAGCACAGTGGGAACTCACATGAGACAAATGACGATCTCAGGTCGATGAACTAACCTGTACACATGTCACCAGGGAACTGCTATCTGACGTCAGGTATAAGACCAACTAGCATGTTCCCGGCGAGTCTTGTCCGGTGTACTCATAACCCAATGAGCACCTGTATACATCATAGGTGAACTAACTGACACCAGTGGCTTGTGAGACCGGCCACCGCCCCTCATCGGGGTCTCGACTGTATACACTAGTCTAATCTGGAGAATCGATGCCCTGTCTCGAAAACTCCCACGACTAGGGACCATTTAAGGATGTGCTTATAGACCCCAGGTCCCACGTATATGATCGCCATCATACTGCTGGCCGTCAAGCAAGAATCCTAAGGGCTCTATCAATGTGCAATAGTGACCTGTAAGGTCACCTGAAACAGTACACGATGATAATGATAAACCAAATAGCATACTATCATCTTGAGTAAGACTGTCCTACCGGTATAGGTCCTCACTCAATCATTGCAATCACGCGCCTGTTATCCAATAATTGACTCTGAGGGCACCATCTCCAACACTAACATATCAGTGCGAATCCGACTCAGTCTCGAAACGACCGTATGGGGAGTAATATCCGATCTCTGGGCTTGATTGACCTCTACTAAGGATCCCACCATCTGTTGTAACTCCTGCATACCTCCCATCATCTGTTGTAGCTCCTCCATACCAGACTCTAGCCTATCCATGCGGCCTGGGAAATGCGGATCAGTCTGTCCCAGAGGCGTAGGTATACCACCCTGCTCGGTCCTTGTCTCGGACGAGCCTGCTCGGATCTCATCTCGGGCGGCAGCCCTCTGCGCTCTCATAGCCTTCGGCGGCATAGTGGCTGGTACGGGAAACAGGATAATAAGAACAGTGCAATAGAACCATAGGATACACGGAATTGAAGAAGGAATTTTCAAGTAAGTATATCCAAAAGTCCCTTAGGCGGAGTACCGTATCGCAAGTATGCCGCGGACATACGCACGCTACGTTACCTAGCTTAAGTCACTTACTCCATCTACTAAGGGTCATCCTACACTCAGAAAGGTAAAACCTATCGCTCTGATACCAAGTTTGTCATGACCCGCAGGGTACGGAACGTGACCGACACTTAAGTTACGAAACGTCTCAAGGCGTCCGTAAAATAAGTAAGCCGAAGCCCGGAAAACAAAACCAGATTTAGAAATAGAGTGAAGGAAAAACCATTTTTAATGCAAGCTATCTAATCCATTAAGTCACATCAAGCTTTTTAAAAGCAACTTCCTTTTTTCAAAAATTTCGGCAGAGTCTCCTATGTAAAACAGGCCCTCAAACGGGTACAAAACAGGAGTATAAATGAATAACATGTAATATGGCATCCCCAAGCGGGAGCTAGCTCTTCGCCTCAAGGTGGTCACAAATCCCACGCAATGTAAAACAGCAATGTTCATAAATAAGCATAAGGAGCACAGTAAAATAACATGTCGACTCAAGTGAGCTCGACCCCAAATACAACATAAAACCCACAAGTCTCACAGCCTCTTTTCTAAGTCAATATACAATAATCCAATAACAGGTACAGCTGATACAGTAGATGGAGTATTCTAGATACCATGAATATATAAAGTGGTACAAAATGATAACAACCCACCAACGAGCAAAATCCTCGAGTCCAGGAAAAAAGGCAAAAGTAGCTAGTGCGTCCTGTTAGTGTATATGCCCTAGAGGCCATTACTGTATCATACTAGTTTGTATATTACTTAATGGAAGCTTGGGATATTCACAGTTGTATAGATAATCCTGCTCAAAATAGTAGTATGCTACTTGGTTTGTTTCTACTTTAATGTGTACATGTGTTTCTTTTAGTATATCACCTATACACATTAGTGGAGCCCTTAGGATCTTTGCTTGATTACCAGCATTGTGATGGCAGTCACACTCGTGGGGGCTGGGTAATCGACAAGCACATCCTTATACAGGTCCCTAGTCGTAGGACTATCAAGACAGGGTATCGATACTCCGGAGTAGACTAGCGTATGCGCTTCTCATCCCAGCAGGGGAGACGGTCTGTCCCACAGCCGTCAGTACATCGTACTTGAGATAGTATGTGGGTGCTCGTTAAGTTACGAGTACATTGGACAGGACTCGTCGGGACCTGTTGGTTGGTACTATACCTATCGTCAGTTATCAGTTTCCAGGTGACATGAGTACAGCTTAGTCCGCTGACTTGACACTGTCACTTCGCCTCGAGTGTGTTCCTACTGTACTTTGATTACTACCCTACCAGGGCTCAAAGGAGTCGTGCAAACAGGTAGTAGTTGGGTGCAGTCCCGAAGCACTTGGAGGCAGTGACGGTTAGACAGGATTCGTCTCTCCCGGTATTGGGAGTTGATATCGCGTTGTGTCAAGGAGAGCCATTACATATAGTCGTCCCTGACCACGGCAAGCGAGATATACTGGTAGGTTTCCAGTGTTATCTCAGGGTGTTCTGGGCTACACTCCGACATGACTTGTACCGCTATTAGGGGACTGACATTTACCGCCCCCCTAGGCCCGCCATGCGATATTCTCAGACGAACAGACCGGACTGTACGGAGACTGTCACATTCAGGCTTAGTAGGAGTTCAGATGGGTTTCACCTCGTCAGTCTTCTTATCGGCATCTACCTAGGGGCCGTTACGCACAGCTAGTGCCGCTTGCGGTCTTTGGTTAAACCCACTACCAGCGTAGTGTCGAGTCTTTAGAGTCCCATACAGAGAGCTATTCGCCTTTAGGCAAAAGAGTAGAGGTCGCATGGTTTTGCGACAGGGTTCGGTCACATCCGCGCACTTGTGCACGTTTGGTGTCCGGGCAGTTATTACTAGCGGGTTTTGGTTTAAGCCAAAACCTAGTATACGTTTTGGGATTGGTTTTATCTAGTTTGTATTCGTGTTCCTCGGAATGCGGATGCGGGTGTGTATGCACGGTTGACAGAGACAGAGGCAGAGGATTCTCATTAGGGTTGTTGACTGTTAACTTTTGCCAAACCCTAATGAGAATAAGAAATATGATTAATAATAATATTAATTAAGTATTATTGTGCCATGGTTCGGTTGAAAGGTTGACTTTTTTGACTTGTTGACTTTGTTGACCAGTTGACTAGTTTGGACTTGTTGACCATCATCATGACAATGGCTATCATTTTATGGCTATGACTTTTGCTTACTTGTTTGTTCACAAAATGCATTAAATGCATGAAATGATAATGCCATTGACATGAACCATCACATAATACTCAATTACTATTATTATTATGATTATTTTGTGGTATGAGAGCATGGTTGCAAAAGTCTTCACTCATTCTATCATTCTCACTCTCTCCCATCCAAACTCTCTCCATTGCTCTCCCTCTTCCTCTTGCTCTTTCTCTAGCTCATGGTTCTATTATCTCATGAGTTAAGAAACAAGAACCATAAAGATAAAACCCAAAACACTTCTCTACTCATCCTAGTGTATAAGATCTAGCAAGCCAAGTATTCTAGTTTCCTCTAGATTGAGGTTGGAGCCAAAGGTAGAAGCTTTCGGGTGGATCCATCTTTGGCACAAGGAGACGACGAGGTGAGGCCGATCCGACCACCACAAGGAGTCGAAGAGAAGGAGTTCAAGTTGAGGTATAACCCCTAATATAGTAGTTAAACTCTTAGTTAGGTTGTTAGATAGTTTGTTTAGCAAAGATCCGTTTTTAGAGTCCATGTTAGCTCCACCGAAAAAATTGTTTTTCACCATTTCCGCATCCCTGAAAGAACCGGTAAGAGTAACGTGGACTTACAGTGGTATCAGAGCCTAGCTAAACACTATTTAACATGTTAGCAAAGTAACTAGAAGTTTGATCGGAAAAGAAAATCACAAAACATGCCCAAGACATAAACTTTCTATCGATTTTTTTACTGCTCAAAAAATTATTTAACACATCTGAAAAATCGTCTCAGGGTTTTTAGTAAACACAGCAGAAAAACGATCTAGTGAACCGACCAACTCACCGCGGAACCGCTACAAGAACAGCTTTTTGTCGCGGATCCGCGGTCGAGTTGACTCGGCCGTGGATCGGTTTTCCTGCAGTGTTTTTGTAGGGGTGTTTTGGGATTTTTACAGTATGTTGTTTCTGTCCAGATTTTCCAGAAAACAAAATTTGTTTTTGGGTTGGTTACAAATCCGTATTTTGATCGAACTTCTCAAGACTTTGGCTAACGGGTTATATCTGTGATGTGATATATGTATTGAACGTCTGCTAATCGCTATACGTCGATTAGTGGGGGTTATACATATCTGTGATCTATAATGTTGATGGTTTGTGTATATGAATTCATTGGATTGTCGCGGATGAATAGCCGGGGGGTTGTGAGATGAGAGTTTTATTTATCTTTCAATTCATGTAATTTGTAATTGATGTTATATTATTTATATGGCCGCACATCCGAGATGAGGTTGTAGCCGCCATTGTATAATTTCTTATACTGTTTTTGCTCCTAGGATAGACCCAAGGTGGGGTGCACAAACTACCGGGTACCTCGAAGTGCCGAGTGGCCTACTCACGTTGTTGAGGGAGGTTGCTTCACTTCGGGTATTTGGTGGGTAGTTTGCCGCACCCGTAGGGGTCTAGGGTGGGGTATTAGCTATTCATCGCGACCGTGTAATCCGCTTTTCGTTGTAGGCTCGAACGAATCGCGGATTCTTAGTATATCCAATGTGTTCATCTGTGATCTGGAATGGCTATCATTGCATCTGACGAATGTGTATATATCTATATATGATATCTATTTAGGCGTTGCTTATGTTTTGCATCCGCGCTAGTCCAGCCCCCGCTCTGTCGTTAGTTAAGTAACCTAACGGGTAATGACGGGGCCCCGTGGCGAATGCGGATGGCATAAGCGTACGTCATATTTTCGTTGTTTTCTGCAATGGTAGGATTAAATGATGGGATGCATTAAAATTAATGCAAGAAAATAAACCAAGTAAAGTCGTTGGAACACTTTCAAAACCACTCGGTTTCTTTTCAAAAACAACTTTTAAACGCGGAGCTTTAGCCACTCCTTTTAAAAGCTATCTCGTTCGATCGATTATATCAAGTTCACTACGTTCACGGTTTCGCCAAAACCATTCGTAGCCCTCCGTCGATTCATATGAATAGTCAATAGTATTCAAGCTGTGTTTGTTGGCCAAAGTCAAGGCACAGTTATTGGTAGCTATTGGATATTCATATGCAGCATAGATAGATGCGTTGGTTTGGGACAGTCGTACTGCCTTATTGGCCAAAGACAAGAGTAGGTACGGGTGGGTTCAAATTAACCTGGAGAATGACGGGTAGAACTTGACATGTGACTTATGATTTGTTGGCCAAAGTCAAGGTCATAAGAGCATGGGGCAAAAATCCACATCGGGAGTTTCTAAAGAAACTGAAACTTGCCAGTGCTGCATACCATTTGGAGTGTGATGATTCTGGTAGGATTCCTTCAGTTTTATCACACGATGATATTTGGATCCCGATCCTACTGTGAGTATATGCTACTCCTCGGGAAATTTCTCACTTAACGATCAATGCTATAAACCAAGTAGGTGTCTAGAAAGGTGTTAGCGGAGCTACGCCCCCAGGGAAAAGAGCTTATTTAATTAAGGAACTTCGCGAAAGCGTTGGAAAAGCTCACTCAAAGTACCAACACTGGCCTGGCTGAACGGTTAAGTAAGTATTGTACGGTGAGATTGATCACGACTAATTCTTCCTTTATGGTTTGAGGAGGGATTCGAGAAACAGTGGGAGCATCCTGTTTAGACAAATTAAATACCACTCTAAACTTGCAAGAGCATCATGCTGAGTGTTTCTTCTCTCTCTCCTAATTGCAGCGACCAATCGTCATGACCGGACTTAAGTTACTTCTAGATAAAAATATACTGACAGGGCCAAACTACAAAAATTGGCTCAGGAATGTCAAAATGGCAATCACTTATGACAAGATGGGGTATCTTCTTACCACCAAAGCTCCCCCTGTCCCAGGTCCCACCTCCAGCGTCGTGGATATGGAAATCCGTAAGACCTAGTAGATCGACTGCGCGAAGGCCAAGTGCCTCGTGCTTGCCTCTATGGACAATGAACATCAGAGGAGGCACGAGAATATGGACCTTGAATCCATATTTCTCCATACAAAAGAACTGTATGGAGAGCAATCCCGTATCGCCAGATACGAAGTCTCGAAAAAGCTGTTTTCGGCGAGATTGGCCGTCGGATCATCGGTAGCGGAACACGTGCTTAAGATGATTGGCTATATTGAAGAGCTCGCGGACCTTGGGACCACGTTAGAGAACGAGCTCTATACCGACTTGATTCTCCAGTCCCTTCCTTCCACTTACGCCCAGTTTATCCCGAACTTCAACTTGCAAGAAAAAGAAGTTGAACTTTCAGAACTCCTCAACCTGCTGAGGAGTGCAGAGGGCACCCTACAGAAAGGTAGGAAAACATCCACTTTGTTTATTGGAGGACCTTCCTTTTCTAGGTCCAGGACGAAAACCAAGGGAAAGAAGAAGAAAACCCCCACCAAACCAAGGGGCGGTGTTAGTAAAGTGGAAACGAAGGGAAAAGCAAAAGCAATAAAGGTAGTGGGAAAGCTTGTAGGGAAGGAAGAGTGCTTTTATTGTCACAAGAGTGGACACTGGAAAAAAGATTACAGGGCTTGGAAGGCCAAGAACCAGGACCCGAAGCAAGTTGCGGCTTCGGCTTCAGGTGTGTATGTTATTGAAAATTGTCTATCAATAAACTCTACTTCCTGGGTATTGGATACCGGATCAGGTTCTCATATCTGTAATTCTTTGCAGGCACTGAGAAAGCGTAGGGTTTTGAAGGCAGGTGATATGACCCTCAGAGTTGCAAACGGAGCTGGCATGGATGCTGAGTCCGTGGGGGACTATCACTTGGGAATGTCAGATGGACATGTTTTGGTTTTGCGTGATTGTTATTTTGTACCCAATGCAACTTGTAATATCATATCTGTATCTTTATTATTTAAAGAAGGTTATGAATTTGCATTTGTAAGCAATGTTGTGAACATTCACCTTAATCAAGTTTTGATTGGGTCAGTTACATTAAGCAATGGAATATACGTATTAAACCAACCACAGATTTTCAATATCCAGAATACACACAAAAGAAAGTCTCCAGAAATCAATCATGCTTTCTTATGGCATTGTAGACTGGGTCACATCAATGAGAGAAGGTTGACGGGGTTGCATACAGAAGGATATTTGGATCCGTTCGAATATCAATCATATGCAACTTGTCAATCCTGTCTCAAAGGATAGATGACAAAGACTCCATTTACTGGACACGGAGTAAGAGCGAGCGAGCTCTTGGGGCTCGTACACAGCGATGTGTGCGGTCCAATGTCTACACATGCGCGAAGCGGTTATTCTTACTTCATTACTTTTACGGATGACTTTTCAAGGTACGGATATGTCTTCTTAATGAAACATAAATCTGAAGCCTTTGGAAAATTCTAGGAATATAAGAATGAAGTAGAAAAACAAACCGGCAAAAGTATCAAGACACTGAGATCTGATCGAGGTGGTGAATACTTGAGTGCCGAGTTCCTGGATTACCTAAAAGAGAATGGAATTCTCTCTCAGCTTACTCCTCCATACACTCCGCAACATAACGGTGTATCGGAGAGACGGAACCGAACCCTATTGGATATGGTACGTTCCATGATGAGTAACGCTGAGTTGCCGCGATCATTCTGAGGATATACACTAGAATCAGCTGCATACCTTTTGAACCGAGTTCCAACTAAGATTGTGCTTACCACACCATATCAGATGTGGTGTGGGAAGAAACCTTATCTTAAGGACATTAAGACATGGGGATGTCCAGCTTTTGTCAAAAAGCAGCATGCGGACAAACTCGAGGCACGCTCAGTACAGTGCAAGTTTGTAGGATATCCAAAGAACTCCAAGGGATATTTCTTCTATTGCGAAGAGGAACAAAAGGTTTTCGTTTCTCGTCATGCCTGCTTCTTGGAAACTGAGTTTTTGGAAAATCAGATAAGTGGGAGCACAATAGAACTGGAAGAAATTCCAGAACCACGAGCTATTACTGAAATCTTAGAAGAACCAGAGGGTTCGAAAGAACAGGACGTTCCTACGCCGCTCCGCAGGAGTAGTAGGTAGTCTCATCCGCCCGAGAGATACTACGGTTTTCTTATAGACGGGGATAGAGAGGATTACATCATAGATAATGATGAGCCGACTAGCTTCCAGCAGGCCATTCAGAGCATTGACTCAATAAAATGGCTGGATGCAATGCGGACCGAAATGGAGTCCATGTACACCAACAAAGTATGGACTTTGGACGTTGCTCCAGATAGGGTAAAACCCGTAGGATGCAAGTGGATCTTCAAGAGGAAGATTGGTGTAGATGGACAGGTCGAGACCTATAAGGCTAGACTTATTGCAAAGGGTTTTCGTCAAAGACCTGGTTTGGACTATGACGAAACCTTTTCTCCAGTGGCTATGCTGAAATCCATTCGGATCCTTCTTGCCATTGCTGCCTTCCACGATTATGAGATTTGGCAGATGGACGTAAAGACCGCTTTTCTAAATGGAAATTTAGAGGAGTGTGTCTATATAGACCAGCCAGAGGGTTTCATTCAGAGTGGGAGCAGCGGAAAGGTGTGCAAGTTGCTTAAGTCTATCTATGGACTAAAGCAGGCATCGCGGAGTAGGAACATCTGTTTTGATGAGATGGTCAAAGAATTTGGCTTTATCAAAAATCCAGATGAACCATGCATCTATAGTAGATTTGTAGCAAGAACTGTCGTATTCCTTGTTTTATACGTGGATGACATTCTCTTGATAGGAAATGACATTCCTATGCTACAATCTGTCAAAGGGTTCTTATCACACAGGTTCTCCATGAAAGACCTGGGTGATGCCTCTTAGATTCTGGGGATCCGGATCCTTCGTGATAGATCCAAGAGAATATTAGGACTTTCACAGTCCAGGTATATCGACACCATACTGAAAAGATTCAGTATAGAAGATTCTAAGCGCGGTAATCTACCGGCTTGTCATGGGATCACCCTCTCCAAAGAGATGTCTCCCAAGACTGATTTGGAAAGGGATTGCATGTCTATTTTACCCTACGCTTCTGCGGTAGGCTCTATAATGTATGCGATGTTGTGTACCAGACCAGATGTAGCTTATGCACTGAGTGTGGTAAGCCGGTATCAGTCAAACCCTGGGGAGAAGCACTGGATAGCGGTAAAGAACATTCTTAAGTACCTGAGAAGGACTGAGGAGATGTTCTTGGTGTATGGCGGAAAAGACCTCCAGATCGAGGCCTTTGCTGACTCCAGCTTCCAGAGTGACAAGGATGATTCCAAGTCCATGTCGGGTTATGTCTTTACCCTCAATGGAGGGGCGGTGTGTTGGAAGAGTTCCAAACAGGAAACCGTTGCTGACTCGACAATGGAAGAGGAATATATCGCTGCTTGCGATGCCGTAAAGGAAGATGTCTGGATGAAGAATTTCCTCATGGAGCTTCAGGTAGTTCCGTCCATTGTTGATCCAATACCTCTGTATTGCGACAACAACGGGGCTATAACTTTAGCGAAGGAATCCAGGTCCTATCAGAAGTCCAAACACATCTTGAGGCGGTATCACCTGATCAGGGAGATCGTGGATCACCAGGAGATCGAGGTTCGGAGGGTTGCTACGGAAGATAACACTGCAGATCCATTCACGAAGGCCTTACCCCAGACTCAGTTCGAGTGGCTGATCGAGATGATAGGTCTTCGATATGCCAGTATATGGTCTTAGTGCAAGTGGGAGATTGTTAGTGTATATGCCGTAGAGGCCATTACTGTATCATACTAGTTTGTATATTACTTAATGGAAGCTTGGGATATTCACAGTTGTATAGACAATCTTGCTCAAAATAGTAGTATGCTACTTGGTTTGTTTCTACTTTAATGTGTATAGGTGTTTCTTTTAGTATATCACCTATACACATTAGTGGAGCCCTTAGGATCTTTGCTTGATTACTAGCGTTGTGATGGAAGTCATACTCGTGGGGGCTGGGTAATCCACAAGTACATCCTTATACATGTCCCTAGTCATAGGACTATCGAGACAGGGCATCGATACTCCGGAGTAGACTAGCGTATGCGCTTCTCATCCCAGCAAGGGAGACGGTCTGTCCCACAGCCGTCAGTACGTCGTACTTGAGATAGTATGCGGGTGCTCGTTAGGTTACGAGTACACTGGACAAGACTCATCGGGAACTGTTGGTTGGTACTATACCTATCGTCAGTTATCAGTTCCCAGGTAACATGAGTACAGCTTAGTCCGCTGACTTGACACTGTCATTTCGCCTCGAGTGTGTTCCCACTGTACTTTGATTACGACCCTACCACGGCTCAAAGGAGTCGTGCAAACAGGTAGTAGTTGGGTGCAATCCCGAAGCACTTGGAGGCAGTAACGGTTAGACAGGATTCATCTCTCCCGGTATTGGGAGTTGATATCGCGCTGTGTCAAGGAGAGCCATTACACATAGTTGTCACTGGCCAGGGCAAGCGAGATATACTGGTAGGTTTCCAGTGTTATCTTATGGTGTTCTGGGCTACACTCCGACACGACTTGTACCGCTATTAGGGGACTGCCGTTTACCGCCCCTAGGCCCGCCATGCGATATTCTCAGACGAACAGACCGGACTGTACAGAGACTGTCACATTCAGGCTCAGTAGGAGTTCAGATGGGTTTCACCTCGTCAGTCTTCTTATCGGCATCTACCTGGGGGCCGTTACGCACAGCTAGTGCCGCTTGCGATCTGTGGTTAAACCCACTGCCAGCATAGTGTCGAGTCTTTAGAGTCCCACACAGAGAGCTATTCGCCTTTAGGCAAAAGAGTAGAGGTCGCATGGTTTTGCGACAGGGTTCGGTCACATCCGCGCACTTGTGCACGTTTGGTTTCCGGAAAGTTATTACTAGCGGGCTTTGGTTTAAGCCAGAACCTAGTATACGTTTTTGGATTGGTTTAATCTCGTTTTTATTCGTGTTCCTTGGAATGCGGATGCGGGTATGTATGCACGGTTGACAAAGACAGAGGCAGAGGATTCTCATTAGGGTTGTTGACTGTTGACTTTTGCCAAACCCTAATGAGAATAAGAAATATGATTAATAATAATATTAATTAAGTATTATTATGCCATGGTTGGGTTGAAAGTGTTGGAGATAGTGCCCTCAGAGTCAATTATTGGATCACAGGTACGTGATTGCAATGATTGAGGGAGGACCTATCCCGGTAGGACAGTCTTACTCGAGATGATAGTATGCTATCTGGTTTACCTTTATCATCGTGTACTGTTTTAAGTGACCTGACACGTCGCTATTACACGTTGATAGAGCCCCTAGGATTCTTGCTTGACCACCAGCAGTATGAGGGCGATCATATAAGTGGGAGCTGGGGGTCTATAAGCATATCCTTAAAAGGTCCCTAGTCGTGAGAGTTTCGAGACAGGGCATCGATTCTCCATAGTAGACTAGTGTATACAGTCGAGACCCCGACGAGGTGCGGTGGCTGGTCTCACAAGCCACTGGTGTCAGTTGGATCACCTAAGATGTATACAGGTGCTCATTGGGTTATGAGTACACCGGACAGGACTCGCCGGGAACATGCTAGTTGGTCATATACCAGACGTCAGATGGCAGTTCCCTGGTGACATGTGTACAGGTTAGTTCATCGACCTGGGGATCGTCATTTGTCTTGTGTGAGTTCCCATTGTACTTTGATTACTACCCTACCACGGCTCAAAGGAGTCGTGCAAACAGGTTTTAGTTGGGTACAGTCCCGAGCCACATGGAGGCAGTGAGCGTATCTTCAGGGGTTCGTCTCTCCCGGTATTGGGGGTGAGGTCGCGCTGTGTCTAGGAGAGCCATTACACGAAGCCCTCGGCCGAGGCAAGGAGATTTACTGGTAGGTATTCCAGTAGTATCTCAGGGTGTTCTGGGCTACACTCCAACACGACTTGTACCGCTTTTGGGGGTCTGACTTTTACCAACCCCCTTGGCCCGCCATGCGATGCTCATAGACGAACGGACCGGACTGTACGGATATTGTCACTGACAGGCTCAGTAGGGTGTCAGGCTGAGTTCGCTCACAGACGTCCCTTTTAGTCAGTACCTGGTAGCCCGTTGCGTATTGGCTTATACCTCTGACGTGCTAGTGGTTAAATCCACAACCAAGGTGTTGACGAGTCTTTAGAGTCCCCCACATTCAGTTACTCAGCTTTCGGGCGAAAAGTTGTAGAGGCCGTATGGAGATATGGCAGGGTCCGATCAGATACGTGCGGTATTGCACGGATCAGGATCGGACAGTTTGTACTAGAGGCCGTATGGTTATATGGAAGGGTTCGATCAGATACGTGCGGTATTGCATGGATCAGGATCGAACGGATATTACTAGCCGGCTTTGGTATAAGCCGGATCCTAGTATAGTACAGTGTGAATTTTGTCTTATTGCATTTGTATTTCAGTCGAAATACAGATGCGGGTGTGTATGCACAGTATCGGGGTTTTCCTATAATTTATTACGGGACCAGTTTTCTGGAGTTGCCAGTTTGCTTTCCGTTTCGGCCAATTTCCATTGTTTCGTTCATTGGCCGAAGATTGGTGGAGGAGGGTTTATTTGCATTGTTGCAAATTAGTTTTTGTGGAGGGGGTCTTTGCTTTTTGTAGCATCATGATAGTCTTCATGATGGTGCACCATCCATTGACTTGCTTGACTTCATACTTCATGATGGCTTGACTTTGTTAGCATCATGGTTGATGATGATGGTTGTGTGGAGTGTTGGCATTGCTTTGTGATCATGGTTGATTATGATAGCCATTCCTCTCTCTCTCTTGTAGGTTTTGAGTTTGGCCTCTCTCATTTTTTTTGATGAACTCTCCTCATTCTCATTTTCCACTTCACTCCATGCTCTTCTCCTCACCTTTTTTGGCCGGCCACTTTGGATTGGGGCTGTCCAAAATTGTGTGGGTGTATTTTTGGTTCATATCATGCTCCAAAATACCCCCTAGCTCCTCCACATTGTTCTTGTTTCATCCCTCCACCAAATGGCACCTCCATGAACCCCAAATGAGACACAATCCTCTACTACATATTCTACAGCGAACCTTGGGCACGTCGAGTAGCCGGCTTCGTGCCCGAGTTGCCTCGGCATTGAGGTGGGAGCCCGTAAAAGAAGTAGGCGATGTGGTGCACTTCCGGCGACGAGGAGGAGACGGGACATTCCGCAGGAGATCGGGACGATGACGAGAAGACCGGAGGACTTGGATCATCGGTATATCTCTATTCCCTTTCTTGTAGATAGCTAGGATTAGTTAGTGGTTCGATCCGGGTATTAGTGCGCGGCGGTTTGCCAGTTCAAGTAAAATTAAAGTTTATCACCGCTTCCGCATTTGGCCGTCGGATTGACGGCCGGGGCGCCACCGTGCACTTACAGTGGTATCAGAGACTCGCCATTAACATAGTCTAGCTTGGTGTAATGTGTTTTTCTGTTTCGATCGATCGAATGTTCCAAAACTGCATTTTAGTTCGCATCAGTTTCTGTTGGAATTTTTTGGTCTCGAAATATTTTTCAGGTTGTAAAATATTGATGTACTGGAAAATCCAAGAGCTCTGTAAAAATTCGATGAAGTGAATCCACAGTGGGAGCGCGGAACCGCCGCAAATACCCCCTTCCCGCCGCTGTTCCGCCGCACACTGTGGGGATCCCTGCACCAATTTTTTACAGAGGCTTTCTGGGCTTAAAATATGGGTTTTGGAATATTAATATTGGGCCCAGTATTTCTGTGAGTGCTACAGTATTGTTTGGGGGCCCACTTGTTAATTTTTGATCGATCGGATATTTTAAACACATTATTTCACAGTATTTACATTATATCTGCGACCGTGAATGTCACTTGATCGGTAAATCCGGTCTAACTGCTATAGCCTGGTTAGACGGATTTGCGAACGTGACTTTCACGTTGATGTTCTGTTTTTGCTGTGATGTTGCGGATCGGTCGTGGGGATAGCCTGGATGCAATGCTAGTACAGTTGTGATTGTATTATGTGCATTTGATATTGCGGGGCGAGCGTCCGACATGTGGACTGCCGTCACTGCCTGTTTGTATTATTATTTTGGGGCACGACCTGGTTGCGGTCGATGTACCCGTTGTATGTATATTTTACTTTCTGTACTAGGATTGCCCCGCGTAGGGGTGCACGGATAGCCGGGTTCTAGAGGGCAACAAGCCCGCATCTCATGGCATTGGGACGGAGGGGGCTTCACTCTAGGATTGGCGGGCTATTCGCCGCACTCGTAGGGGGTACAGGTTGACCCTGGAGGGGTGCCCAAGTTGCCGGATTCCGTGAAGTGCTGGGTGGTCCATTCACGGAGCTGAAGGGGGCTGCCTCGCTTCAGGTTTTGGCGGGTGACTTGCCGTGCCCGTAGGGGTCTAGGATTTCATTGCACAGTCTATCCACACGACCAGGGGAACGTCGGGTTTCAGCAGTGGCTCTGTGAAACCCGGGGATCCCAGATATCTGTATTGTTTCTGTGATGCTGTACATTTCTGTGATGTTGCATTTTATTCACGCCTTGAGCGAATATAATATATTGGTATATATATTAGTAGATGTTGTATATGTTTTGCATCCGCGCTAGTCCAGTCCCTCTCTGTCGTTAGTTAGCTAACCTAACGGGTAATGACGGGACCCAGTGGCGAATGCGGATGGCATATACGTACATCAGTATATTTTCGTTCTTTTTGGTGTGATCAATTGATGGGACTGCGTTGATTCGGATCAATGCAAGTTAAAAACAAACCTAATCTGATGTTGTTGGAACACTTTTCAAAAAGCTGTTATTGCAAGGTCGTTCACTTTTGTTTTGCATCGCGGTATTCATTTAGAATATCCTGCTCCTCAGTCGACGAGGCAAGGGCCGAGATCCCTTCACCGGGAGTGACCCCTTGGAAAAAAAGTTTGCGTCAGGGCAATGACTTCACTATAGCCGATTACTTTTGCTTTGCATCGCGGTATTCAGTTGGAATATCCTGCACCTCATTCTACGGGGAAAGAGCCGAGATCCCTTCACCGGGAGTGACCTCTTTAGCAACGGTTTTCGTCACTATATTTTTAAAAGCTATCCGTTCCTTCAACGATATCAAGTTCTTTACGTTAAAGGTTTTCGCCAGAAACCATTCGTAGCCCTCCGTCGTTTCAGACGGGTAGCACGTAGTATTCATGCTATGTTTGTTGGCCTTCGTCAAGGCATAGTGTATGGTAGCTGCTTGTTGCCTTTCTGTAGCATAGATAGATGCGTTGGTTTGGGACAGTCGTATAGCCTTGTTGGCCTTCGTCAAGGGCTTGTGCGGGTGGGTTCAAATCAACCTGGAGAATGACGGGTAGAACTTGACATGTGACTTATGATTTGTTGGCCTTCGTCAAGGTCATAAGAGCATGGGGCAGAAATCACATCGGGAGTTTCAAAAGAACTGAAACTTGCCAGATATGCGCATACCTTCTGGAGTGTGATACCGTGAGCGGATTCCGTCACGTTGTCATGCGATGAGAGTTGGATCCCGATTCCCACTGATGAGTTAGTTTACTCCTCGGGTGACCCCGACTAATTCTTCTTTCAGGTTTGGAGGAGAATTTGAGGTACAGTGGGAGGATTCCAGATTAGATAAATTGGTAACCATTCTGATCTAGGTTAGAGTGCACGCTGAGTGTTTCTTTTCTCTCTCTCTCTGGCAGCGACCTTTTGACCCGACCCTAAGACTATGACTCAGTGACCAAGTTGACCGAACCTTCTTAACACTGGTTTTTGGATTGTCAGAGTTGCAAACCTCATTGCCACTCCTACTTTTACCCTTTTCTCCAGGACACCCCGTGTTACTACGAACGTCCACTTCCATTGGACAAAACCATCGTATGGTTAGATACGAACTCGAAGGGATTTATTCGAGGATGGTTTCAGGTTCTGGAGAAAACGGATAGGATTATTCAGTTGTCTTTTCCTTTTGCCTCCTCTCCGGTTGCGAGTGCTCCTTAGTTTAGGAGTGGTACACCTGTTACGCAAATTGGATAGTCTTCTTCCAAACCTTAGGCTGGTGCCGACCGGTAGGGAATGAAGAAAACCAATTAGCCTAACGATGGTGTACAGAAGGTATTAAGTTAAGACAAAGCAAGGGATTAGTAAAAGGGCAAAGTAAATTGCAACAGATATTCACGACCAAACCAAGTATTCCTTCGCCAATCCTAAATCACCTTTGTATTTCTCCAGGACACTCCGTATCACTACGAAGATCCACAGTTTATTTGGATACTCCATCGTATGGTTATATACGAACTCGAAAGGAACTTGTTCCAGTTCGGGGATGGATTCTGGTTCAGGAGAAATAGGAATAAGGTTTATTCGGTTGTCTTTTATCTTCACCCTCTCTCATTGCGAGTGTTCCTAGGATTGGGACAGTACACCCATTATGCTTATTGGATAGTCTTCTTCCAAACCATAGGCTGGTGCCGAACGGTAGGGAAGGAAGAAAACCATTTGGCCTAAAGGGGTGTGCAGAAGGTAATGACTAAAGACATATGAAGGGATTTGGAGAGGTGGCAAAGAATTATACGGTTACAGTCGTGAATCTGGAAGAGGCATTACTAGGAATACTGGGATACCCCATCGAAACATTTCAATGTTTCAGCCTCACTGTGTACTGTTAAAGGAAAACTGATTTCCCGATTAGATACTTACTCCAGGATATGTATTTACCAGTTACGATTCTCACATCTGTATGGCTTTACAGATGATGAGTGGGAGTAAGTTATTGGGAATTAGGTGATCATCCTCATTATATCGGGATTCGTTGTAATCGGTGATATTTGAGGAAGTCACCTGGACTGTTTGCCGATCGGCAAATATTTGGTTTTGAATATCCGCTGTCATGCACCAATTTCAAATTGATATATCTGTACGTCTATTTTCATAGAGTGAGATATACCTTTTTGGAATTATGTCTACGACATTTACCTATATCAGTGGATGGTTAGGTAAGGAGCATTAAACAGCGGTGTAATTCTTCTTAACCATAAGTACAGTTTTCAACCTACGACACACAGTGAATGAGTTTTCAGACTCAAGGGACTTATACAGAGTATTGTATGTTGTCCAGGGTCCATCAGGACAGAGGGGTTGGTCCTCGTACTATATTCGGTTTACTTATGACTTCTCTAGTTTTTAGACAATTGTTTCGTGGAAACACAGGGTCCGAATTTGGAGAAGTTATAGGTATTTGAATAGAGTAGAGAACCAGGTGTAGCAAGTATCGGGATTCTTCAAAGTGATCGAAGATGTAGATACTTGTATATGGTATTCAGTTGATAGTAGTGATTAAGAGAACTTGCGTCTTTTTCAGGTTACTCATAATTGGAAGCATTCCTAAGTTGAGTAACGCTGATCGGCCTCCTTCCATTTAGTTGACCTGCAATGGAGACAGTTGCATGATTTGAATCTGGTTCAATTAAATCAGTGCCTCTGGTTCTATATTGGATATAGAACAGTTCATATCTTAACGTTGTTAAGGTACGGGGAGTTGTCCGGTTTATGATTAAAACCAGACACTGGACAACTCAAGGCACGTTTCTGTAATGGCTGTTTGTGGGTTGACCCAGGCTATGACGCGGGTTGATTTTCTACCATCTGGATGAACAATAGCAATATTGTTCTAAACTCGCCACAGTTTTAATAAAAATGGATTTTTTCAGAAAACAGTAGTGGGAGTATGGTAGAACTGGAAGTGATTCCAGAACCACAAACGATTACTGAAGATTTGATAAGGAACCTAAAGATTCAATCTGGATTGACATTCCATTGGCCACTCCGCAGATAAGGTGGGTAACTTCAGGCACCCGAGAGGTACTACGGTAGCCTCAAGGACGGTGACAGGGAAGTTCTTGTTTACCCACAATTACCATTGCTGTTGTTCCAGGGTGCGAGACCCGGCGGGAGGATGAGTATAGCGTCGTTCTAAACTAGTTTTAGAAGTGTACGTGTATATGACTCAGCCAGAGGGTTGTCGTAGTCGGTGGGAGCAGCGGAAGCATTGGTGGACAGGTAGCTTATGTCTATTTATAGACTAAAGCAGATGTAGCGGAGATAGATCATCTACTTCTGACGTGACAGTCATGGGTTTGACTTCATCAGAATAGGGGATGGATCTGTTGAGAAGGTAGTAGGGTGTGATGTCATGGTATTTGGATGACATACACAGAGTAGGAAAAGAAACTCCTATACTACAATCGGTTATACTTTGGTCGTCACACAGTGGTTTCTCCACACAGGACTTGGACATTATATCAGACATACTGGTTACTGGATCTATGGTATTAGATCTAGATTTGGGTGGTTTCCCAATCAGGGTACTTAGACAGCATTCTAAGGGTATTTAGAATGGTTGACTCCTGGCACGGTAGTGTACCTGCAGGTAATGGAGTCACCCTCTCTAAAGGTGTCTTACAGACTAAAGGGGAGAGGGATGTGCATGATTGGCAGATCACTTGCTTAGGCAATTGAGTCAATCATGAGATGTCAAGTACCACACCAGATATTGTTCTTGCACTAGATGCAATAAGTTGATATTGATCCAATCCTGGAGAAGCAGTCGGAAGCAGTTTTAGAACATAAGTGGATGTTCTAGGGATATGATAACGACAGCCTCATTCGGGAAACAGTTATCATTCCAGGCTTCCAAGGTGACATGGACGACAAGGAGGTTGTCAGAGCTATAGTCTTTCCTTCTGATGAGGGGCAGTATTTTGGACAGGTGGTCCAAGGCAATACTGAAGGATGGCATGGCGCAGGATACTGATTAAGTTCAGTTGACGATACAGTCTAAGAAGTTTGGATTTGGAGTTCATTTATGAGCTATGTCCCATCAGACATCCAGACACATTCTAAGACAGGTATTGCTCATTTCGGGAGATGGCTTTCTCCGCGAACTTGAGATATAGAGAGACATGGAAAGAGACAACAAAGCGGATCCACTCACTGAGGCTATTCCTCGAACGCAATAGTTTCGCAAACGAGCTTTGTGAGATTGACTAGTAGAGGAGTTGGGTGTTCGGTATCACACGGGCTGTGAGTATGCGACATCGCAATAATTAGCCTTGAGTGCAAGTGGGAGATTGTTGGAGATAGTGCCCTCAGAGTCAATTATTGGATCACAGGTACGTGATTGCAATGATTGAGGGAGGACCTATCCCGGTAGGACAGTCTTACTCGAGATGATAGTATGCTATCTGGTTTACCTTTATCATCGTGTACTGTTTTAAGTGACCTGACATGTCGCTATTACACGTTGATAGAGCCCCTAGGATTCTTGCTTGACCACCAGCAGTATGAGGGCGATCATATAAGTGGGAGCTGGGGGTCTATAAGCATATCCTTAAAAGGTCCCTAGTCGTGAGAGTTTCGAGACAGGGCATCGATTCTCCATAGTAGACTAGTGTATACAGTCGAGACCCCGACGAGGTGCGGTGGCCGGTCTCACAAGCCACTGGTGTCAGTTGGATCACCTAAGATGTATACAGGTGCTCATTGGGTTATGAGTACACCGGACATGACTCGCCGGGAACATGCTAGTTGGTCATATACCAGACGTCAGATGGCAGTTCCCTGGTGACATGTGTACAGGTTAGTTCATCGACCTGGGGATCGTCATTTGTCTTGTGTGAGTTCCCACTGTACTTTGATTACTACCCTACCACGGCTCAAAGGAGTCGTGCAAACAGGTTTTAGTTGGGTACAGTCCCGAGCCACATGGAGGCAGTGAGCGTATCTTCAGGGGTTCGTCTCTCCCGGTATTGGGGGTGAGGTCGCGCTGTGTCCAGGAGAGCCATTACACGAAGCCCTCGGCCGAGGCAAGGAGATTTACTGGTAGGTATTCCAGTAGTATCTCAGGGTGTTCTGGGCTACACTCCGACACGACTTGTACCGCTTTTGGGGGTCTGACTTTTACCAACCCCCTAGGCCTGCCATGCGATGCTCATAGACGAACGGACCGGACTGTACGGATATTGTCACTGACAGGCTCAGTAGGGTGTCAGGCTGTGTTCGCTCACAGACGTCCCTTTTAGTCAGTACCTGGTAGCCCGTTGCGTATTGGCTTATACCTCTGACGTGCTAGTGGTTAAATCCACAACCAAGGTGTTGACGAGTCTTTAGAGTCCCCCACATTCAGTTACTCAGCTTTCGGGTGAAAAGTTGTAGAGGCCGTATGGAGATATGGCAGGGTCCGATCAGATACGTGCGGTATTGCACGGATCAGGATCGGACAGTTTGTACTAGAGGCCGTATGGTTATATGGAAGGGTTCGATCAGATACGTGCGGTATTGCATGGATCAGGATCGAACGGATATTACTAGCCGGCTTTGGTATAAGCCGGATCCTAGTATAGTACAGTGTGAATTTTGTCTCATTGCATTTGTATTTCAGTCGAAATACAGATGCGGGTGTGTATGCACAGTATCGGGGTTTTCCTATAATTTATTACGGGACCAGTTTTCTGGAGTTGCCAGTTTGCTTTCCGTTTCGGCCAATTTCCATTGTTTCGTTCATTGGCCGAAGATTGGTGGAGGAGGGTTTATTTGCATTGTTGCAAATTAGTTTTTGTGGAGGGGGTCTTTGCTTTTTGTAGCATCATGATAGTCTTCATGATGGTGCACCATCCATTGACTTGCTTGACTTCATACTTCATGATGGCTTGACTTTGTTAGCATCATGGTTGATGATGATGGTTGTGTGGAGTGTTGGCATTGCTTTGTGATCATGGTTGATTATGATAGCCATT
This sequence comes from Agapanthus africanus, assembly GCA_030015575.1. Taxonomy (NCBI): domain Eukaryota; kingdom Viridiplantae; phylum Streptophyta; class Magnoliopsida; order Asparagales; family Amaryllidaceae; genus Agapanthus; species Agapanthus africanus. The sequence continues at coordinate 349,729,364 of JASDDO010000018.1, forward strand.
CCTCTCTCTCTCTTGTAGGTTTTGAGTTTGGCCTCTCTCATTTTTTTTGATGAACTCTCCTCATTCTCATTTTCCACTTCACTCCATGCTCTTCTCCTCACCTTTTTTGGCCGGCCACTTTGGATTGGGGCTGTCCAAAATTGTGTGGGTGTATTTTTGGTTCATATCATGCTCCAAAATAACCCCTAGCTCCTCCACATTGTTCTTGTTTCATCCCTCCACCAAATGGCACCTCCATGAACCCCAAATGAGACACAATCCTCTACTACATATTCTACAGCGAACCTTGGGCACGTCGAGTAGCCGGCTTCGTGCCCGAGTTGCCTCGGCATTGAGGTGGGAGCCCGTAAAAGAAGTAGGCGATGTGGTGCACTTCCGGCGACGAGGAGGAGACGGGACATTCCGCAGGAGATCGGGACGATGACGAGAAGACCGGAGGACTTGGATCGTCGGTATATCTCTATTCCCTTTCTTGTAGATAGCTAGGACTAGTTAGTGGTTCGATCCGGGTATTAGTGCGCGGCGGTTTGCCAGTTCAAGTAAAATTAAAGTTTATCACCGCTTCCGCATTTGGCCGTCGGATTGACGGCCGGGGCGCCACCGTGCACTTACAGAAAGGTTGACTTTGTTGACTTGTTGACTTTGTTGACCGGTTGACTAGTTTGGACTTGTTGACCATCATCATGACAATGGCTATCATTTCATGGCTATGACTTTTGCTTGCTTGTTTGTTCACAAAATGCATTAAATGCATGAAATGATAATGCCATTGACATGAACCATCACATAATACTCAATTACTATTATTATTATGATTATTTTGTGGTATGAGAGCATGGTTGCAAAAGTCTTCACTCATTCTATCATTCTCACTCTCTCTCATCCAAGCTCTCTCCATTGCTCTCCCTCTTCCTCTTGCTCTCTCTAGCTCATAGTTCTATTGTCTCATGAGTTGAGAAACAAGAACTATAGAGATAAAACCCAAAACACTTCTCTACTTATCCTAGTGTACAATGTCTAGCAAGCCAAGTATTCTAGTTTCCTTTAGATTGAGGTTGGAGCCAAAGGTAGAAGCTTTCGGGTGGATCCATCTTCGGCACAAGGAGACGACGAGGTGAGGCCGATCTGACCACCACAAGGAGTCGAAGAGAAGGAGTTCAAGTTGAGGTATAACCCCTAACATAGTTGTTAAACTCTTAGTTAGGTTGTTAGATAGTTTGTTTAGCAAAGATCCGTTTTTAGAGTCCATGTTACCTCCACTAAAAAAATTGTTTTTCACCATTTTCGCATCCCCGAAAGATCCGGGAAGGGTAACGTGGACTTACACGTCCGCCACTGCTGTATTGACGGAGCGAACCTGCAGAAAGGCTGTGGCACAACGGGGGTGAGTTGCCAACTCGTGAGTAATAAATAACATCTATAGAGGCTATCGCATGCATGCACATAAGTATCCTAGCATCTATAAAACAGATATGGCAGGGTATACTAGCAGGTATGTATGCAGCATGAATGTACTAGCAGGTATGTATGCAACGTGAACCAACTCGTGATCTTAATATGTAAGTATAAGAATCATTTTTTCTTTCTGAAATTCTTTTAAAATGTCCGCATAATATCCCGAGAATCAACAAGAATCCGTGTCCAGCAACGACACCTCAAAACTGTCTCGAATCTCATATATCCATATCATAGTATCTCTGGCCTCAGCCGTCCGGCTGACCCATCTTAAATATCAATATCTCATCATCTCGCAGCCACGGTCGGTATCCTCTGGATATCCGCCGTGCCAAAAGAAATCACCGGTAGGTAATCCATCCCCTGCCATGCTCAACGCCATCATCTACGATCCTCTTGCCCCGGGGTACCTTACCGGGCCCACCATGTACCCGAGACGGTTCATCCAACTCCTCGAAACGGGTCTCGAAAACCACAATAAACTCATGGTGGATGACACTTTACATCACTAGAAAACCGCAACTTTTCAGATTTTAGAAAAAGTAATAAGTTTGTAAATCTTGCGGCTTTCCCCCGAAATACAGAAATATCATAAATCTCAAGAATTCATCATAAGTGCACATGTCAATGATAATGAATGCATATGGTATCAATAATCAGTTGCAGTGTATGATTTACAGGCTAGGCATGAACAAATGATGCAATAGCAATTCTACAATTTCATTTTAAGGATTTAATGCAATAGCACAGTTTAAGCATCAATATGGTGACAATGTTCTAGATTATAAGTTATCTAGTGTTGTGGCATGGCAATTACCAGGGTGTGTGTGTACACATGAATAGTGCTCGTGCTGCATATAAAAACCCTGGCAATGGTGCATGTGTCCTATGGAATGAGTTCTCATATGTAGGTGAAACATATAGATCCTGAACGTAGCAATTATCATGCAAATATTATAATTTCTAACATCCCTAGCAATCTTTTAATTTACTAAATCTATCGGGCGACTTACGCCATCTATACGATTGTCCCCCGTAGATGTTACATCTACTCAACCGTGATCTCGCGCTAGGTGTGTCCGACCACCTGCTTTCCTTTCTCCGCGGCGCTCGAAGTTCCCGCCGGCGAACCTAGAATTTACAAAAGTCACACACATAAGGCAAATCCTGCAAAAATGTGATATATCGATGAAAAGGATAACGCGTGCGTGAAACTAAACGCGCGTGCACTCGATACGTCGCGACGTGCGTAATCTCACCAGAACAACCCGACACGCTGTGTCGCGCAGCGCGCCACAGAACCACGCGGATCACATGCGTGTCGTACAAGTTTAAAAACATCGATAAAAGGTTTTATGCTCCAGATTTTGACTCTGGTCCAAATATAAAAAGTTGCAGATACCAAAACCCCTAGCTACACAGCAGACCCCCACACACCAAAACCCAACACCCCAACCCCAAATATGGCCGCAATTTGCGGCCAGATACATTAAATCTGCGGCCATAATAGGGAGAGGGGTCCCTGTGCTTTGTGTGTCTGTGTCTGACATGGTCACTGTGCTACAGTCTTCCTAATTTTTACCCGAGACACCCGGGTCAAGAGCAGATTCCAGATATCCTAAAAAGTCCATATAAAAAGCTAAGTTGCACCAAATTGCAACTATCAGGTATTTTGATGGAATCAGGGGCAAATCCTAAGCTCACTGGCCTTAATGTAGGGTTCCTAGGCACACCCATGAGGTTCTACAAGTGATCAAACATGCCCAATTCAAATTTATCATGTGCCTACAAACCCTAATACGGATCGTTAACTAGATAATGAGGCGAAGCAAGCAAGTTAACGGCTTTAACTAAGAGTGAACGAACATACAACCTTTGTAGATCCGGTCCTCCACCTCCATAGCTCCGTGATGAAGTCCCCTCGCTGTGATCATCGGGTCCCGGGCTCTAGCGTCGGCTTCATCGGAGAAATGGGCGAGCTAGGTCGTCGGCTTCGATGCCGAAGATGATCTATGTCGAGGCAACACAAGATCAAGCTCCAACTTCACCAAGCCATGAAACTTGTGAAGAAAACACCCTATACTACTTGGCAAGTGGTAGAGGATGAAGAAATAGGAAGTGGGTTCACTTTAGAATTGGATTTCTCATTCTTTTTCTCAAGTTGCCATTAAAGGTTGCAAGGTTTTCTTCTTTTATTGAAGATGAAGAAGAAGAAGAAGAAGAAAAAGAATATGATAAGTCTATTAAAAATAGGAAATAAAATCATACTTATCATATACACAACCATGGTCAAGTGCAGAGAATTAACTAAGGTTATGTGAATGGTTAGGTTTAGGAAAAGAACAAGAATGGTCAAAGCCTCTTGAAACTTCTAAGAAAAGAACAAAAGAAGCAACCATATCATTTTCTTTTCCTAAAATAAAGAATAAATAAATAAACTAAATAATCAAGAGAAGATGATAAAACCCTAACCATTTACTTAACCAAGGTTTAAGTCTTACACAAACCCAAGTTTGCATGTATCATCAAACATGATACAAACAAGTGCACAAAAGTATATCACATATACAACTTGTGTATTTCAAGTGAGAAAATCCATTTAAAGTGAACTAATATTAGTTAATGTAAAGTAATATATCTAATATATAATTATACATTAAATCATTAAATCAATACTTGATTTAACGATCTGGTCATATTGCATATAACTGACTAATATCCAATGTATCGGCTTATCGAATCAATCCTTGATTCGATAACTAGGTTATATCGCATACAACCAATCGATACATTCATCGCAAGAATGGAATACGGTATCACATACACGCATTATTCTCGGTCCCGCACATATCTCATATGCACTCCTATTTCATTTCGCTTGAGCCAGGAAACCTCTGTGTAGGACTCTAAAGACTCGTCAATATGCTGGCAGCAGGTGATGATCATATCAAACACCCACAAGCCGCAAGCGGTCTGCTAAACGTAACGGCCACCCGGGTATTGAGCGATCAGAAGATCGACGAGCAAGCCCGCTCACACTCCTGTGAATCCAACCAGTAACACTTACCGTACAGTCCGGTCTGTTCGTCTGATATGTCGCATATCTTGCTTAGGGGCGGTAAACGTCAGACCCCAATAGCTTGATAAGTCATGCCGACGTAAGGTCCATAACATGTGTGAAAACTACTGATAACACTTACCAGTAGATCACTGCAACCCTGGCCAGGGATTTCCTGTTATGGCCAGTCGTGCATAGCGCAACATCAACCCCCAATACCGGGAGAGACGAATCCCCTCCTATCGCTCATTGCCTCCATGTGAATCGGGACTTCACCCAAAAACCACCTGTTTGCACGACTCAGTAGAGCCGTGGTAGGGTGGAAATCAAAGCACAGTGGGAGACACATAAGACTCTATGACGATCTTGGGTCAACAGGCTAAGCTGTACCAGTGTCAATAGAGAATTGCCATCTGACGTGAGGTATAATACCATCTGGGAGTTCTCGGCGAGTCCGTTCAGTGTACCCAGTCTCCACTGAGCACCTGCATACCATCTCTGATGTCAAACACCAATGGATATGGGATCATCCATCGCCCATCACATGGGTCGAGAAGACATACGCTAGTCTACTCTGGAATATCGATGCCCCGTCTCAATATTCCCACGACTAGGAACATTGAAGGATGTACTCATGGACTACCCAGGCCCCACTAGTATGATTTACATCATAGTCCTGGAAGTCGAGTACACATCCTAAGGGCTTTATCAACATGTAATAGAGAGACAGAAAGTATACATGTTAAGATAAAGAGCAACTAGATAGCGTACTATCATGTCGAGCAAGAAAGTCCTACCTATATATATCCCAGCATCCACTACAATATACATCCAATGTACAGTAATGGCCTCTAGGGCATACATATAACTAACAATCTCCCACTTGCACTAGGGCCATCTGTAGCAGTAGTTGTAGTATCTAATACTCAACCATCCCCTAAAAATCTCTCTTTGGGAAAAGGCCTTCGTGAGTGGATCCGCCGTGTTGTCCTCTGAGTCTACTCTCCTAACCTCGATCACCCTGGAGATCAACTATCTCCATGATCAGGTGATACTGCCTCAGAATATGTCTGGGTCAATGATGGGACCAGGGTTCCTGGGCCAAAGCCACACTTCCATTGTCATACAATGGTAGGAACCTAGTTCATCTTATGAACAAATATACACCCAAACTGCCTCTTTGGTAGTATCTTTAATAGCGATGTTACCGGCCTTTATCGTCTAGTTTTCCACGGTATCTAGCTTGGAACTCTTCCAACATACCGTCCCTCCACTGAGGGTGAAGACAATGCCTGTGACTAACATTCAGTCGTCCTTATCACCCTGGAACACTTCCAGTTATTCTCCCCAGGATCGATTGATACCATCTCACTACATCTAGTGAGAATCCTAGCATCCAATTACATCTATCTCATGGATGAAAACTCAGGATTTAGGAGGTATCACCTTGATCCTATTGGAGAATCCTTGTGATAAGCGGAGATTGACCGAGTGTAGCATAGGAAACTCTTTTCTTATCAAGAGTATGTTGTCCACGTACAATACGAGGATGACCACCTTACTCTCTACTACCTTTTTGTATATACAAGGTTCATCTACCATTTTGATGAAGTCAAACTCTTTGACTACCACATCAAAACAGATGTTCCAACTCCGCGATGCCTGCTTCATCTTGTAAAGCAACTTGCACATGTTTCCGCTGCTCCCACTGTTTACGAAGCCCTCTGGCTGTGTTCTTATAGACGTTCTCTTCTAAATCACTATTTAGAAAAGTAGTCATGGCACCCAACCACCAGATATCGTAGTCATGGTATGTAGCAATGGCAAGTAGCAATCTATAACTTATACTTTGTCACGTCCCGAAAGTACGGAACGTGACCGGCACTTAGATTACGAAGCGTCTAGAGGCGCCACGTGACCTAAGTAAGCCGAAGCCCAGAAATCTAAACCATAAAAGAAGAAAAAGAAGAAAAGAAAACAAGTATAAAAACATCAGCAAATTTTACCAAAAATTTCGGCAGAGTCTCCTCTGTAAAAACTGGCCCCCAAACGGGTACAACAAGTATAATATACATAAACAATAAAAAGCATCCCCAAACGGGAGCTAGCATCAACGCCAACAGGCGGAAACAACCACAACAAGCACAATAATATACAACGCCAATAGGCGAGGCTCAAAACTCAAAAGAAAACAAAACCACCAGATCAGAATAATACATGCGCGACTCTAAGGTCGAAATAAAAGACTGGTCCTATAAACTTATCAAGTAATACAAATATGGTTGATGGAGCTTACTAGGTACAAATGAATGAATAAAAGTACAATGGTGGTTCGGATACAAGTGAACCAACCTACCGTGCAAATCACCCTGAAGAAAAGATGTGCCAACAAGCTGCCACGGAAACCTGTACATCGAACCTGTAATAAAATTTGGCACAACGGGGGTGAGTTGCCAACTCGTGAGTAGAAGACATCTACGAAAAGAAATCGAATGCACGACGCTATCCTAGGTCATAATAATACACTATTATATCCCAATCAACTAGTAATAGCAGGGTAAAACTACGTGTAAGTGCAGATACTCCGTGCTCGTGTCAGTGCCTCATATAATACTATGTCATATGAAATGAAATGCATGCACCATGAATGTAAAGTAACAAATCCTGAAATCCAGATATATATGTATAAGAAATCTTTAGCTATTATCATAGTAAAATGTGTATAAGAATCTGAAATCTCAACAATGAAATCCATGGAAATCCGTGTCAAGCATCGACACAACACATGTAATCTCAAGTCTCAATATCTCGGGCTCCGTCAGTCCGGATCGGCCCATATCATCAAATCTCACGACAACGGTCGGTATCCTCCGGATATCCGCCGTGCCAGACATCACCGGTAGGTAGCCTTCCCCTGCCAGGCTCATCGTCTACAACTCAATCTTCTTGCCCCGGGGTACCATACCGGGCCCACCATGTACCCGAGACGGTTCATCCACTCCTCGAATCGGGTCTCGAAATCCATCAGAAAACATGAAATCTCATGGTGGACGACACATACATCACGAGAAAACCGCATCTTATGTTTTTTTAAAAAGAGAGGAGGAGGAGAGAGAGAAGTGTTTACATATTCTTGCGGTTTTCCCCAAAATCCAGAAATATCATAGAAATCCAAATCTCAAAATCATGAGTAACTATATGATAAGTGTCGGCATATACCCATAATACTGCATGATAACATGAAAATATGAATGCATGAATGTTTATGCAATGAATATCATGTCTGTACTAATGTCAGAGAATAATCACAATATTATATCTGTCTAGTTGTTAACTGATTCTATCCATAAAAGACAATATGATCTAAAGTGTACGTGACATAGCAATTACCGATGATGATGTGTGTGAGCCGGCAAATAAGTGTGCGTGGAATATGCGCATCATCGGTAATAGTGCTGGTGTCCTAACAGGTAAAGTTTATACTGATTATAGCAACATATAAAAGAACATGCACCATGATGATTACAGTATGAATGTAAATACAGGTGTGCATTATCCACTCCTCTGCGAGATACGAGTACAACTACCACTATGTGAGTCGAACCTAAACCAGTGTCCATCTAACATCCTAAGGAACTAAACCTAATAGACTAGTCAGTAAGAAACTAGAGTCTACCTAAGGTTTGAATCAATATCTCTAATAGTCGGCGATCCCGCCTCAATAGCGTCACGTACGTAGTACGGCTTCCTCGAATCAAGAGTGCGGATCAATCATCAAATCTAAGCCTCGTACAGTAAAATCCATCGTACGGCATCCCAATATCGGGGTACGGTCAAGTATCTCCTAGGTGTCTCCTCATTCGTATAATGTCATCATCAACACATCTCATGATCAAGGTGCTAAACTGTGATCGCATACATCAATCATATATCATTGCCATCATGATAAGCATCATTAGTTTATCCACAGAAATATCATGTCATATGTGTAATATTGTGATTAAATCATACCGATATCTTATCGTCATCAAGTCACACCTATACGATATCGACATCAGGTCACACCTATATGATGTCGTAATCAAGTCATACATATATCATATCGTGATCAGTCACAAGCTACAGCCCAGGTACTATTTAAGCGTCCCATGTACCTCAGTATCACCACCACCCTTTATAATTTATATGTTCATGTTCATTATCTCATTCTCTAATGATCCGCTAACACTTTAATACGACTGTATAGTCAAGAATCACGGCATCAAGCCCAGTTATACTGTTTCATCATGCCTCAGATATCATATCACATCAATGAATCCCATATTCGTGTTGTGTATATATATACACCTATACCTAGTTTTATATATACACACACATATACGTATACGCCATGTCAAGTTTTAGTGTGTGCGTGTGTGTTTCTATCAGAAACCTACGAACCTCTCCCAAAGTATTCATCCTCAGGTGTGGTTTTCCTAAATCAGTCTAGTCCCGCCTAGGGTCATTACCAGGGTCCTACTCAGTAAGAATCTAGGGTCACATCTGGTTTCCTAATGTCAATAAGTGCTATTCCTATTCTACGTTGCGGGGGTGCTAAACGCCATCCACCCGACTTCCCCCCGTAGATATGCATCTACTCACCTGGTCCATGTCTGCCGACGACGGTGTCGCCATCCTCCTCTTCATCGCCCGCAGTCCACTTGAAGGGTACTTAAACGCAAACATATAAATAGCATCGTAAACCGAATCACATACAAAAGTCAAACGATACAAGGAACAAGCATAGGTTAAAACCTATGTCCCGTCCACGCAAAAGAACCAAATACCGCTCGATATCGGCGTACAAACTCCGATGGATCGAGATAACATCATCAAACAACTTGTAGTTTTAAAACACATTACTTATACCATAAAACACGATTAAATCCATCGAAACCCTAAAATCTATCAAACCGTCCAATTTCGCAAAAACCCGAAAATGCCAGTATACCGTTTTTCATCAAAACATGACATTTAAATGAAATTAATGGTCATAAAACTCATTAAATAGCATTACTAGACTATGCAAACCATTACTATATTTTTATTACACAATTTTGCATTTATTTGAAATTTCTAGTTTGCAACTTTTAACAATTTTAACATTTTTCAAGCAAAATACCACAATTCCACTGCAAAACGTGATTTTGCATAAATTAATGACTTAAACCACAATTCATGATGATAATGATATAATGAAACCATAATTATATTTTTAATCTCATTTATATAGGAATTTCTAAAATCTAGTTTACAAAATTAGCAATTTTATCACAATTTATCAATTAACCATAGAAACTAGCAATCAAACTAAGTTTTTCTTTCCATTAACATGCTAACATTTCCACTAAAACTATAATCCAATGATAACAACCCAAATTAGAATTTTATATTAACCACAAACACATTTTGCAAAAACCTAGTTAGCTAATTTCCTAATTTAAAACGATTTTAAATGCAAATTTTACAATTCAACAACCATGCAATATTTTCCAATTATAAAAGTCTTAAACTAACTATTATAACCCTAAATAATTAACAAAAATCATAACTTGAATTTACAAACCCTAACTTGAATTTTAAAAAAAAACATAGAATTAATTCATTAAATCTAATTAAGCTTAAATGAACATCTAAAACAATAAATCAAAAGAAAGAAATTATACTTCCCAAAATATGAAATCCAAACAAGAAATGAGCCTCCAAAATGCATGCCTTCCATCTCCAAATTTCATATAAAAATGAGCAAGGAATAAAGAGTATGAAATAAATAGGATTTTGTGGAATTTTAAATGGAATTTTTGATGTATTTTTAATGAATTTTGAATAAAAATGAGGTGGGAAAAGGGGGGGCTGCCATGGGGGGTTTGTGGCCGGCCTAGAGGGAGGTGAGGGAGAGAAAGAAGAGAGTGTGATGTTGTGTAGAAGTTTCAAGAACAGAAACAACACTAAAAGTCTTTTCATGCTTTATTTAATTATTTATTTATTTATTTACTATAGCAAATCAAGAAAGCTCTAGAAAATAGGAAAAATTTATAAATAATTTTTGCATGATACATACTAAATTCTAACATGCCATGGTTCATTTTTACAAATTAAAACCATTTAAATTTGTAATTTACACTAATTTAGTGTAAAAATAAAGCTTATGTTAATATTTAAAATAATTAATTTATGAAAAATATTTTATTAAACTAAAATTTAATAAGTGGCTAAATAAACACCATTTACTAGTAATTTCATAATTAAAATGGATATTTTTAAAATTATAATGAAAAACAATCACGGTTTGATTTTACGAAAAATACATTTTACTTTACCGAAAATCATAAAATTCACTTAAACAATTTTATTCATTTAATTATTTATTTAATTATTTTTAAAACGTTACATAAGCATAGTCCCTAGAAAAGGTTTCATCATTATCCACACCTGGTTGATGACTAAAACCTTTAACAAGTCTAGCTTTGAAAGTCTCAACTTTTCCATCTACACCAAGTAATCTTCTCAAGATATACTTGCTCCTGATGGGAATTTAACCCTTCAGATATAGCACCCAAAGTCCATACTTTGTTGGTGTACATGGATTCCATCTCAGATCGCTAAGCATCCAGCCATTCTTACAGAGTCTCTACTCTCGATGACCTGCTCGAATCTAGTTGGGTCATCATCTCATGATGCAATCCTCGCTCCCACTGTCATCGAGAAACCGAAGTATCTCTCAAGCGGATGAGAAACCTTACCAGATCGACGGAGAGGCTGAGATTCGTCGGGAACTATTGAATCCTTCGGTTCTGTCAAATCATTAGCTGCAGTTTTGTATAGCTGGAACCTTTCCAGTTCTACAGAACTGACATTGTCTCGATCTTGTCCGGATTTAGCTTTTGACACAGGCCGGACAATCCCAAATCTTAACTTACTTAAGAGATAGGCTCTAACCATACCATATCTTATATGGAGTGGTAGGCACTGATTTGAATCGAACCCTATTCAATAGGTATGCAACTTCATAAGTGCATAACTCCCTAAAAGGAAATAGGTAACTCAGTAATACTCATCATAGAGCACACCATATCTAATATTGTGCGATTGCTCTGCCCTGATACACCGTTGTGCTGTGGTGTATTCAGAGGAGTAATACGGAGAGAGAATCTCATTCTCCTTTAGAATAGTCCAGGAACTCTATGCGCAAGTATTCTCCTCCTTGATCTCATCATAGGACATAATACTTATACCCGTATTGGT